>ML776751.1:1224963-1258219 GCA_009831015.1 Picea engelmannii | reverse complement strand
GGTAGGTTCGTCATCGTTTATTTGGAACGGGATGTTTGGTAATAACACTTTCGCATCCACTGCTTTCCCATCTGGGGGCACACCCATTTTTGGACAGTCTACTCTGACGCAAGGTACTATTCCTGTACCGTGGGCACATATACCAGGACCTTGGAACTCAGGACAAGGATCCGTTCCTTCCTATTGAATGTCGTTCTGGGGTAATTCTTTCCACAGCCAATGGAACCCCGGACAGACTTCTATGCCTCTCCCCTCGGGACCGACATGGGGTAATCCTTCCCAAAGTCTGTCAAACACGATGAATGCCCAACATCCTATGTCCTTCATGGGGAATCAGCCAATGATGTCTCATTAGATGCAAAATCCTTACACTGGTCAGGGCCATGGTTTCTACCAGAATCCGGGCCAGCAGCCAAACTTTTCCTGGCAGCCTAGTGCCAGTCAAACTCCAGGACCCTTTTTTCCAGGCTATCAGCAGCAACCCAAACTACCATTCCTGGAGACGTTACACTTGCCATATTTGACACGGTTGTTGAATGATCCTATCTGTCACGATCCGCATTGGCCTCCTATGCCGACGAAGTTGCCTTCGGACATCCCAAAGTTCGAGGCCAAGCCTAACGAAGATCCAGGTGATCACGTGACTACTTTCCACCTTTGGTGTTCATCTAACTCACTGAAAGATGACTCCGTTCAGTTGCGATTGTTTCAACGCACTCTTATCGGGAGTGCCGCGAAATGGTACATCGAGCTTGATCGCTCACGATATTCTTCTTTTGGAGAACTGGCTATGGCCTTCCTTAACCATTTCCAGTTACCTCTGAGATACGACGCGGGCACAAAACTACTTGCCAATTTCGAACAGATGACAGCGGACCATATCTCTGATAATATTCGAGAGTGGCGACGCCGAAAGAGTCTAATCAAAGTACAGGTTCCACCAGCATTCCTGCTTGAGTGGTTCCTTAAGTCTTTAGTACCGCAATTATCCAAAGACGTCGCAACTTCTGGGGTTTTCTCCGAAGAAGATGCCATCATGAGGGCTCAACAATTTGAGCTCATCTATTCTCAGTCTGGTTTATTATACAACATCCTGTCCGATGCTCCACGATCAATACTGGATAAAACTAGACAGAGGGTCGGACCACATGCCGATGGTATCGTTGGTTCGGCACAAACCAAGCCCACTGAGCAATTGACAAAACAATTGCAACAGTTATCTATCCAACACTCAGCGGCCAGCCAGACTACTACTTTGGTTGCTCCTCCTACCCAAACGTCGGAAGTACACTCCGTGCAGACGACTAACCCAAAGGCCACCCAGCAGCCCGAAGGGAAGAAAAAACAACGCAAGAAGGGTAAGGGGGATAAAAAAAACCATTGATAATGCTAGCGAGGGCACTACGGAAAAACAGAAGGCGAGGTATCCGTGCAACTTGTGTGCGGAAGACCACCCGACTCATCTATGTCCTCGACTTGCAGAGGCCCAAAAGTTTGTCACACAGCAACAGCAAGCCGTGTTGACTAATCCCTTTCAGCATGGGCAAAATTTAACTCAAACCTCTACAAGTACCCAAGGGGGCAGCCAAGAAACCTGCCCTCCTCCAAATAATTCCTCTTCCGCGAACGTATATATGGTTAGGGGTGATGCTTTAATAACGACTAGAGCGCATGACTATAGTAAACCAAGCGCCTCTGAGAAGGGTAAAGAAGCTGAAATCCCATCTCTTCCTCTACAGATTGAGAAGACATTGGGAGAAACGATGACACACATCCCAAAGGGTGCATTTAAGAAAGCTTCTCACAATCCAAACGCAAGGGCTGCCCAGAATTACTCTGTGGTGGTTCCACTTCCACATCAACTGATTGACACCCTCTAAATGTCTCATTAATAGCCTCTAAGGAGCGCAATATGAGAGATAATTCAGGTGATGGTAATGACAATGATGACATTGGTGATCCTTGCGATGATGTTCCTCGACCTTGATTTCCCTGAGTTCTAACCATTCTGAATGCAAGACCTGCATTCAAACCAAATTTTTCTTAGAGAAGAGTTAGGGAATTATGGGTTTTATTCAAACTTATACTTGCAATTGTAAAGTTAAGCGTAAGTTTCTTTATACTTGTTTGTAAAAAAACATTAATCCCATAAAACTCTGGGAGTTTGAATTTTGGTATTTCTCTGGTGATTTATCCCCGTGGAGGCTCTCTCTCTGAGTCCCTCGATGATTCTGGGTTACCCACTCTAGATGGTGGTGGTTCCACTTCCACATCAACTGATTGACACCCCTTAAATGTCTCATTAATAGCCTCTAAGGAGCGCAATATGAGAGCTAATTTAGGCGGTGGAAATGACAATGTTGGCATTGGTGGTCCTTGTGATGATGTTCCCCGACCTTGATTTCCCTAAGATCTAACCATTCTGAATACAAGACCTGCATTCAAACTGAATTTTTCTTAGAGAAGAGTTAGGGAATTCTAGGTTTTATTCAAACTTATACTTGCAATTGTAAAGTTAAGCGTAAGTTTCTTTATACTTGTTTGTAAAAAACATTAATCCCATAAGGTAAGTGGCTTAGATTAGGGTTAAAACATCTAAGCTCGGTAACTTTGTCCAAGTAAATTGCTAACTCCCTCACTTCACTAGCTATGCTAGCATTACGGGATATTGTCAATTCTTGTAACACGCTTCTTTAATAAATGTTTAACCCTACCCTATAACACTTTATTTCATTATAAGACTTATATATTTAAGTAATTAATCATATATAATTAGTTTTAAATCCCCAATCTCCCTCATTAACATTCACTAAACTAATCATTTTAGTAATCAACATTATATTAATTAATTACTAATTATATTCTTCATTACTCATTACTTTTCATTATGTTACCAATACCTGATTACATATGTTACTCATCCTATACTTGTTTTTATATACATATAATCCTTCCACACACACACACAGAGATATATATATATATATATATATATATATATATATATATATATATATATATATATATATATATATAACTCACTATTTCCTTTGTACATATATCGTTAAAATTTTAAATTACATAATCATATAATTCAATATTATAGATTTATGCAACAATTAAATAATTATTTTTATCTACTTTAAAGATTCTAATTATTTTAATCTACTTAAAAAAATTTATATTATAAGAAAAACAAATATTTGTGATTAATTAAAATAAAATAAAATAAAATTTAAATGTTATTAACATATGACCAACTATAATAATATAGATAATATATATTAACATATGATCAACTATATATATATATATAAGGGTGAGTAGGCGACGTTGGACCTCGCATTAGGTCAACGTGCCTCCCTTTCCTCTCTCTAAGAAACACAACCAAAATAAAATAATAATAATAAAACCTACACAACCCTAGCTCTAGCGCAATCATCGGCTTTCATTCCATGCCCCACCTCTGCTACCACCTTGCTTCCTCTGCACACATAGTCCTGACCGATTTTCCTTGATCCCTCTAAAAGGGCATGGGTTCAAATACCACTCTGAAACACTACTCTCATGTTGGGATGAGCAAGTGGTTTAAGGCATGTGCCACAAGCACGGTAGTGGCCTGTCCAAACGCTCCAGTGGGTGAACGTCTATGGTTGGTGACCCAGCCAGGGAATAGGCGGCCTTATGGTTTTGAGGGTTCGAGGCGCTACACTGGTTTCATGTACAGACGCTCCCGCACAGTCAGAAGCTAGGTTTTCACAGGCTTGGTCGACTGACCTCGGGTCAAGCTTACTCTTTGATTTTCAAACCCTCTCCCAACACCCAGATCAACACGTCTATGAAAACAATGAACAAGAGGTTGGAACATTTGTATGATATATATTTTTATGTTACCCTCTCTCATCATCAAGATTAACAAGAGGTTGGAACATCTACATGATATATATTTTTTTGTTACCCTCTCTCATCATCAAGATTTCTTGGGTAGTTTTCTTAAGGTTTTTTTTGCATAGTTATGTGGGTAGTGAAGCCTTAGGTTCCAAGCCCTAGGTTTCAGTTTTGAAACCTGGCTCTGATACCATATGTAGTGTCCTTACTCAGGGATTTTGGGTTAAGCTATGAATTTGTAATCTAATTGACTATCTAATTTCAAGAATCCAAAGATTATTTTTGTTTGTTTTAGCAAAACAGTAAATTATAACAATAACAATAAATCCTAGCAATTTAATAATTGAAATCACTTTTTTATTTAATTAGAACACACACACACACACACACACACACACACATATATATATATACCCATCCAGCCAGGAAATCTAAATTAGATTTCCTGGCCCTTGACCCCAAAATCCCAGCAACACCAGTCCACTTGTAAAAACCTACAAAAAAATTTCAATCCTTTTTCCCTCCTAAAATTACGCTTAATTTCTCCTCGTTTCTCCTGCCTCATTCTTCCCCAAACCCCCTCCATCATCAATTTCCACCTACCTTATCCTTTGCCATAAATTTATACCTACCCTTAAAACACATCATCAATTTCCACCTACCTTATCCTTTGCCATAAATTTATACCTACCCTTAAAACACATGAAATAATTAATTTATTTAATGTTACATTTCTTAATTCAAAAGGGACACATAAATAAATGATAAAATATAATTAGTTCCATAATTAATCCACTTAGATAAAGTAATGATTTAATCAATTAATTAAATTTTAATACCTTAATTTACCTTACTTAATCAAATCATTAATTAATCTAATTAGGGGTGTTACATTGTTATTCAATTAAGTTGATCCTTCAATAGATATCCAACCGACTTTGTCAACTACTCCAAATAGTCTAGTCATCCCATTGACTAAGGTTGATTAGTCACTCAACTAGTTCCATACATTGCATTGACACATCCCCAACAACATCATATTCTAACATCACCCCTTCAACACCACCAAAGGATTAGAGGTTGTCATTACATTAGCACCACACCCCCATTAAGACAACTTCTTGATCATAAAGTCTAGCCATTGACTGAAGTTTCACAAACTTAGCTTTAACCATTGAATTAATGAATACATTTATAGTCTAATCATTTGAACGATGGTAAGAAAGAGATATCGCATTATCCTATACTAATTATCTAATGTAATGTACATGAAACTCCACATGCATCATCATACTATGTGTAATAAGATATTGGCTACCTAGATCACAATCTGATAATCACTATACATTGTAGTCAACTATGTGAGGAAAACCAATCTCTTCCATTAAATTGTGAACCCACACAAATCGTGTCCCTCATTCATTGTACCCATGTATTCAACTTCTATGGCCGAAGTGAAATAACTTGATGCTTCTTGTCATACCACACAATTATTCCTAACATAAGGCTAAATACATAACCTGTAGAGGTTGACTTGCATACATCTATATCACTATCTCAGTTTGAGTCACTATACTTGATCAATCATAAAGGTTTGTTGGCACAATATTTAATGCCCAACTGTAATGATCCCTTCATATAATGAACATTTTTCTTGTCTTATTGTGAAATGGATTTCCTTAGGATCCTACATTATGGATTTGGAAACTAAAAAAATGACAAACAAAAATCAAGTAGACTATGAGTCAAATAAATTAGACTCCCAACAAGTTTCTTCTATAAAGTCACATCAAAGTTTAGATAATCACACACCTTGGTTTGCATAATCCCTGATTGAAATGGTATTTTACAAGGTGTGTGATTGTCCATGTTAAATATTTTCAACAAATTAAGTGAATATTTTGATTGAGAAATGAAGATACCATCATCCATATGTGAAACTTGGATACCCAAAAAAGAATGCTACATATCTAGGTCGGTCATTTTAAAATTGTTTTTCAATTTTTTTCTTTAGATGAAAGATAGGATCTTGATAGCCTCCAACGATAATCAAATCCTACACATAAAGGGAAACCAACAAAATGTCACCATTCACATGCTTTACACAAATATCGTGGTTGAATTTACATCATTTGAAATCATTATAATAAAAGAATTTATCAATATTTTCATACGATGCACAGGATTTTTATTTTAAACCATATAGATATTTCTTCAATATACACAATAGAGACCCATTCTATACAATCAAATCCTACACATAAAGGGAAACCAACAAAATGTCACCATTCACATGCTTTACACAAATATCGTGGTTGAATTTACATCATTTGAAATCATTATAATAAAAGAATTTATCAATATTTTCATACGATGCACAGGATTTTTATTTTAAACCATATAGATATTTCTTCAATATACATAGTAGAGACCCATTCTATACAAAATCAAGTGGTTGCTCCATATAAAATTCTTCATCCAGATCTTCGTGCAAGAAAGCACTTTTTACATCCATTTGATGTACTCCCTAGGCAAAACTAGTTGCGAGTGAGAGTACAATGATAATATAATTCATTTTTGTTGCGAGGCAAAGGTGTCTATATAGTTGATTCCTTCCAATTGAGAAATTTTGTTTTCCACAATTCAAGCCTTGTGTCTCACTATAGCTCCATCAAATGCAAACTTGGTCTCATAGATCCACTTACATTCAATAATGATTTTATCTTCAAGATAGGGAACTAAATCCCATGTATCATTCTTCATCAATGAATTGTATTCTTCAATCATGTTGGTTTCATGTTCTAGTTATGTTGGTTTCATGTTCTAGTTGATTATGTGCATCTTCATATAAATCGATATAATATGTCTCCAACACACACATCATAAGTACAACATTACCTCGTTGTTTTTTTCTTCTAGTTCTCCTTGAATCGATTGTATTACCAACATCTACTCAAAAAAACTTCAATACTTTTTTTTACCCATTTAGGACAATAATTCCCTTTTATAGTTTCTTGGAACATGGATTGAACGTAGAGCGGATCCGAGAAAAGCGGTAGTGTCAAAAGACATCATAGCATTGAAGCACAAGTCACTCACTAAGTCGAGAGATCTGATGATCCAAGATGATTATAAATTGATCACAAGGATCGGTCTATAATAATCTTAGATCATCAAATCATCTCGGGAGATCTTCTCTCTCAGTGAGTGACTTGTGCTTCAGTGCTACGGTGTCTTTCGACACCGTAGCTTCTCTCAGATCCATTCTTCTTTGTGTTAAATCCCTGTTCCAACATGGTATCAGAGCTATTGGTTCTTTGATCTCGGGATTGTAGCAGAAGGCTCGAATGTAAGCGAGACAATGTTGAACCATTTTATATCTGGATATGTTCTTATCGAATGAAGAACTTTCAATAGCTTGATATGGGTTATCAAGTATTTTCTAAGGGTTTCTCCAATTAATATCAACGGGTTCTTCCCATATTCTTGTCATGATCTCTCGGATAGAGTTCCTCAATTTTACGTGCTCGTTTTCCATGATTAGAAGCTCTCATCATTATTTGGCATGGTATTCTTTTTTTCGTGAGTTTCAAATCGACCAGACTTGGTTGCGTGCCAACTTATATTCACAATTTTTTTGATAGACTTGAGTTTCCTATCGGATGTTGTTCCCCGTCGATCCATGGAATAAAAATCTTATTTATTTTTCCCACTAGATTTGTGCTGGCAATTTGGTCGACTTGACTCATGCTCGACCATACTTTATTGAAGGTCTGTAGAATTGGATGATGTGGGCTTCTTGTTTCCCATGATTCAGCCTATGAGTTCGCTCAACGTAAATGGTAAGCACTTCCATTTGGTCGACTGACTTGAAATTGGTGTGGTCGAAACCCTTGACCTACCCTCACAGACTCAAGCTTTCCATGCTCTCGACTAGAGAAAGTTTCAACTCAACTAGAGCTATGCTCAGCCTGTTTGCTTGCTTGAACCTTCGTCGATTGAAGAGATCCGACATGCCCCTTCCTGCTGTAACGATTGGCTTGTTGAAGATCCACTAGTGGCTCGACCTAATGCGTAGACACCTTATCTTATTACTTGACTTGGGTTTGGCGTGACCCTTGACTGGAGTCTGCCCGACTCAACGAATAAATTTACAATTCATTGAATAATCGAACAATAGTTTGTATTGGTGGTTTCTTCACTTGGACAACCAGATGTGAGTTTGTCATTCTATATACCACCGAAGCGAATTTGTGTGATTCGATTGGAAATCCAACTCTTTTGGTGTGTTTGATTTTCCCTCCTTGTGCTTGGATCTTTCCTTCCATAGAGGATGGGCATGTTGGACAAATATGAATCTATAATGCTTCAAAAGTTGTAAGAGATATGTGAGAAGAAGGATATCGCCTTGGAATAATCTCACAACTGACTTCATGTAGAAGTCACTTCCTTGTAGAATGTCATTGCACAGTTTCAGACTGAGAATCAATGCCTAAGAAATGACTTGGAGACATCCCACACCAAGGTGGAAGATGAGGCTTCCTTCTTTGAAACTAGCCTTCTTCAGCAACTTGATGAAAAATCTAGGAAACTTGTTCACCTAGAACAAACCATGGAAACCATTTTTCAAGATCTAGTGGATGAATTTGGCGATAAAACTGATCTTCTTGATGACCTCGTGAAGGAGGTGAAAACCATTTCTCTTGAGAATACTACCTTGAAGACAGAGAATGCGAGATTGAAAAATCAGTTGAAATATGTATAATACATGTTTTAGACTGTTGTGATTGAGCACTCCAGAAGGGTTGCTTCCATGGGGAACACTATTGCTAGCTTTTTTCAGACTCTTGCAGATCAATTTGAAGAAAAGTATAACCTTCTTGAAGACTTGGAGGAAGAAGTGAAATCTCTTCCTCATACGAAAGTGAGAACATATGTCATCTAGCTAATGGAAACTAATACCCAACTAACTCGTGAGGTTTCCCACTTCCAGGCCTTCATTGATGAGCTTCGTGAAGAAGCTTCTCCTCTCCAAGAAGATAATAATCAACTGTTTGACCGATATCAAGCATTGAAGGAATATTATGATGCTATATTTGATCTGGATTTTATGAGAAGAATGAAATGAATATAGATTATTAACAGGTGCCTAACACAAAATAACAGAGATACAGTAAAATTGGTTTTCTATTCAATAACGAAATAAGCTGAAACTATAAAATGCAGCGCAAACAAGCTTGTTGGAATGGTGGCGGCTTATCTCTGAGAAGAGATGTGATGGCAGCGCGCATTCACAAGGATCCGGTTACAATCAGGCTCTGAAGGCATTTTTACAATAAGCAAGAATGCCAAAAACCCTAGACATCAAAAAACCTAACCCTAGGAGATAAAGCGCCAAAAGTCATGTGGGCCCCATTTGGGTAAATTAGTACATCAACTTCCTAGGGTCGTAACTTTTGCATACGATCTTCGTTTTAGGAGTGTGATAGCTCGTTGGAAAGGTATCATCGAGGAGATTCATTTTGGGGGCCCAATAATGCCATCAACTATCATTTAGGAGCTCGATCCCGAAAAACTTTCATTTAGTCCCTCAAAATGGCCCCGGAAGTTAAAACTGCTAAAAATAGTAAATTGCCAAAATTGTTAGAAAACTGTTTTGAGCTAGTTGGAAAAGGTTGGTGGCCACCGATATCCATCTGGATCAATCCTCCCTCCTTAGGAATCAATTTTCTCCATTGCGTTGAGGTCCCCCATTAGATGAGGAAATTTCTGTTGAATTTGGCCCCAGGTGAGCCACTTGCCTTGGTGCAGGAGTTGCTCTGCTTTGACGACTCGATAAAGCTAGATCCTTTGTTGTCGAGTGCCCTTGATCTGTCTGTCCACAATCTAATCATTGGATTCCTGTTGTAGGCAGTTGGGGTTGAGCTCTGTTGGTGTCAGTTGTTCTGCTACTTCTGAGGTGTCCAATAAAGATGGGAAATAAGCACGAAGGAGATCCACGTTGAACACTGGGTGTAGACCAAGGAAAGGAGGAATGTTGAGCTCAAAAGAATTATCCCCCACGGCCTTGGTGATAGTGTACGGCCCATAACAGAGTGGGAAAATCTTCTGATGGGGCCCTGTAAGGCGTTCTTTCTGCAAGTGCAACCAAACTTTGTCACCCACCTAAAACTTATGTGGCACCCGATGTTGATCATGGCACTATTTGTACTTGTCATTGGACTTCTGTAGGATATCCTAAACCTGTTGGCGGATGTGTTGGATCCACTCAATGAACCGGGTGGCTTTGTCAGCTTCAGTTGGAGCAGGAGATGAGTCGGTCGAGGTGACCGCAAGGGGAAGTGCAACATCTATGGGTCCCAATGGTTGGAATCCCAACGCCACTTGAAAGGGGTTGTGGCCGGTTGAGCTATGCAGAGCTCGATTGTAGCTATGTTGGACATAGGGAAGGCTATCATCCCATGTGTGAGGGTGCTTTGAATTATACATGTGAAGGATATGCACAATCATTCAATTTACAACCTCGATTTGGCCATCTGTCTGGGGGTGGAAGGTCGTGGATTCGGTGAGCTTGGTGTCCAACAGTGACCAGAGGCTCGACTAGAATGTGCTGAGAAATCGAGTATCCCGATCTGAGACAATGGTTTGTGGGATTCCAAAATGTACCCAGACTCGTTCAAAGAAGAGCTTGGCAGTGGCCTCTGCAGTGATGCTCTTCTTGCAGGCAACTAGAATCGCCATCTTAAAAAAGCGATCAACAACCACAAAAACACAGTCATTTCTCCACTTGGTGGATGGGAGGCCCGACATGTAGTCCATTGAGATGGATTCCCATGGCCTTTCAGGAGTAGGAAGAGAGGTGTACATGACCTGTTTCTTAGTGGTCGGTTTGGCAATAGCACAGGCAGTGCAAGACCTGATATACTTGTTGACCTCATCTCAAAGTTTCGGCCAGTAGAAATGTTTCTGTAGCATCGCCACTGTCTTTTCAATGCTGAAGTGTCCTGCCACCCGACTGTAGTGGGCTTCCCAGATCATCTTCGCTCGCTCACTTGATGCAACACAGATATGGCCCAGACGACACAACAACCCATCCTGAAGATGGAAATTATCGACAACTGCGTTTGCACCCAACATTTGGTAAGTGGTGGCGAAGTCAGGGTCTATCTCATAGAGTTGGGGCCATCCAGAAATCTCATAGCCATAAGAGTCTAGCACCATGGTGAGTGGCGCAACTGGCAGTCTGCTGAGGAAATCGACGACGCAATTGGTGCTTCATGTTTTATACTTGATGTTGAAGTGGAATTGTTGCAAGTATGTGGACCACTTTTGATGGCGGTCATTCTACAATTTTCCCTGTGTCTGCATGAAATACAGTGGCTTATGATCAGTGTGGATGACTGTCTCCTTCCCAAGAATGTAATGTCTCCACTGGCAGCATGCTTGCACAATGGAGTACATTTCTTTGTCGTAAGTAGGGTACTTATGGACAATATCTGACAGTGTCTCACTATGATAGGCCATGGGGTGGTTGTGTTGAGTGGGAATGATGCCCACATCATAGTCTGAAGCATTTGTCTCGATCTCAAAAGGATGTTGCAGGTCTGGTAGTGAAAGTACTGGGGTTGAGCATAAGCGATTCTTCAAATAATCGAATGCTTGTTGGTGGGACCGGCCCCACGAAAATTTCGCCTTACCACCACCCTTGTTTATTTGGCTGAGGGCCCATGCAATATGGGAGAAACCCAACATGAACCTGTGGTAGAAATTGGCAAGGCCCAAGAAGCCCTGAAGTTCAGTGAGTCTTGTTGCGGCTGGCCAGTCACGGATGAATTGGATTTTGGTTGGATCCACATGTACACCATGCTAATCAATGATGTAGCCGAGGTAATGGACCATGTCCATGTCGAAGGAACATTTTTCCAAGTTAGCGTATAGCTTGTGCTATTGCAGGGTGTGCAGAACCTGTTAATTATGATGCAAGTGTTTGGCCCAAGTCTTGCTCTAAATTAGAATGTCATCCAGATACACTACTACAAAAGTATTGGTGAATGGTCGCAGGATATCGTCCATCATCCTCATGAAAGTGGCTGGAGCATTTGTCAAACCAAAGGGCATGACCAACCATTCAAAAAGTCCTTCCTTTGACTTGAAGGCAGTCTTCCATACATTTGTCTTTTCTATCGGGACCTGGTGGTAGCCAGACTTCAGATCAATCTTACTGAAGTATTTGGCCCCCGTGAGTTGATTAAGGAGGTCATCGATTCGTGGAATCGGGTACCGATTTCTGACTGTGATTTTATTCAGAGCCCAGTAATCAATACAGAGTCGCCAGGTCCCATCTTTCTTCTGTACCATCACGATTAGGCTCCCGCAAAGTGATGAGCTGGGGTGAATGTGCTCCTTGTGGATAAGTTCTTGGATCTGTCACTTGATCTCCTCATTCTCTAACAAAGAGCGATGATAGACTGGCCCATTAGGTAGCGGTGCGTCGGGGGTCAGATCGATGGGGTGCTTGACCTAGCAGTGCAGAGGTACCCCTGTAGGTGAGGAGAAGATATCCAATTATTCTTCCATGACCTTATCTACTTGTCTCTGTTGTGTGGAGAGGCCGGCCGCAAAGACCTTGGATGTGGTTGTGATCTTTCACTTATTCTGAGACTGAATCACAAAGAATACAAACTTCCCCGTCTGAGAGATGACCTTCCTGCATTGCTTAGCAGAGATCAAGGAAATAGCACTAGGTGGGACTGCCTCGGGTATCCTGTACAATTTCTTGTTCAAAGTAATAATAACACTACGAGGCGTAGACTCATATACAGCATGATGTTTCCATAAATAAGGTTGGCC
The DNA here is from genome assembly GCA_009831015.1 of Picea engelmannii. Classification (NCBI taxonomy): domain Eukaryota; kingdom Viridiplantae; phylum Streptophyta; class Pinopsida; order Pinales; family Pinaceae; genus Picea; species Picea engelmannii. The sequence continues at coordinate 1,245,481 of ML776751.1, read as the reverse complement.
CAAAAGAACATCACAAACCTCGAGAGGAGCAACATCACACAATACCTTATCTTTGAAGGGCTTGATGTTGTATGACAGTCGACACTGTTGGCTGATGCGGAGATCGTTTCCTTGGCGGAGCCATCCAATGGTGTATGGTTGTGGGTGCGACGTTGTTGGTAGGGCCAACCGCTTGACAACCTCTGTTGAGATGAGGTTCTTCTGGCTACCGCTATAACGATGAAGTGCAGCAGGGTGCCTTTTACCCACATCTATGAATGGAAGAGGCGCTCTCCTTCTTCTGGCTCATCTGGTTCACCAGGATGGAGCTTGGTGGCAGGAACGGTGGCACTAGGTTCCACGTCAATGATCTATCTTCCCCTTTCTAGTTTTGTCTCAGAGTCATAATCTGCATCTGATTCAGGGGCTTTCACTTCGACCACCAGCGACTGATTTGAGCAACAGTCAGTAGTGTTATGCCAAGGGGTCTTATGGAAGTCGCACCACTTCCCGGTATCTTTCTTTGTCTTTCTAGTGTCCTTCTTTGCTTGCGGATTGGACTGGTTGTCCTGATATTGTCCATCTTTTCTCTGTCTTTTGTTCAGTGGGTTGGGGCCGCCCTTTCCTGGTTTTTGTTGTGAGGGGTACCCAGGCCCAAATTGTCGTGTCTTTTGTTTGAGCTTATGCTTGATTTTGACGACATATCGGTAGGTTGCGTCCAAGGATGAGATGTCCAGAAATTCCATTTCGATTGGGATGTATCTATGAAGAGCACTGCGATACTTGAGCACCAGATGTTGCTCTGAATCTTTGATACCCAACTTGGTGTGCAAGGTATGGAAGATATTTTTGAAATCTGGCACTGCTTGGTCTCTTTCTTGCCGCGGTGTGGTCCATTTGGTATACAGGTCGTCATAACTTCTGACAGGATAGTATCATTCCTTAATAGCATCCTTGAAGGATTCCCAAGTGTCCATGACTGAAAATAATGAGGTTTCCTCTATTTCCTTTTGATCACATAAAGTTTCCCACCAATCTTTGACATGGGGAACGTCTTTGAGGAGTGCAAAAGTAATCTTTTCTTTATTCGAAAAGTTATGGACGGAAAAATACCCTTCTAGTAGATTCAACCACATGTCTACAGCATCTGCATCTATCTGACCTTCAAATATAGGAATATCAAAGTTTATTTGTACCTTGAAGGGGGCAACGCCTCCGTTCGAAGAAGATGTGTCACTTGTTGGTAGCCGCCAAAGGATTTGCATGAAACTATCCATCATCTTGTTCCTCTATTGTGTGAGGGATTCCTCAATCAACAGTTTGAAAGGATCTCCTGTCCTGTCATCTTTCTTTTCTCCTGCCATGGGAGGTCGCTTGGGCATGTGAGAGCTTCTTTCCTCAAGAGAAACAAGCTCGAGAACCAACTCTTTGTACTCCAACCACTGATCCGGATTTTATGAGAAAAATGAAATGAATAAAAATTATTAACAGGTGATTAACACAAAATAACAGAGATACAGTAAAACTTATTTTCTATTCAATAAAGAAATAAGCTGAAACTGTAAAATGCAGCGGAAACAAGCTTGTTGGAATGGTGGTGGCTTATCTTTGAGAAGAGATGTGACGGAAATGTGCATTCGCAAGGAGCCAGTTACAATGAGGCTATAAAGGCCTTTTTAAAATAAGCAAGAATTTCAAAAACCCTAGACATAAAAAAACCTAACCCTAGGAGATGAAGCGCCAAAAGTCATGTGGGCCCCGTTTGGGTAAGTTAGTACATCAACTTCTCGGGGTCGTAACTTTTGCATACGATCTCCGTTTTAGGCATGTGATAGCCCATTGGAAAGGTATTGTCGAGGAGATTCATTTTTGGGGCTCAATAATTTCTTTAGCTATCATTGAGGAGATCTTTCCCTAAAAACCTTCATTTAGGCCCTCAAAATGGCCCCGGAAGTTAAAACTGCTAAAAATAGTAAATTGCCAAAATTGTCAGAAAACTGTTTTGAGCCAGTTGGAAAAGGTGGGTGGCCACAATATCCATCTGGATCAATATTGTTGTAGTTTATTGAGAAGGATGAGACTCTTAAGAGCTTGCAGACTCCTGAACAAAATATTGTTGTTGTTGAGGTGCTACACTCACCTGTTTCTTCTTCCACCATTGTTGCTAGTCTAGTTGTTTGTGAGAAGACTACTAATGTTGTTGAGCTTCCAAGCTCACCCATTTCTTCTCCACCCCCTATTGTTGTTTTTAATACATATTTTTTTTATTTATGTTTTAAAACTAATTATTGCGTTGTTTCTCCTAGCTTTGAAAAACACACAACAGGGATAGGGTCCCGACTGATTAGCAATATGGGATATACCGAAGGAAGACTTGGGAAGAATGAGTAGGGTATTGTTGTTCCTATTGTGCATATGATTATGTCACCAAGAATAGGTATTGGATATGATGTTGCTATTCCTTCTTTCCTACACCTTCCCTTACTGCAAACAAGGAAGTTTTGTTTGTTGTAGGTGGAGTTCAAATTGATTTGCCAGCAAAGAAATCTCCTAAACTGATTGATGAAGTGTTTGTTCCTAACATGTTAGATTCTAAGAATACTATTGTTGCTTACATTGGTTTTTATATACCAAGTTGTTCTACTCATGAGAGTACATTAGACCCTGAACCTATATCTCTTGATCACCCAACACAACCCTTCATGGCTTATCGTCATCCTCACCCTTGAATACATGGAAATCATTATTTCATATCTTTGTAGAAGAGACATGAAAGATAGAACCTTGGACTAGTACTAGCTACCAGGATTGATTGTTGTTGGATTGATGAGTGGTCATGGGTTCATTTGACCATATGTTTGAAGAGTTCCTACCATTGTGTTTCATCAGTTGTACAAATGTACAACACTCCTCTTCATTGTTGATGCTTTGTAGTGGTCGACCACAAGATCAAATCTACTTAACAGTCGACTAGAGTTCGACTGGGATATTGGTCAACTAGGAATCGACCCGACTTGGTAGTCGCCTGGAGGTGTTTTCGACTACATATTTGTCGAATGAGTTTCGATTTTCTATTATCCATCGACTAGTGTTTTCAATGCATATATTTTGTTCATGATTTGAGCCCTCAGTTGTGTTTAAGGGGGGGAGTAATTGAAGTTGTTTATGTGTGAAGCCAACTGATCTTCTTTATTTTTCCAAAACCGATCGAACCATGTTTGACTATTGTTAGGAGTCGTACTTCTACTTATTGTACCTAATGCAGAGGTTATTTGGATATAGAGAATGTCTAGCTTGATAAATAACGATGGATTGACAGAGATTGATTGGTACGTTCTTGTTTAGTCGAATGATCGACTGACTGGTGTTGTATTGTTGTCTAGTCGATTGATCGACTGAGACCGTGTTTTGACAATAGATTTTGCAACCAATCTGAAATGGATAACTTCTCTTTGGCATTGATTTGTGTTGATGGTGATCATACTTCCTCCAGAGTGTTGTTGTATCGTCTTGTGATCAGCTTTTGCAATTCGAACAAATTTAGGGGGAAATGTTGCAGAATTTGTTTTCCTCCAAGATGAGTTTAGAGGGTGGTGTTGGAACAAGGGATTCCATTGTCAGAATAATGGATCAACCAACTCTTTGGGTCAACGACCGACTAAATTGGTGGTTGACCATGTCCACTTAAGGATCATCAATCCACATTTCATGGACAAGAGAAACCACCTTCACCCGTGTTTGTTGGTTTTGGTCCATTATCAAAACCCATGATCCTTTTGATAGATCTATAATAATTTCAGATCATCAGATCATCTTAGAAGATATTTTCTCTCTCTCAGGGAGTGACTTGTGCTTCAGTGCTACAGTGTCGTTCGACACCACCGCTTCTCTCGGATCCGTTCTTCTTTGTGTTCAATCCATGTTCCAACACAGTTAAATTTCTTACAATACATTTTGGATGAGTAGATTAAACCATATTATCAGTAGATGATTTATAAACTCCCGTTGATATTCCATTGGACAGTTCATCACAATAGATCTAATAAAATATTGAAATATTTACTATGAAGGTTAATTTCCTTTAGATCTCAAATTCTTTAATTACTGGTTTTTTGCTTAAAATTTATGAAATAGATGAAATGTGAAAAATAGAGAACAAAAATAAATACTCACACACCATCCACAAATAAACACAAAAATTTTCCTAGGAAACCCAATAAGGGAGAAAACCCAACTAGAAGGTGAGGCCATTATACTCTTTTTTCTTGAAATGCAAGTACAAAGAAAGAGGCACCCTCTATGAAGTTTCCTTTGAAATTGTGGCCTGTATGGCTACTACAAAATCTCTCCTTCTATGTTAACACATGTTTTTCTCACCTATGGAACAAGATACAATGCAAAATAATGGAACCCTTTCTCCTCCCAACGACCATGTATTTAACATTGCTTGATAGTCGTCTAGGGTTAGAGTATTGACTTCCTCAATATCAATTAGTGATCGGGTTTGGACCTTATAGAATGTTCTAGAAAATCCACTATGTGTATATCCCCACATGTTTAAGTAATTGGGGTTGATGTGGAATCCACTCGCACCATGGTGATCAATATGGTAGGTCAACTTGCGAGAAGCATAACTTTCGCATAGGAACTCTGATTGAGGCTATTATTGCACCATTGGAAAGGTATTGGTGTGTAGAATATATCTTATTCCTACATAGTAAGGTTTGGAAGATAGAAAAGTGTCGCTTGATCCCTCCAAATGGATTTGAAATATTTCAAACAATTTTTTGGACCCAAATTTCCAAATTGGGACCAACTGCTAAAATGGCTCCGCAAGTTGATTCCTTCAATTTTTTCACCCATAAAACATCAATATAGATGAAAAATAATATAATAATACAATCTAGATCATATCTCCCCATTTAGGGAGGCTCTTGGTCCCCAAAATATTTACTAAATGAGGTGAGGAATTTTTTCCTCTACCTTCTCCGTAGAGTACCGCATTACTTTGCCTTGAAGTTGTCCTTTCAATCCAATATGTCAAAGGTCATGCTTCCCATGTCTGACATTTATAGACCACTTCTACAAAACAATATCCTCTAACAACTCTTCTTGAGCATATGTTGCTAAGTCCTCTATGGAAGGTAGGGTCTGCTCCTCCTCCTGATCCAACATGGAAGGCTCACACAGTTTTAGGTTCTTCACATTCACTATCGGGTAAATGCACATGTGTGGGGGTAAAATGAGTCCATAGAAATTAGGGTAAAATGAGTCCGTAGAAATTATTTCCCACCTTCTCCAATATCTCGGAAGGGCCATATTGCAGAGTATTAATATTCTTACTAGGACCATGTATTCTTTCCTTGTTCAGTTGTAACCAAACTATGTCTCCCACTTTGAATTATTTTGATGTTCTATGGTGATCATGTTATACCTTGTACCTTTCCTATGACCTATTTAGTGTCTCATGTACTTGCAGATGGATCTACCTAATTTTTTTTGACAAACTTCTATTATTTTAATGCTTCTCTCGTGGTGTCTTCCCTCACTCCTCCTTGTTGTCCATAAACAACATCTAAGGGAAAAGGCAACAAATACCCAAAATAAGTTTGAAAAGGGGATTTATCAATAGAAGTGTGGTCCACTTTGTTATAAAAGTGTTGTATGTATGTCAAATTTTCATCCTAGGTCTTTGGATGCTTCTGATTATAACCCCTAAGAAGTTGCACCAAAGTCTTGTTGACTACTTATGTCTACCCATTTGTTTGTGGATGGAATGTTGTAGATGTCTTCAACTTAGTGTCAATTGTCTCCCACAATGTAGTCCAAAATGTACTGAGAAACATGGTATCCATGTTTAAGATGATTCTCCTTGGTATCCCAAAGTGCACCAAAACCTATTCAAAGAACATGTTTGTTGCTTCTTTTCCTTTGATGGTATTTTTGCAAGGCATGAGAATGCACATGTTGTTGAACCTGTCAACTACCACAAATAGATAGTCATGTTTGTTCTTGGTTGTTGGTAAACCTCCCACAAAATCCATGGAAATTATTTCCCAAGGTCGAGTGGGTATAGGTAAGGGATGGTATAAACCTTGCTTCTTCTTACTTGGCTTGCTGGTACAAAAAGTATACATCCTCTAATATATTATGCTATATCTTCTTACATTCTATGCCAGTACACATACCTCTGTAAGTTGGAAAATATCTTCCTAACACCAAAATGTCCTGCAACCTTGGAGGTGTGAGCTTCCCTGATAAGAAACAGTTGTTCACCTTTAGGGACACAAAGCTTGTTGAGCTTCCAGAGCAACCCATTATGGAAATGATAGTCATCATTTCCTCACCTTATTCTATATGGGTTTGTCACTGTAGATGTTGAAACACCTTATTGAAGTCCTCATCTTCTATGCATGCCTCTCTGTATGCATCATGAGTAAAAGGATCCATGTGCATCAGAGTTCCCAAAGTTTATAGCCTCTCATTCTTACATAGTTTATGTTTATGTTTATAGCCTCGCATTCTTACATAGTTTGGGGGCATATTGAATGGATATTGACTTTATAAAGAGTATCGATCAGTTCAATAATAATAGGTCACTAAGGTTATTCTTGTTTTACTACAATATTATGTGAGTATTGTTGGAACCTATGTATGTGTATCTTATTGTGGAGTTGACAGCCTGTCATGCCTTACCGTGTAAGAAGTATTGTTTTTCTTCAGAATGTGATAACCTGAGAAGATGCCCAAACTATGAGTTTTCACGATTACAAATTTCTAGGAGTTAGGGTTAGTAATTGAGTGTGTCTTGATCTTCTTGGGAGACCAAACAATTGAGTGTTCAGGTTAGCTTTTATTTTCAATATATTATAATCTCATTGAATCTACAATGCATACAATGAATTTTTTCCAATGTTATATAAACTAAACCTAAGTTTCCAATGTACTATAATTTCATTGAATTTTCATCCAAGGAACATCATTGATTATAAATAGGCTCTGTTGATTTTTCTGAGAACGACGTCGATGTATTATATCGACTGGAAAATGAATAAAATCGATGTATGCATTATGCAAACCGATCTATGTATGCGGTGGAGCAGATTTCTGTATGTAGTGAAGAGCATAGCATATTTCTATATGCTATGAATTTTAGCAGTATTATGATGTCTTTCTCCACATCTCTTCCTCTAGTCTAAGGTTGCACTTGGTAAAATAAGCTTCCTTTGGTATACAGTTGCACTCTAAGGTTGCACTAGGTAAAATAAGCTTACATTGGTCTAAGGTTGCACTCAATAAAATAAGAAGAACAACACATACCCTCGCCCTTCCTGTGGTCTAAGGTTGCACTCGATAAGATAAGAAGATCTCGTATCAGAGGTGTTTCTCATTACCAACCAAATGATTTGAAATTAAATCTTGGAATGTCCTCGATGTTGTGATGCTAAGATGATTTGAAATTAAATCTTGGAATGTCCCTGATGTTGTGAAGTTGAGATGAGGAGTGTCCTCGGAGCTTGGAATGTCCCTATGTGATTTTGAGATGAGGATTATCTGTATATATGCTGAGAAGAGATATATTGATGATGAAACATGTTTCATTAATCAATTTCCAGAGACTTCTTTGATAAAATCCATAAAATTCATATATTATATGCAACATAACAAAATTAGCAGTTAGTCATTTCAAAATGAAGAATGAGGAAATATATAAAAACTTCATACATGTTATCTTATGCTCAATTTTTTCTTTAAGATAACCATGTTCAACTCCATTTGTTGTTTAAGCTAACCATGCTCAACAGAGTTGGTCAAAATTTAGGGAATCCTCTTGTATTATGCAGACGTTTTGTGGGTAGTTGTTCAAAGAAATGAACAGTACGAGAAATGAAGAAATGAACAGTAAGAGAAATGATTAATTGGCACGCATGTTACCATATTATTACACACTACTTGTTAATATTATGGTTGTTGCGGGAGGTATTTACCTTCACGTGTAAACCTGACGAGAATAGAAGACTCTGAAAAGCAAGAGAAAACCCTAATGAGTTGGCTAATAACCCTAGAAGTCTTGTCGGCTCAAGAAGATCATTTATATTAGGTTATTAGCCTCCAAGAGAAGAAGTTAGCTAGAAATAATAATAATATACTGAACAGACATATATCCAGAAGGAGAAGTCAGCCCCAACAAATTTGGCAGAACCACTATAAATACAGGGCGTCAGTTCTCATTTGACACATCTCAGAATTGCAAAGAGAAACTGGTGCGCACTGCAGTTCCCAGTTTGGTGCGCACGTGTGGAGGAGAGCTGTAGGTGCAGCTGCTACAGCAACCAGTTTCAGTATTGGCTTGGACTATCTCTTGGCTAGGGTTTGGACTCTCTGATCAACTATTGTTGGTGTGTTATCCTTGGAGGAAGATGTGTTGCACCTTGTTTGGCTATCTAGCCTAGTGTTTGCTTCTGGAGTAATTCTCAATCAAGGTTAAGGTGCTCGGAGGGTGGCTTCGGCCTATGGTTGGGTGATAAGGGTATTGTCAATGGTCAAACGAGCACACAATCTTCTATATTCTAACAAGTTATGGGCCCACACCTCCTTCATTCAGTCTAAACGCTGGAAGGAAACATAGTCGTTGGGATATTGATCTCGTTGAGAAACTACCGCTAGGGTTACTAGCAGAAGCAGTTTCCAAGACACTGTCGCTAGGGTTACTAGCAGGAGTAGTTGCAGAAACCCTAAACCTCTTGTTGAGGCACCTTAAGTGAATGGATTGACTTAATCTCCGGATAGATCAATGCACTCTAGCCTAGCGCATCTCTTGATACTCTCAGCAAGCCAAGACGTGAAGATTGAATTTCTGGTCAAATCTAGGGTTTGACCAAGTCAAAGAAGCCATGACTAACTCTATGAAGTTTGAGAACAAGTTAGATGGAGTCTCTAACTTTAGAGCATGGAAGACAAGGATTGACCTCATCCTTGCCAAGAATAAAGTGTTGGATATCGTGAAAGCAAAGATCATGAAGCCAGAGTTTGAAGAAGGAAAAGAGAAGGAACCGCAGAGCGTTGCAGCTATGGAGAAGTTCAAAGATGTTGACATCAATGCCATGAGTATCATAGTGGATTCTATAAAAGACCACTTGATACCCTACATCTCCCATCTTGACTCATCGAAGAAGATGTACGATTCCCTAACAAATCTCTTCTCAGTCAGAAACATTGGACAAGTTATGAGTATGAAGAATGAGCTCCATGACATGAAGATGAATGATGATGACAGCATAACATCATACTTTGTAAGGATCTCCCAGTTAAGAGATCAACTACAAGCTATTGAAGAGATCAATTTAGAGAAGGAATTGGTGAACATAGTACTCAATGGTCTTCCCAATACGTGAGATGCATTTTCTGCAAGCATGAACACAAGGAAGGAGTATCCGACATTTGAAGAACTTTGGACTTGTTGTGCTCAAGAAGAATCAAGGATCAATGCAAAAGAGAAACCCCAAATGAAGTACGATGATCAAGCCTTCACAACGAGATTCAAGAACTTCAAGAACAAAAGGAAGTTTGACTCAAGGAGGAAGCCAAATCAAGAGAAAGACATTTCAGAAGTACAATGCTTCAACTATCGAAAGTATGGTCAATACAAGAATCATTGTCCCGAGCTAAAGAAAAGGAAGGAGAAACATTAAGCATCAATTGTCGAAGAAAAGGAACCTACAAAGAAGACTAAGTAGGATGGAAGAGACTTCTTCTTCTAAAAAGGTAACAACACTCTTCTTATTTCTTGTACATATCTTGTTTGCATCGTCTCTGTACATATCTTGTATATCTATCTCTTCGAAGATAATATGTTCCAAGAAGAACTATACCTATGGAAGAACAAACAAGATGAAAATAGATATCATTAGATAATACACATGAAAGAATGAAATACAAATCATGTGGAAGCTATTGCAAGATAAGCCGAATCAATGATGAAGAGACTTAGAAGAAGCATAGACAGAAAGAAGTTAGCAATCGAGAGGAAATTGAAAAAAAAAAAAAAAAAGACTTCTGACATTTTGTAGAAAACAATAAGACAGAAGAATGGACTCTGTTAGACAAGAGAGCCAATTATATATTGCAGAAGACAATAAGGATACAGATATGCAGATGGAAGCGTGGACTCTGTTAGACAAGAGAGCCAAATTATATATTGCAGAAGACAATAAGGATGCATATGGAAGCGTGGACTCTGTTAGACGGAGGGAGTCGATTATATGCACTTATACATGAAGCAAGGATTAAAAGGGAGCTAATTCTATGATCCATTGAAGATGACGAAATATACATATCCATGGTAGCATCCATGAAAGACAGTACGTGTTCAGTTCAACTGCAGAAGAAGACTTCTTCAAAGAGAAGCCTTAAAGTATTCCTAGTTGTCCATCCTGATCCGTGATCCTATGATGAAAGGAAGAAGTGGAATCTATAGGGCATGGAATCTATAAGAAACTCCATGGACCCAAGAGCTAAAGAAAAAAACATGAAGAAAAACATGAGGATTCCATGAAAGAAAGAGAAACCAGAACAACCAGTCATTGTATCAAGAATCACAAGATTACCAACCTGATATGAACTCACTAAAACCAATCAAGCAGAGGAACTGAAAGTTGTGATGAAGAACAGTGTATGGAAGAATTATGAATGATAGCATTGTGAAGATATAGAACTAGAGGTTCTCCCAGATGGAGGGAGAAGACTATGATGATTACTTGTTCCAGTAAACTAGAATTATCTCTACATGAGTCATTATATCATCCGCAAATTGGAGTTCTACATCAGATGAATGCAAAGAATGTTCTCCAGAGAAATTGAATAAAGAGTGTATGAAGAGAAATATCAAGACTTTGAGGCATACCAGAAAGAGACTCTTATATGCATATAGAAGAACATATCTTGGTGGAGAACCTCCAGTGCACAACAGAAGTGTGGTGAAGATTTCCTATAACATCAAGATGACTACTCAGTAGATCAGATCTCATGATGACAGAAGAATTGCCACATGGATATGTTCCAGTTTTCCAACTATGATATACTCTATTGTTCAGATCTACATGAAGCCTTCATAGAGTTCCAGACTAAAGTACATTTGAAATCAAGCATTACATTATCCATGATGAAATCCAGAAAGGAGAAAATGATTCTCCAATACATATCTCCACAGATGAGTAGATAAGCAGACATTTTGGTAAAGCTTCTATCCAAGATGAAATAGTTTGCGTACTCAATCTGGAGCTCATGGAAACAACTTCCTTCTTATTGAAAAAGGAATAAATGACTCTCCAAGTTAGGAGGGAGCACTAAAAACATTATTGAAGACATTCATTTTCAAGATTGAAAAATAGTCCATCTTGGACAAATGCTTTCTTGTTCGGAAAGTGGATTGAGATTTATGACGAACATTCACTTCCCATTGTGGTTAACATGGGAAGTAGTTTGATTGTTGATGTATCATAGACAGCGACTTCCCATTGTGGTTAACATGGGGAGTTGTCTACGGAAGTCTCTCTTCTTGAGGGTTACTCAAGAATACTGGCCCGCCTCGCCGGACAGCAATTTCTCATTGTGGTTAACATGAGGAATTGTTCGTTTTGGAGGTTGATGCAGGACAGTCTTTTCCTCTTATGGTTAACAGAGGAAATGGTCTGAACAGTCATTCCTTAGGGTTTATACATTCTCTCCAAGGTGCACTTTGATTAGTGTAGGAGGAATGGCCCAGGGTGGGGAATGGCCCAGGGTCAGCAATCAGGGACATACATTCCTTAGGGTTTATACATTCTCTCCAAGGTGCACTTTGATTAGTGTAGGAGGAATGGACCAAGGTGGGGAATGGTCCAGGCTCAACATTCCTTAGGGTTATACATTCTCTCCAGGGTGCACTTTGATTAGTGTAGGAAGAATGGCCCAGAGTGGGGAATGGTCCAAGTTCAGAAGACATAACAGTTATTCTTCCTTGCTTTAGAAGAATAGTCCATATATCTCATTATTCTACTCTAAGGAAAATATTCTTTCAGAGCTCACAGATGTGAGTGAAATATTGGCCTAGATGATTCAGTTTACATCATAACATTGTTTTTGTGCAGGTTGCTATCAAATGTTTGTTATGAACACTGTATGACAGTAGATGTAGACTACTGTGGTGGATATGTTCCACTGTTCGTGAGGCATATATTCTTTCAGAGCGCACAGATGTGAGTGAAAGATTGGCCCAGATGATTCAGTTTATATCATAACATTGTTTCTGTGCAGGTTTCTATCAAATGTTTGTTATGAAGACTATATGACAATAGATGAAGACTACAGTGGTGGATATGTTCCATTGTTCGTGACTATACATTGTTTATCAAGTACTTTTGTGTTACTTGGTGTGGTAGTGTACCACTGAATTGTAGTTATGTACTACTATGGATAGACACAGTTGTGTTATATTTTTGTTCTAATTGCCTTGAAGACTATCAACATTTTATTGGAGATAATCATCATCCAGACGAATGATGAACAGAGATTTTCCAGACGGAAAATGGTTCAGAGCATTTACTCTTCTAGATTATAAGAATGGCTCTTGCATCACTCTATGGTGTGAGTGACTTATCCAGCATCATGCCTAATTACTCATATGAAGTATGGTTTCGAGAGATGATGCAGTTGATGGTGATGGTGATGCTCATGATCTAGTCATGAGATAGTCTAAATGACTATGTTGATGCTACCAGGTAAATGGTATGTTTTTGTGCTCAAGACCATTACCTGTAATACCTCCCAAGCTAGGAGGGAGTGTTAATATTATGGTAGCTGCGGGAGGAATTTACCTCCATGTGTAAACCTGATGAGAATAGAAGACTCCGGAAAGAAAGAGAAAACCCTAATGAGTTGGATAATAACCCTAGAAGTCTTATCGGCTCAAGAATATAATTTATATTAGGTTATTAGCCTCCAAGAGAAGAAGACGACCAAAAATAATAATAATATACTGAATAGACATATATCCAGAAGGAGAAGTCAGCCCCAGCAAATATGGCAGAACCATTATAAATACAAGGCACCAATTCTCATTTGACACATCTCAGAATTGCAGAGAGCAATTGGTGCGCACTGCAGTTCCCAGTTTGGTGCGCACATGTGGAGGAGAGTTGCAGGTGTAGATTCTACAACAACCAGTTTCAATATTGGCTTGGACTATCTCTTGGCTAGGGTTTGGACTATCTAATTAACTATTGTTGGTGCGCTATCCTTGGAGGAAGTTGTGATACACCTTGTTTGGCTATCTAGCCTAGTGTTTGCTTTCGGAGTAATTCTCAATCAAGGTTAAGGTGCTCGGAGGGTATCTTCGGCCTATGGTTGGGTGAAAAGGGTATTTTCAATCGTAAAACGAGCACACAATCTTCTATATTCTAAAACTTCCCACATGATAAGAAGAAGCACGATAATAGTTGTAGGAGGGCATGATTGAAATTACAAATGTTACGGAGCACCTTGAATCTGCATGCTTCGACTGAACTGCTGCATGATTATGTCATATGCTTCATACTCAATACCAAGCAATGCCTTTTGATAAGGGAAATATGATAGTATCTAAAAATCATTATTCACAGTATCATGAAGAATTAGACGGAAGTAGGTTCAAAGGCTTTGATCTAATAACATGTGGATATTCCTTACCATTTTCCTTATGTTCAAACTATATCTTTTCTGTAATTTCATAGTGCTCTTTTGGGAAACCATCAATATTAGCTGAGGTGTTAATTCCATCCTTGTAAATGACTCCAATAGGTGTTTTAAGAACCACACACCAGTTGACTTTTCCATGCACATATGGCTAGCCCACAGACTAGATGTTCTGGGTAAGCATCACATAGTATTCCAAAAGAAACTAATAAGACTTTCACTCATGTGCGACTGGGAATCCTTTCGTGTGGATCCCTTAGAGGTAACCCTAGGAAGCCACTTCTAACTGGACCAAGAAGTGAAAATATATTGACCATTAAAAAAATTATGGGATCACAACATATTGATTGAAGGGTCAATAATGCTCTAGAAGGTCCACAGAACGAAGTAAAGTAATGCTACCATATTGCAAACCTGCTCAAGTTCCCTTAATTCTTTAGAATCGGTATTGAAACTCTGCAGGGAAGAAAAATAGAGAGAGTGTTAGATCCAAAATATAAATATTAGGCAACATAACTTAGATCCATAATACAATTATCTTTTTTGTTGGTTATAATTCTCCATTTCACTTATATATATATATATATATATATATATATATATATATAAGATCGTATTTTTTTATCCTACTACTTTCTATCCCCTAAATAAAGGAAAACAATTTAATAAAATCCCATTTTAAACTCAAATTATTAATAATGGGAAAAAATCAAAGTGGACAAAGTAAAAAAATGATGGATTATTTGAAAATATATTAGAAATTATTAAGCAACTGTGACTGTGTAAACCTTAAGGAAACGAAATTCCACCGACAAGTTCAGACATGTGTGTTTAAATGCAATCTCCAATCATGCATGTTATGTGTCAAATTGACATCTTGCATGGCTCCACTTCCGACACATTCAACAAATTGAACTTCTCAACATACTTTTAACTTACAACACTAGAAATATTGTCAATGAAGTCCTTCTGCCCTGATACAAGAAACCCATCATAGTTTTCGATTAGCACAAAAAAGAAGACTCTATAGAAATTCAAATAGCCCATTAAGGAAGAGAATACAATAGAATTCATCCCATTAACATGGGTTTGGAATCATGACTCTAATAATATAGCGCAAACGAGGTTCTTTTCATGTTCACGCTGCAAGATCATCTTGTAAACAAATCAAATCTATAGTTAAATAAGCACGCCAATAGAAATAGGAGGGAAAAATAACAAGAAATCAAATATCTTAGAACAAATAAGGAAGAGGGTACTTTCCGGAAGTAGCAGAGAAATCAGTGAGTCTATCTGCTAGAAATATGAGAGATGCTACCGCTAAAATAAGGAGGAGACCGGTAATAGTAGTAGGCCTATTCAATAGACCACCCCGCCCTTTCATTGCACAACACATCGTGAATTTCTAGTCATGCATATCAAACAAAACAAACAAAATAGCAGAGGAGCTATAATTCATCCCATTGGCATGTAAATGAAACGAATGCAGAGAAGATTAGCTACCCTGGAAACCATACCCCTCCCTCCCAAAAAAATCGTTGGAAAATAAGCTAAGATAGAAGCTATAATTGTCACAACAGTGGTCTCATAAAAAAAAAAAATCATACATGCATGCATGAAAATGTCAAAAGGTATTAACAAACACCCTCATAGATGGACACGGGCCTCATCTCGATTGTTGGGTGATTTTACTGAGAGTTTATGCATGCATGAAGATGTCAAATGGTGTTGATAGACATCCTCAAAGATGGACACAAGGCCTCATTTGGGTTGTTGGAGTTTGTGCCACCGGTTCTAGTATTGGGATTCATTGTGGACATATACATAATATATATGCTTTCATTTAGATAATAGCTCCTCAACATCAAAATGCATTATGTGTCAATATACTGATTAATTATAGGATACCACATCAATATCAACAATGGCGAAGGTACTGGGAATATCACGATGGGGGATGTATCTCTTCACACTTCAAATGTGTTCTAGATATCACTTACACTGCGATTGCATTCTCTGTGTGATTATGGGGGTGTGTGAGTTTGAACACTTCAAAAGCATTGTAAATGTTCTTAATCGGTTGTGATATAATAAATACATATTTGTTTTCTCTGATGGATTCTATGTATCCCCCTTAATAGATGTTTTCAAACCCCTAACATATTCTCCAAGAGGCATTAGCTCTTCTCTATTGAAGACCTCTGAAACCCTTAATGGATTGGGTGGGCCTATCCTAGCCAAACTTTAATTTGTTCTTCATTCCATTTTGTTTCTTAGTGCAGTCTATTAGTTGTGGTATTTCATTGACTGTTTCTAAAATTCAATGAAATGATCTAGCCCCGACTACCTCCAAATTACGTTCATTGCTTTCTTGGTTCTTAATATATTCACTTTCTAACATTTGGTGGGTTGGAAATTCTGCTTGGAGTTTGTTGCTTGTAATTGTCGTCTACTGCCTGAGATAAGTTAGTATGCATGCCTATACTTGCACTCACAATGTCTTTGGAAGTGAGTTCAATTTTTCACTTCCTATAGTTGCACAACTACTAAGTAATCGATGGTCCATAGATAACTCTAATTCAAAGAATGAAGTACTCTCTTGAAGTGGTTTCGGCGGTCATGACTATTTTCAGCGTCAAGGCATCCACCCTGGGAAGGCCAACGATGATATTACGAACTCATACAGCATAGTGGAGTAGAAAAAGGGCGGCATTAAATTCAAATCCTTCTCCAAAAAGTTTGATCAGCTAGACAAATACTTGGGCAAGATCTACCTTCCCCAGATCACCATATCCATAATGTTGACTGAAGTGATCTATAGGAACATGCTTGCCCTATAGTTCAACAACGACCCCCGTGGAAACTCCGTAATGGGTAACTTTTAGTTGATGGAATGCCTTGTCCACACAGCCGAGCATGTTCGACTGCTCCAGGTATCTCTAGTCATTCTTAGTGGAAATCCCATGTTAACTGATATGAACTTTGCTTCTGCATAAGTATGAATTGACAAGGTAACTTCTTTACATGGAATTCTTGTTATTAATTTATATTTTTATATACCCAATACAAATTGTGAACGCGGTAGCCTACAAAAAATAAATCTCTCTTAAGAGAACAAATTAGGAATGCAAATTTCAATAACTTAGGAGACCAAAATCAGTCTTATGGAATCTAAATTTATAAACTCTTTATTATCAATCTTATGGAATCAAAATTTATATTTTATTTAGTTATGCACCTCATTATTTGACGAAAATAAATATATGGTTGTCTTGTTAAATGAGTTGTCCTGTTCTTACTCAATAATGTAAGTCTTTCATCTTATTTCTATTCAACATTTTCATGTTGTGGTCCTTAAATATGACTTCAATCAAACTGTAATTGCTTTTGATCGTTTCATTGTTTCTTGTGAATGTTTGAGTCACTTTCCACAATTATTCTTCATATGTATTATGTTTCATAGTTGTAGCACCATTTCATCCCTAAAATATATTGAAATATATAAGCAACTTCAATCTCATTGACTGCAGGGACATCGCCATGCAATGGCACTTGTTATTATTATTATTATTATTATATCCGGTTGGGAAAGAAGGTTTATAACTAAGGGCGAAATATTGAACTCATATAAATAAATTGATATACCTTTCCACCATTTCCAACTTGATGCTATCAAGTTTAGACATTTAAGTATTGTTATGTATGGGATTGCCACTAATAATCCTTTTTTTACGAAGGTTTAATATATTACTCATATTATTGTGAGCTCTTAATTGAATATTGATAGGATTAGATATTCTTCCTTTAGACGTTTATGTTTTGTGTTCAATTGAAGTGTTGACTATCTTAAGGACAATGTTATGCATAACTTATTGACTAAAGGAATCTACAACTTGTATTGATAATCATTTAAAGTTGATATGATCCATAAGAAGTAAATATAGAAATTATTGGAGGTATTTCCATCTTAATGTCAATTATAGATAAGAAGGTATTAATATAATTTTAGAATTATTAGTTAGCTTGAAATCGAAGATTTGAATTTTGCTTTGTATATCATCAGTGTAATTCTTAGAAATGGTATTAACTTTATGGATGGAAGTTATTGTTTAAGTAATAGCCACGTCCTTCAATGAAATAATTAATCTTTGGAAGGATTGTTGGCAAAAGAAAAATAACCTTATTCTTAGAAGATACGGTCGTTAGGTGATCCTTTTGGAAATAGTTACATGTTACTCATCTAGAAAGTTACTTTAATTTATTTCTTCACCATTACTAGTTATAGTTGTTTGTGTGAATGCTTTAATTGAGATCCAAATGATTAGATTTAGACTTGGGGATTAGAAARTTAAAGTGCACGACTTAGATACCGTACWAAGATAATAATGTACACTTGTAATACCCATCCMTATACTAGTTAKAATCTTTCATAAYAKTGTGATATCTATATATGGTACTTAGCAATTAAGACTAGAATTTCCATTGCGTTATAAATTGTGATCATTATTCCATATGTTAGATTATTAAATTGTGAATCAAAAGTTGGTTAGCGTGAAATTAATGTTGATTAAGATTAATGAAGATGAATGAACTTATAGCTATTCATGTTGATATGATTCTATATTCACATGTCTTGTTCATGTATTGGCGTACCAAATCATTTAATAATATTGATTAGCCTTAGTTTTTTAAATTAAAAAAAAAAAATGATATTTCATTGTACTCGCTTACATTGTGTTGTGTACGGAGGGATTGTGACATGACACCTCAACAAATGGATGAAATAAGAGCAACGGGACTATGTTTCAATTGTGACAGAAAATAAAGTAAGGGGCACAAATGTAATGAGAAGAAAGTATTGTACATAGACAATGAAGAGGAGGAAGATCAAGAATTGGAACTATCACAAGATCTAGTTCTAGAAGAGATTGCTCCAATGAAATCTTGTCATGCATTAGCCGACATCGCTACTCCAAAAAGCCTCAAGATAGAAGGATATATCAAAAACAAAGATGTAACATTGTTCATTGATTCCAGCAGTACCCATAACTTCAACAATTATAAATTAGCAAAATTTCTCAATTTCTTTTTATTTCCAACACCAGAGTTTGAAGTAATTATTGCAAATGGAGGTATCATAAATTGTTCAAGGAAGTGCCATATTATTAAGCTCAATATGGGGGAGTATTTATTGGATAGACCCATGATTGCAATCCAAATGGGTGGTGATGATGTTGTATTAGGGGTTAAATGGTTACAATCATCGGGAACAATGGCCCTTAGTTTTCAATATATTTTTATGAGTTTTTCCTCATAAGGTCATAATTTTTATGATGGTCATAATTTTTTAGTGGATTTCACTTTAATTTTGTATGGCCAAATAACCCTTCACTTTCACTTTAGAACAAGTGGGGGAGTATTTATTGGATAGTCCCATCATTGCAATCCAAATGGATGGTGATGAAGTTGTATCGAGGGTCCAATGGTTACAATAATTGGGAAGAATCACCCTTAATTTTCAAGATATTTTAATGGTATTTTCCTCATAAGGAAAGGAAAATGAGCTTAGAGGTATCCAAGGGAAACCCTCTAAAGTGATAAGCTCTAACAACGCCTCATTTGGGTTGTTGGAGTTTGTGCCACCGGTTCTAGTATTGGGATTCATTGTGGACATATACATAATATATATGCTTGCATTTAGATAATAGCTCCTCAACATCAAAATGCATTATGTGTCAATATATTGATTAATTTTAGGATACCACATCAATATCAACAATGGAGAAGGTACTGGAAATATCACGATGGGGGACGTATCTCTTCACACTTCAAATGTGTTCTAGATATCACTTACACTGCGATTGCATTCTCTGTGTGATTATGGGGGTGTGTGAGTTTGAACACTTCAAAATCATTGTAAATGTTCTTAATCGGTTGTGATATAATAAATACATATTTGTTTTCTCTGATGGATTCTATGTATCCCCCTTAATAGATGTTTTGAAACCCCTAACATATTCTCCAAGAGGCATTAGCTCTTCTCTATTGAAGACCTTTGAAACCCTTATTGGATTGGGTGGGCCTATCCTAGCCAAACTTTAATTTGTTCTTCATTCCATTTTGTTTCTTGGTGCAGTCTATTAGTTGTGGTATTTCATTGACTGTTTCAAAAATTCAATGAAATGATCTGGCCCCGACTACCTCCAAATTACGTCCATTGCTTTCTTGGTTCTTAATATATTCACTTTCTAACATTTGGTGGGTTGGAAATTCTGCTTGGAGTTTGTTGTTTGTAATTGTCGTCTACTGCCTGAGATAAGTTAGTACGCTTGCCTATACTTTCAATCACAATGTCTTTGGAAGTGAGTTCAATTTTTCACTTCCTATAGTTGCACAACTACTAAGTAATCGACGGTCCATAGCTAACTCTAATTCAAAGAATGAAGTACTCTCTTGAAGTGGTCGTGGCGGTCATCACTATTTTCGGCGTCAAGGCATCCACCCTAGGAAGGCCAACGATGATATTACGAACTCATACAACACGGTGGAGTTGAAAAAGGGCGACATTAAATTCAAATCCTTCTCCAAAAAGTTCGATCAGCTAGACAAATACTTGGGCAAGATCTACCTTCCCCAGATCACCATATCCATAACGTTGACTGAAGTGATCTATAGGAACATGCTTTCCCTATAGTTCAACAACGACCCTCGTGGAAACTCCGTAATGGGTAACTTTTAGTTGATGGAATGCCTCATCCACACAGTCGAGCACGTTCGACTGCTCCAGGTATCTCTAGTCATTCTTAGTGGAAATCCCATGTTAACTGAT
>ML776751.1:1150922-1213774 GCA_009831015.1 Picea engelmannii | reverse complement strand
TGAGGCAAGCCTAACTGTAACTTTTGTGCAGGTGTACCAAATCCTTAATGTTTGGTTAGGACGTCCATGCTCTTCTACCATGGCACAATGTCCTATATTTCAGTTAATGCATCTTATGCATATCAATGTAAGATACATCATACAAGGAGGGAGGAGGTAAGTAGACTCACTCAACACCAGGACCAAAACCAGGGCCACTATTCTGATTACCAAAACCAGGGCCACTATTTTGATTATGGGGATGGGTCCAGGACCAAAACCAGGGCCACTATTCTGATTACCAAAACCAGGGCCACTATTTTGATCATGGGGATGGGTCCAGGACCAAAACCAGGGCCACTATTCTGATTACCAAAACCAGGGCCACTATTTTGATTATGGGGATGGGTCCATTCAAGATCCAACCTCTTGTAAAGTTCTATCCAAACAAACTATCACTTTTATAATATATTTTCATTCGCTATCGTATTAATGGAATATTAAGAGTGCATTGAATTGATCTTTGAAAGCATTGATCAACATGTGGGTGGTCTTGACTTTGGTTTGGTGGAAATTTCTTTTATTTTCATCACACATAATTGACCACCCTAACTCAAGTCATTTCAATTCTTTATTGACCAACATTGTCATTTAAATCACTAGAACATTACCAAAGCAGTCTAAGAGATACGGATTCAACGATAAAAGTAAACTTTAGGAGGAGTGTGAGATTACATGAATGTTTTTTGCTTCTTTATGGTTAAAGAGAGCATATTTTAATTTCATTGCCTTGGTATAGTTCTTGTATGCATGGAGGATTTACGTTTGGAGGTCGACTTTGATTTGTTGTAGCACCATCAAAACTCCATATGGCATCATGTTGCCACTTTAGAGGGTAAAGTGGAAGGGGATATTTGTAATGATGATTGTAAACACTTGAGGATAAAAATACAATGACAAAGTCAAAGGTGGAGTTGATATCACATTGGCCTAGAAGGATCAAGACTTGAGTTCACTTATGTGAAAATATGAGGTCATTTTTGCAAAGCCAAAAGGGTAACCACCTTCAAGGCCAATTCAACACATAAATAAACTACTGCTAGATTCACCATTACCAAGTCTTGGTCTATATCAAACTTGTATTTTGGAAAGTGTTGAGATGAAGAGACATATATAAGAGTCATTGGGCCAAGGAATTATCAATCCTTATGTGGCCCCTTGTGTATCTCCTATTGCCTTGGTTCCAAAGAAATATGGAACTTGGAAAATGTGTGCCAACTTTAAGGAAATCAACAAGATTACCATCGAGAACCGTTATCCATTACCAAGGATTGAAGACTTTCTAAATCAATTGTAAGGATAAAACTATTTTTCCGAGATAGAACTTAAGTTAGCACGTCATTAGGTAAGGATTGATGAGAGTACTTGGAAGACTAATTTTAGAAGAAAGAAACAATTATTTGAATGTTTGGTAATGCCTTTTGGGCTTACTAAGTTATTCCCATGCAAATCTATAAGGCAAATGAATGAAGTACTTATACCTTTCACTGACTCCTTTGTAATTGTATATATGGATGTCATCTTAATCTACAACAAGACTAGGGAGGAATACTTTATCCATTTGAGGAGAGTACTAGAAAATCTCAGGGAGAAAAAGTAATGGTTGAATATGAAAAAGTTTGATTTTGCGTGAAATGTACTTCTCCATCTAGGATTCATGATTGGTGGAGATTGTCTAAGAATCAACCTAATCACAAAGAAGACCATCTAGAACTAGTACATACTCATGGATCTCATAGAGGTAAGAAGTTTCATCGGTTCTTATCAATGCTTGTGAAAATTTCTTTCACATTTCTCAGAGATTATTGCGATCCATATGAAATTAAGGGAATTTCATACTTCCAATGTTGTTGGAAATTTTAGATCTAAAAAGGCTTTGTTAAACATATGAAGGTATGTATGTTAGCCAAACAAGTAGATCGATGTTTTGAAATTTACCTATGCATGTGTATTTTATTGTATGTCAGATCTTGCCAATGGGAAAATAAGTTTATATATTTATTTTCATGTACCAGGATGACCATGGGAGGGAATTTCAATGGATGTCCTTGGAGGACTAGTGAATACCAAATAGGGGCATGATTACCTTTTTGTGGTAGTTGACATATTCAACTTGATGATGCCATTGATTCCTTGTAACGAGAATGCCATTGGAGAAGAATCATCTAGGTTGATTTTCCAAAAGATATGGTTTCACTTCAAATTGTCCAAATCCATTATTTCCAATAAACATGGATTTGGTAAGTTCATTTTCAAAAGCATGACCTTTCATCTAGAAACTAGTGGATATATGGAAGTGATCAACACAATTGTGGTTTATTTTCTAAGTGGATTTAACAAAAGGCATCCTAAGACATGGGATGAGAGTCTACCATTATACAACATTGTTTTAACTACACAATTCATAGTTATAGTAGTTGGTCGCCATTCAAGGCATGTTTGTGATTGTGGCCTTGGTCTCCCTTTGAAATTCCATTTCTTCAAAATACCGGATATAATTGAGCAAATACATAGGCACATGGAAGAGTGGTTGAAGGGAACACAACAAAGGTAAAAGGAGAGGAAAATTATTGAAATATAGTATCTCGTATTTTTAGGTGGTAGATATGGTGTGGTTACATCTTAGTAAACAATGGGTACAACGCACATGAAAGAAGATAAAACCCATTAGGTATGGTCCCTTTGAGATTGTGCATCAGGTGGGAGCAAATGTTTTTCCACTAGGGTTTCCACCATGTATAAGTATCTACAATTTTATCGATGTAGATAATTTGAATCTTTTTAAAGCTTCCATGATTAATGAAGGGGAGGAATAATTTCCATTGTTTCTAGAGATAGTTGAATACTCGGTGCCATATGTGGACACTAAGTCGAAGCATAAGATTGTAAGGAAAATAAAGTTTCATGAAACTCAGAGGGGTATACAAGAGTTGCTCATAATTGGTCTGAAGTGCCAAGTTCCTATAAAATAAAATTTCTATCAATTAAAGGATGCACAAGACATATTTACATGCTAAAACAAGATCAATGATAAAGTTGACTAGTATATCAACTAGATTGGAGCGACTAGCGTACATAGGTCAACAACCGTGTAGGATGCATGGATTAAAGCATTAGTATGTAGGTATATTGCATTCAATTAGACATTGACCATGTATTGGTTCGTGGTGGACAAAATTATACATATCCTCTTACCCAAAGTTTTTGGCGTTGTTTCATTAACTTAATTAAAATTAATTTAAAATTTCTTTCTTTTTATGATATTATTGGCTATATCAACTTAATCCCATATTCTAAGACTAATGGTGGATGAAAATTTGATATTGTTTCATTAAAGTTGAATTAAAATAAATTTAAAAATTATTATTTTATGATATTATTGGTTATATCAACTTGAGCCCTTGTTTTGGGACTAGTGGTGGATATATCAATAATTACATTAATGCATTAAATTGGACATCGACATGTACATGTCAAACTACGCTCACTGCAAGTGATGCTTCTTTAAACTTTTCAAAGAAATTACTAGCACATTTCCATTGAATATGCTAGCTCTTACATGAATTTAATTTACTCATCCATGCATCTACCTCGATGCTGGATAATTGTTAATGTTGTGGGAAGGCATATGGAGTAATAGAAGCAAATTTAGAGGTTGCACTCAAATCATCTCTTTTACACAACCAATCGCAAGAATAACATTAGACAAGGAGTAATAGAGGTAGATAGACCAAGTCCACTACAAGAAAATGGAGCCAACAACTCTTTCTCTTTATAATAATTCATATGATAAGTTTTAGCATCATCTAATGATTTCTTCCTTGGAAACGAGTGAGTTGACAATGACCATTGTTGTAAAGTACTCATAATCCTTAGTTATAATAAGTTTTTCCAATCAAATCTAGGTGTACAAACCTAACTACTTATGGTCCCATCACTAATGGGTACAAACTACCTAGTGGGCCTTATAAAGTGGACACTTTTACTTTAAATAAGTATCCACTACTAGTCAATTGGCCTTATTTGAAAAGGATGGCCACATACAACAAATAACTAAATCCTAGGTAGCCTAAAGTCGGGAGGTTAGGGTAGAACCCTAACGGATCTACAATGCAAGTTGGTGGTGGAAGCTTAAGCACATTCTGCAATTGTGGACTTACATTTGGAGATCAAAAGGAAATGGTAAGAGTATTACTATATTCAAAAGCACAATTTTTGTAGAGTAAATATTTATTAAAGGTGCATGCATTTTTTGAACTGAAAACTGTTTGAAGTTGAATCATAAGGAAATGAGGAAGGCACAACCATCGCTTTGCAAGATTCCTCAATATCGCATCTCTAGATAACAAACACCAAATATTGAATGACATTCCTTTCAAATTTGTTCTTGTGGAGAAACAAACAAAGAATAAAATAAATGTGTCGAGGACAAATAATGGTGGAGAATCCGTAGGAATGAAATTGAGGAATTATGTAACAAGTGCAATATAGCAAGGTAGAAGACTACTCCATACACACCTCAATAGAATGGGGTTGTAGAAAGGATGAATAAGACGTTGATGGAAAAATCAAGGAGCATGCTCAATGGTATTGGGTTAGGACATGAATTTTGGGCAAAGGCAGTGGATAATACATGTTATCTGGTAAATAGATAACCCTCATCAACGTTGGTGAACAAAACGCCACATGAGGCATGGACTGATAAGAAAATGTCTCTTGAACATCTCAGAGTGTTTTGTTGTGATGCTTATGTACATGTTCCAAAGGTAAATAGGAGTAGGATGGATAATAAAGATGAAAAAATGCATCTTTATTGGTTATAAAGATGGTATAAAAGACTATAAGATTTGGAACCCGAAATCTAAGAAGATTGTTTACATTCAATATGTTGTCTTTAGAGAGGTTAAACTTGTTCCCAAATAGAAAGACATACCAAAGGAAAAATAACCAGAGACAATAGAGTTTGAGTTGAAGGGTGAAGAATCAGACTCAATAGAAGAACATGAATTAGAAGAAGAAGAAGAAGAACCTAATACTCTGGTATTGAGGAGATTTATTAGGGAAAGAAGGCAACCATAAAGGAACACTCCACCTAATTTTTTCTCTAGTTTTGATTTATCTATTACTAATGATGATCCTGAAACTATTAGGAAGGAAGTGGAGTGGATTCAAAGGATGGTAAACTCTGGATGAAGGCCGTGGTGTAAGAAATGGCCGCCCTAGATAAAAATGAGGCTTGGGATATAGTTGAGTTTCTAGTTAGAAGAAATCTAATTGGTAGTAAATGGGTGTTTAAGAAGAAGTTCAATGCAAAAGGTAAAGTGGATAAGTATAAAGCTCACCTAGTAGAAAAGGGATATTCCCGGGTAGAAGGAATTGATTTTGGTGACATTTATTTTGCTATTGCTAAATTGAATTCTATTAGATTTCTTCTGTCTACTGCTACTAATTTTTTTCTTGAAGTGGAATAGATGGATGTAAATATATCCTACATGGGGATCTTAAAGAAATATATACAAAATAGCCAAAAGGTTTTGGAGTGAAGGGTAAGAAAGAACTCGTTTGCAAGCTGAAAAAGTCTATGCATGGGTTAAAGCAATCTCCAAGGATGTGGTGTTAAAATTAAAAGTTTGATACTTGTATTTTGGGACTTGATTTTGCAAGGAGTAAAGTTGATTATTGTGTGTATTTCAAATTAGTTGGTGATCATTTTATTTGATGATATGTTTTTTATTTGAAACAACAAGAAAATCATTAATAAGTTTAACACAATTCTTTAATAAGTCACCTCGATGAAGAAGGAATAACAGAAGACTACGAGAAGAGGATGAAGAAGAAAGGGAAGAAAACGGAAGCATAAGCTTATGATAATGCTTCAATGAATCAAGGGGATGGAAGAGACCCTCCTGATCCTCCATCAACACCATCAAGTTCTAGCTCTTCTTCCTTTGAGCATTCTCATCATTATAGCCATAAAGCTTCTTTTAAGAAACCATTCTTACAGCTTGTTGTAAAATTTGTTTTACCTATGTTTAATGGAGATGCTAATCCTGAAAAGCTAGTTAATTGGATCTGATAGGTTGAAGTATATTTTCGTGTCCAACAAATTGATGAAGAGGAAGTTAAAGTGCAATTGACTTCTCTTCGGATGGAAGGCACCGCTCTCGCATGGTGGGAGAGAAAACTTCAGGACATAAGTAAGTGTGGTAATATTCTTTCTTCATGATCGGAATTTAAATCAGCGATAAGGAATCAATTTTATCCATTGGGTTATTTACATAAAGCAATGATGGAATGGCAAACTTTAAGACAAAGTAAAGGTCAAATTGTACAAAGTTTCAAGGAAGAATTTAGGAAGAAAGCTCTTGCATTAAACATTCCTTTGGATTATTATGAAACTTTAATGAAGTATATTGGTGCACTTCACAGTTATATTCGTCATACTTTGCTATTCTTTAACCCCACCAATCATACTTTGCCAATTTCACTGAGTTTTGAGAACTTTTAATTTTTTCTCTTTCTTTGTCTATTGAGACCATTCTGAGCTTCTAGAGTTGCTTTTGTGAGTTTTGAGTTATCCTTAGTCTTCTCTAGATCCTTTTTGAATCACATAGGCACATGGAAGAGTCATGTTGAAGAGAACAAAACAAAGGTAAAAGGAGAGGAAAATTATTGAAATATAGTATCTCGTATTTTTTGGTGGTAGATATGGTGTGGTTACATCTTAGTAAACAATGGATACAATGCACAAGAAAGAAGATAAAACCCATTAGGTATGGTCCCTTTGAGATTGTGCATCAGATGGGAGAAAATGTTTTTCCACTAGAGTTTCCACCATGTATAAGTATCTTTATTTTTATCGATGTAGATAATTTGAATATTTTTAAACCTTCCATGATTAATGAAGGGGAGGAATAATTTTCATTGTTGCTAGAGATAGTTGAATACTCGGTGCCATATGTGGACACTAAGTTGAAGCATAATATTGTAAGGAAATAAAGCTTCATGAAACTCAGAGGGGTATACAAGAGTTGTTCATAATTGGTTTGAATTGCCGAGTTCCTATAAAATAAAAATGCTATCATTTAAAGGATGCACATGACATATTTGCTCATGTTATTCCAAAGTGAAAGAATTTTGAGAACCAAAAAAGGGAAAATTGACTTGAAAATGGATCAAATTGAAGATCTATAGAAGGGAGGTAGTTTCCACTAAGAAATTTTATTTAAGCAATTTTATTAATTGATAAAGGAGAACATGCTAAAACAAGATCAATGATGAAGTTGACTAGTATATCAACTAGATTGGAACGACTAGCATACACAGGTCCAAAATATTGTCTCAACATATTTCCTCTAATTCAACCAGAGTTTCCTATTTTCTCGATCTTTTTTAATTTCCATGTCCAAAATAAAATTCGCAACACTAAGATCTTTCATATCAAATTTATAAGACAATTGATTTTTTACCTCCTTAATGATTTCCTTGTTGTTTCAAATAAACAACATAGCATCAAATAAAATGATCACCAACTAATTTGAAATACACACAATAATCAACTTTATTCCTTGTGAAATCAAGTCCCAAAATACAAGTATCAAACTTTTAACACCACATCCTTGGAGATTTATTTAACCCATGCAGGGACTTTTTCAGCTTGCAAACCAGTTCTTTCTTACCCTTCTTTTTTTTTTGTAAGTGAGTGTAGGAATCTATATTACTGGTAAGTATTATGATACAAAAGTGGGGATCCTGGTATGCCTAGAAGGAAACCAGACCAAGGGGTCCAATTTGTGCGAGTTGATAGTTGCGGTGGATGGTACTGGTCTGTCACCAGGGGAAACCAAACCAAACCTTCCAAACCCAGTTTGAAAAAAAAAACACAGACATAAAATAAAAAGACTAAAACATTCCCCTAAACCAGAGTTTATAATAGATCTAAGCTAACATATCATTGTCTGCCATTAATGTCATTAGACTAACAGATCACAAAGCTGGAACTATGAGGTGTTTCAGCACCTGGGGGTGCTCCTTGTCGCCATCCGCCTAGCTCTTGTTATCTTCCTTCTGAGGGACTGTGCGAGTCTTCCTGATTTGGGTTGGCGTGCCTTGTCCATCGACAGGCGTGATGTCCATGTGATGAACATAGCATAGGTATAGGTGGAACTGAGCCGCCAACCGCTCTAACTTGCATTTTTGGTCCTTCTCGACCTCTACTAGCAGTTTGATAACAGTTTCCAAACTGTTGAGGTGACGCAGGATCTCATCCAACATTGTCTTGTTTTCCTTGTTATCCTCCTGTCTTGATTCTTCCTTCTCTAAATTCACTTTTTCGATCATCATCTTTGTTAGCCAGGCCATCTCTAACATTTTGTGGTAGAGGATTTCCCTGGGTCGCGTGGCCCCAAGATAATTTACCCAGTTCGCTTCTTTCACCAAGTCATCCCACTCTTTACCTTTTCACTTGTCCATGAATTATTTTTCCCACCGGGTGATGGTCGCCTTCCCCTTCGGCGCAACCAGAGTATAAAAGGTTCCCCCCGCATATTTTGTTGTCTACTCCATTCTTGTTAAACGTCGTGAATTGTCAAGGACTTCCATCCCAAAGGGGTTCCTCTTACTTTGTGTATGCATCAGTCCTGCCATCCCGCTTTGTTTGTCATAGCTCCTGCTCTGGTTACTCAGTCGGTACCTCACTTCACAAGTATCCCTACTTTTACTTCCCCTGAAACTGTAATACCCCTTACTATTGGACTCCTTCTGTTTGCATCTATTCCTGTTGTCCCTCTTCTTATGAGATTTCCCCTGCTGCGAGCCTGTACTTCTAACCATGGTTTTCCCGAGGTGAGGAGCGCTTCCATCATTTTTTGTTGTTATGGCTCATATGATCATGATGGTTCGACCTTTATCCCTGTATGTTCCACTGCCCTTGCTCGCTTTTGATCCGACTGTGATTCTCCCCATACCTGTACTGGGGGCTGGTGGATCATTCCTGGTTATCACCGGCCCCGCATGCCTTACGTCATTCATTGGATTCAACTTGTTTCCTAGCCATTCATCTGTGCTTTCCCCGAACTCTTACTAACGTATTGGCCTTGTTGTCGGTCGCCCACCTGTTGCTTATTGTGATATTGCATTATAATTGGTGGTAAAGTGTTAGGCAATCATATTCTGCATGGGTCCCATGTACCTTCTGAGAGGCCTTGCGTTGTCCTCTTCGATGTGACTTTCCACGCTTAAGCTTCCATCACGATATTTTTCTACCAGATGGTCGAACCCCTCATTGGTGAGTTTGTCCACTAGAGCATTCGTTGACCTAGGAACCCGCCGCCACTCCATCGCTTTCAAAGTTCTCATATTCTCTTGAATTTTATGTAGGGAGTGTGCAAGGCGCCAGTGTCGTCGAACCTTTCCCACTCTGGTGCCATTTTGAAGTCTTTTCACCGTGTTGATAACCAGGGTGGAGTCACCTTACACTATGGTGTTCGTCATACGTTCATGACTTAATATTTCAAGTCCAAGCTCCAGGGCTCCAAATTCAGTTGCATTGTTGGTTAAGCTTCCCATGCTCCTAGCATACAGTCAAACGATATTGCCACCACTATCTATGATCACTCCACCTGCCCCTGCCACTCTCAGATTTCCTTTTGTCACCCTGTCAAAATTCAGTTTGAGGAACCCTGACGGAGGGGGAGTCCAGTTGTGCGCCCAATCTGGAGCTGCGGATCACACCCCACAGGTATGTTGTTGCTCCATGCTTTTAGATGGAAAAAATACAGGATGTGAGAGTCTTGGTCTGTAAGTTCAAATTTCTCCTTATTGCAGTTGCGGCTCTACACTGTTTCTCTTATTTGAGAGACTATTGCATCCTTTAACCTTTATGTCGGTAGGTTGTCATTCCTAAAGATGCGTCAGTTCCTTTCTTTACAAATTTCCCAGATGATCATCCCCGACGTTAAATTCCAATAAAGGTTCACCATTTCATTTTCGCTGCAACTCTCATTCCAGATTTTTATGGTTGATGTTCCCCCGGATCCTATTGGATTGGCAGTAGATGCCTTCTGCCAAGTCCCAAATTTCGGTTGTATAACTGCATTCGTCGAGGAGGTGATCAGTTGTTTCTTCCTTGACCTGACAGAGATGGAAACAAGAGGGGCCTATGAAACCCCTTTTCATGAGGTTCTCCCAGGTTAGAATTCGGTTGTGTAGTACTAGCCATTCGAACATTTTTTTATTTCTGGCCATTGGGGACTTTTCCAAATCTTTTCCCACCGTTGCTCCGGATTTTCTTGGTCCTCACCTGCGATGTAATGTCGTGCTTATTTTAAATTGAATTCGCCTCCATTTTTCCCGCCCCACCTCAATTGGTCATCATCTTTTGAGACCCCAATTTTCCTTTTCCCCAGCTCCTCCTCCACCTATTTCGTTATTGTTTTGATCTGGGCTCTATTTTATGGATTAAGCTTGTACCAGATCCTCCATCTGGCATTACCATCCCTTTGCTTCCAGTATTGATGGATTTTTGTTTTTACTTGTCCAATCATTTACTGTTGGAGCTCCTCCATGTCCAAAGTTTTAGTTATGGGTTCATTTTGCCATGTGTCCTCCCAGAACCTTGTTGTTCTACCATTTCTGACTTCCCAGAAGCTCTGATTCTGGATCCAACTCCTGTTTCGCTTGGCGAGGTTCCAGATGATTGATACCTCCCTTGTGCCCATGAACCAAATTTTCTCTTGGTCGTTGATGTTCGTGGCATAATTGGCCTTCCAGAGGTTCACCCACGACACCAATTTGTATTTTACCCATCACCACCAGAGCTTTGCCCCGTAGGCATCGTTGGTTACATGTGGGTCTTGTAATCCCAGGCCGCTTTTGCTTTTTTGGTTTACATACCTTGTTCACTAGTTTCCCTAGCTTTCGTATTATCCTTTCCTCCTTCTTCCCCTTGGTTGGGCCTGCATCTTCCTTCTATTCTAATCCTGGCTTCCAGGTTGCTTTCTGTTGGGGCCTTGCCTTGTCTTTTGTTTTCTCTGCTTTTGTGATTTGGCTTCACAAAACCATCTCATCCTACTGTAGTTTGGTGTTTTTCGGTTCTTGTTTTTCATTGAGAGGACATTCTCTTAGTAGGTGTCCATGCTCATGACATCTTCTGCATCGAAATGGGATCTGCTCGTAGTATATGCTTTGTATCCATTCCTCATCCCTAAAATACAGGCTTATGGCTTCCGGGAGCACACACGAGACATCCATCTCTATGCAAATCTTTGCATAGGATGTGTATCTTCCTTTTAAAGTTGCTTCCGATGTTCTGACATATTTTCCAAACTTGTTCCCTATTGTTTCGAAGGTGGACGACAGCCAGTAATCTAGCGGTAAGGAGTAAATACTTAGCCATACCGGGATATTTTTAAAGGTTTCTTTCTCTGGGGAGAATTTTTCCTTCCATGGACGCATGTAGAGCCCCACTGAGGCATGGAAATATGGCCCCCCATCAAAGACTTTATCCATGTCCTTCAGGTTCATAAAGATTTTTTTGAAGAAGCCTTTCGATCCTAGGTGGAGTTCAACTTCTCCACTCAGCTTCCATTGGTATTTTATCCAGCTACACAGCATTTTTTCTGTGGGCCATAGGCCCATGAACTTGCAGATCAGTGCATACATCTTCATCTGATCCTGGAAGAGTTGAGTTTGGGGGTCTTCCAGTATAACTTTGGGGATCAATGTTGTTATAGTTTTACACGGGTTGTGCCCATCTACCCCACTGGGGTTCGTCGTTTCTTGTGTATCGTTCTGGGCTTCTCTGGCCTCTTCCCCCACGCGATCACTTTTTTCTTGGTTTCCCTCTTCATTCTTTTCCGATCCTGGTCCTGAGGTGCTTGTAGGAGGTTCCTTGAAACTGACGTCGCGTAGGCATTTCCCTTTGTTCACCACTACCTGCTTGTAGAAGGGGGCTCCACACCCTCCCCCTTTGGTAACCATGTTGGTCACTGCTTAGACCACAATTGTTAAACCCTAGATTGAAAATTTCTCCAGAGCCCTCCTTGTCAATCTTCGAATCATTTTAGTTCTTGAAAAAACAATTGCTCCCACCTAATGCACAATCTCAAAGGGACCATACCTAATGGGTATTATCTTCTTTCATGTGCGTTGTATCCATTGTTTACTAAGATGTAACCACAACATATCTACCACCTAAAAATACGAGATACTATATTTCAATCATTTTCCTCTCCTTTTACCTTTGTTGTGTTCTCTTCAACCACTCTTCCATGTGCTTATGTATTTGCTAAATTATATCTGGTACTTTGAAGAAATGAAATTTCAAAGGGAGACCAAGGCCACAATCACAAACATGCCTTGAATGGTGGCCAACTACTATAACTATGAATTGTGTAGTTAAAACAATGTTGTATAATGGTAGACTCTCATCCCATGTCTTAGGATGCCTTTTGTTAAATCCACATAGAAAATAAACCACAACCGTGTTGATCACTTCCATATATCCACTAGTTTCTGGATGAAAGTTTATACTTTTGAAAATCAACTTGCCAAATCCATGTTTATTGGAAATAATGGATTTGGACAATTTGAAGTGAACCCATATCTTTTGGAAAATCAACCTAGATGCTTCTTCTCCAATGGCATTCTCGTTAAAAGGAATCAATTGCACCATCAAGTTGAATATGTCAACGACCACAAAAAGGTAATCATGCCCCTATTTGGTATTCACTAGTCCTCCAAGGACATCAATTGAAATTCCATACCATCGTCGTCCTGGTACATGAAAATAAATAGATAAAATTATTTTCCTATTGGCAAGATCTGACATACAATAAAATACACATGCATACGTAAATTTCAAAACATCAATCGACTTGTTTGGCTAACATACATACCTTCGTATGTTTAACAAAGCCTTTTTAGATCTAAAATTTCCAACAACATTGGAAGTATGAAATTCCCTTAATTTCATATGGATCGCAATAATCTATGAGAAATGTGAAAGAAATTTTCACAAGCATTGATAAGAACCAATGAAACTTCTTACCTCTATGAGATCCATGAGTATGTACTAGTTCTAGATGGTCTTCTTTGTGATTAGGTTGATTCTTAGTCAATCTCCACCAATCATGAATCCTAGAAGGAGAAGTACATTTCACGCAAAATCAAAAATTTTCATATTCAACTATAACTTTTTCTCCCTGAGAGTTTCTAGTACTCTCCTCAAATGGATAAAGTATTCCTCCCTAGTCTTGTTGTAGATTAAGATGCCATCCATATATACAATTGCAAAGGAGTCAATGAAAGGTATAAGAACTTCATTCATTTGCCTTATAGATTTGCATGGGAATAACTTAGTAATCCCAAATGGCATTACCAAACATTCAAATAATTGTTTCTTTCTTCTAAAATTAGTCTTACAAGTACTCTCATCAATCCTTACCTAATGACATGCTAACTTAAGTTCTATCTCGGAAAAATAATTTTATCCTTACAATTGATTTAGAAAGTCTTCAATCCTTGGTAATGGATAACGGTTCTCGATGGTAATCTTGTTGATTTCCCTAAAGTTGGCACACATTTTCCAAGTTCCATCTTTCTTTGGAACCAAGGCAATAGGAGATACACAAGGGGCCACATAAGGATTGATAATGCCTTGACCCAATGACTCTTATATATGGCTCTTCATCTCAACACTTTCCATAATACAAGTTTGATATAGACCAAGACTTGGTAGTGGTGAATCTAGCAGTAGTTTATTTATGTGTAGAATTGGCCTTGAAGGTGGTTACCCTTTTGGTATTGCAAAAATGACCTCATATTTTTGCATAAGTGAACTCAAGTCTTGATCCTTCTACGCCAATGTGATATCAACTACACCTTTGACTCTGTCATTGTATTTTTATCCTCAAGTGTTTACAATCATCATTACAAATATCCCCTTCCACTTTACCCTCTAAAGTGGCAACATGATTCCATATGGAGTTTTGATGGTGCTACAACAAATCAAAGTCGACCTCCAAATGTAAATCCTCCATGCATACAAGAACTATACCAAGGCAATGAAATTAAAATATGCTCTCTTTAACAATAAAGAAGCAACAAGCATTCATGCAATCTCACACTCCTCCTAAAGTTTACTTTTATCGTTGAATCCATATCTCTTAGACTACTTTGGTAATGTTCTAGTGATTTAAATGACAATGTTGGTCAATAAGGAATTGAAATGACTTGAGTTGGGGTGGTCAATTATGTGTGATGAAAATAAAAGAAATTTCCACCAAACCAAAGTCAAGACCACCCACATGTTGATCAATGCTTTCAAAGATCAATTCAAGGCACTCTTATTATCCATTAATACGATAGCGAATGGCAATATATTATAAAAGTGATAGTTTGTTTGGATAGAACTTTACAAGAGGTTGGATCTTGAATGGACCCATCCCCATAATCAAAATATTGGCCCTGGTTTTGGTAATCAAAATAGTGGCCCTGGTTTTGGTCGTGGTGTTGAGTGAGTCTACTTACCTCCTCCCTCCTCGTATGATCTATCTTACATTGATATGCATAAGATACATTAACTAAAATATAGGACATTGTGCCATGCTAGAAGAGCATGGACGTCCTAACCAAATATTAAGGATTTGGTACACCTGCACAAAAGTTACAATTAGGCTTGTCTCATTTTTTTTCTATTATTATTGTTATCTCTATGCAATTAGGTTGTATTATTATGGTTATCTTTGTGGTTGTTATTATGTAATAGATACCATTTTTCTTTTGTAGTGACTTGGATTTTCATACCAATTCTAAGAAACTCTTTTTAATCCCTCTGAGTTTCATGAAGCCTCCTTTGCAATATGGTGTCATGTTCCAACTAAATTTGCAAATATAGCACTAAGTATTGAACCTTTAACAATAGTGTCGATTATTTGTTTGCTTCATTGAGCATAGAAGGTTCAAAAAGTTTCAAAGTCTCTACATTGATACAGAGTAGATGCTCATATATGGGGGCAACTCTGGTTGAATTTTGTTTTCCCCTAGCCACCGCACGATCTCCAAGGGACCATACCTAATGGATTTTCTCTTCTTCATTGGGCCTTGTATCCATTAGTTACTGAAATGTAACCACACCATATCTCCTACCTAAAAAACATGGGATACTCTATGTCAATCATGCCTCTCCCTATACCTTTGTTGTGCTCTCTACAATTTCTCTTCCATGTGCCTATGCATATATTGAATACTTTTGTTTAGCCTTATGGATTTGTTTTGATCATCATCTGAAGTCCATCAAGTTCTCTCTAGTAGTTTGAATAAGTGAATGTCAAAAGGCGTCTGAGGAAAAAAATCCAAACATATCATGATTGGTGACATACGTATATAACTATGAACTTCCAGGTTATAACAATGTTATAGATAGGGTAGACCATTATCCCAAGTCTTGGGACACATTCTATTAAACCTCATCAGTAAATTAATCATGATCATGTTCACCATTTCCTTCCTTCCATTGATCTAAAGATGAAATGATGTACTCATTTTCAACTTAGTATCCTTTATACCCCATAACGCTTTCAAAAAATGACTCGAGGATTTACATATATAGGGAAAACCCACATTCACCAAGTCCCATCTTTCTTTGGAACCAACATGACAGGAGATCCACAAGGGGGCACATAAGGACTGATAACCCCTTGAGCCATCAATTCCTATATCTAGCTCTTCACCTGATCACTCTCCATAAGACAAGTTTGATACAGATCAAGATTTGGTAGTGGTGATCACACGACCAATTGACCTTGAAGGTGGCAACCCTTTTGGTTTTGTAAAAAAGGCCTCATATTTTCACATAGGTCTACTCAAGTCTTCCTTCTAGTCGATTGTGATATCAACTTCTCATTTTGACTTTGTCTATGTAGTTTTATCCTCCTTGGGTCACACAATCAACATTACAAATTTTGTATTGTTTTTAATCAACCTCTTACTGGCTTGATTAGCATAGATTGAGGATATTGTGTTCTTCCCCTTGTAGATATTGATAAGGTATCACCATCCTTACTTTACCAAGCTCCACTTCTCATCTCTTCTCAAGAATATATCATGGGGTGTCTACCCTTTTAGCCTTATCACAATGGGCCTACATGTTTGTCTGTGGGAATTGAACCCTGGTAAAGAGGATAACAATCATGCTACCCAACCACCTTAGCGAAACCCACTAAACTAAAAATATTCATTCAAACTCATATTCCTTGTTTTTTTAAGAAGAAGAAATATTCTAAAAGAAATACTTTGGTAATGTTCCACTTGATCGTGATTTAGTACCTGGATATAGCAGCAGGAAAGCATGCGCAGAGCACTCGGCACTACAAGTTCAACGTAACTATTTCTACTTGTCATGTTGCATTGGAGTTGATGGCTTAACTATTTATACTGCAACTTTTATATATTTGTCCATTGGGGTTGATGGCTTAACTATTTATACTGCAACTTTTATATATTTGTCCGTTCGGGTTGATGGCTTCATTATATATGTGTTGCATTGCAGGTGAGGCTCAGTAATGTGACACGTTTTTTCCACACAAAACCTTTGATCCAGGATCTACAATTGTTGTTCATGACCTACAATTGTTGTTCATGAGGGAGACCGGGTAATTATAAAACTTGTAAACCACGTCAAGGACAACGTCACTATTCATCGGTATCGTTCATAATACTTTCTTATTCACCGTAAATTCATAATACTTTCTTATTATGACTTCATTCATAATACTTTCTTAAGATGATCTTTCATATTGTTTTTGCAGGCATGGTGTTCGACAACTGCGATCTGGATGGGCAGATGGTCTTGGTTACATCACTCAATGTCCGATTCAAACAGGAATGAGTTACGTCTATAACTTCACCATAGTAGGGCAGAGAGGAACTCTATGGTGGCACCCACACATTTCTTGGTTAAGAACCAGTGTATATGGAGCCTTCATTATCTATCCTAAGCACCACGTTCCATACCCATTTCCCAAGCCACACAAAGAAGTCTCCATCATTCTCGTTAAGTTTAATTCTATATCCTAATTCCTTTTATTTTATGGACCTTATGCCCATGGCTCCAACCCATTTATATGGACTTTAATATTTTTAAATGCTCACCTTCACCTTCACCTCGTAGGGGAATGGTGGAATGCAGATACTGAGAAAGTTATCCAGCAAGCTCTCCAAACAAGAGGTGGTCCAAATGTTTCGGATGCCTACACTATAAACGGACTGCCTGGACCACTTTACAACTGCTCTAATGGTAATGATAATTGTGTTTAAATCTATTTCAACAAATTTATCTATTTAATTTATGTATTGAGAAGAAATGAGGACGACCTTGTAGACTTGGTGAGTGACCATGTCATGTCATGCAGATACATTCGTTCTTAATGTGGATCCCGAGAAGACATATATTCTTCGTATAATCAACGCTGCACTCAATGATGAACTCTTTGTTGCCATTGCAAATCACAGTTTCATTGTGGTGGAGGTGGATGTCGTTTATGTTAAGCCTTTCCAAACGAACACTCTTGTTATAACACCGGGCCAGACCACCAACGTGTTATTCACTGCTAATGCTACTGCTAATGTTAGCGGAGTTAAACAATTTTTCATAGCAGCTTGCTCATTTGTTACAGGTGGTGGAACATTTGATAACTCCATTGTTGCAGGAATTGTGAGCTATAATATTCCCAACTCTAATAACTCTTCCACCATTATGATGCCAAAACTCCCATCCCTCAATGATACGTCCTTCGCCGCCAGCTTTAGTGGGAAACTTAGGAGCTTGGCTAACTCACAATCTCTCCACCTCTTCTTTAAGGAGGTTCATAACTCGGGTCAACTCATTTACTTGAGTGTGGGGTAGTGATGTGCCAGAAGTTGAGGCTTCCGACTTTTCTTTTCTTCTGTCTGTGTCGGCCTGGCTTCGTAGTCTGTCAGCTGCCAGTATGTTGGATTCCACCTCTACAGCTGCATCTTGCATCTGAGCCAAAGAGGTGGCTCTTCTTTCTCTTAACACGAGACAGAAATCAGGGTCAAATGCGCCAGCATAGGAAATTTGAGCAGAGGCCTCTGAGGGCTTAATCTCTGCAGGAATCTTGTTGTACATTTTATTAAATCTTTTGGTGAAGTCTGAGACAGACTCCCCTTGCATCTTCCTCAGAGACCCAAACTCTGTCATATAATACATGTAATCTTTTCTATCTCCCCACTGCCTCAATAAAACGTTATCCAAAGCTTCAATGCCAGCAATAGATCCAGGGGCCAGTCCCCAGAACCATTTCCTCACTTCCCCATCAAGGCTCTGGACAAAGACTCTCATCCAGACATCTTCACTCTCAATATTCAGGTTGTCTGCATAGCTGTAAAAGGCAGCTAGGTGCTCTTCAACAGTTACATCTCCCTCCCCATTGAACTTGGGCATGTATTTCAAATAGTCTCCAGCAGGGAGAGGGTTCAGAGGCTGGGGTAGAATCAAAGGAGCATATCTAGCAGCAACTATGGCATCCATTCTATTCGGAGGGGGATTAGCACCAGCCATAGGGATATTAGGTAGGGGAGAACTCGGAGGAGAAGGAGTACGAACGAGAGATGTGGGAACAGAGATTCTTGGAGGAGACAACGGAGAAAACAGAGAGAAAACCAAGGGACCTGAGTGTGCAGACGCTTCTCTCTGTGCAGCAGTAGCAACAAAAGGAGGGGTGGTGAAACCTTCAGAAGTTCGAGGTCTGTGATAAGGCAAGACCTCCAGGGAGGAGGGAGTGACAAGGATTTCTCTTTCTGATCCCAGATCAGGAGGAGAAAACTCAGCAGGAACACTCCCGAAACTTAAAGAATGGGGGACTTCGGAAGAAGGACGACTAGGAAGCTGCGAATAAGAAAATGGAGTTCTCACAGAAGGGGAGGGCGTATTACCTGTTTCGGCGATAGAAACTTCTCTCGCAGAGCTCTTTCCCTTTCTGCGCATTGCTTCCGCGTTAGCTTCTGGTGTAGCTAAAGGCAAGTGTGGGTTAGACCTCATGTGTCTACCTCTTGAAGCCACAGTTGATAGTGCGGGTTCTCCTCAGCGGAGTCGTCACAGTGGAGTCGCCAGGTGCACAGTAGCAATCTTCAAGTTCTGATATCTGATGCACCTTCAGAATCAGTTGATCTTTGTCGTTCAATCCCGGGGAAAATATTCAACTTCGTCCCCGGCAACGGCGCCAGAAATGTTGGCGACGGAAGTCACTCCTGGATTGCTTGCAGGAGCAGAGCTCGATGCCCATCAGTTTAATGTCATAATTTGTTTTGAAAGGGTGATCGAATGGAGGAAAACTCGAGGAGATATCACTCTAACTCAGGGACTGAGTCTGGTACATATGGTGACAAAAGAGGTCTTGATCCAACTTCAGCCAGTGGGTTGATAAAAGGGTGAGTAGGTGGAAGACTTAGTGAGGAAAATGAACAAACAGCCTTGGGCAGCAGGCTTACAACTATTTGCTGAAGAAAGACACTGAATACAAGATCCGCTTGGTTCAGGGTCTCAAGAAACCGAGGAGGACTCAACTGGATCCTCCAATTCCAAGTCACTCAGCGATGGGCAAACCACAAGAACTGGTTAGAAATATCATATCTGCTACAGTGATCCTACCAACATCATCCTATAACAACTATGGCTCGACTGGATCCTCAAATTCTGAGCGATTCAAACACAGTGTAACGAAGGCGTAAAAGAAACTGGCATTCATCAGGCAAGAAGTCTCAAGAGTGCATACATAACCAGAGTATCAGTGCTTCATTAAAGATTTACAACCGGGAGCTAAGCTCAACCATCAATAGATACAAAAATGGCGAAAACGCCTACATATACTCAAACTAACAACAGTAACAAAATCGAGACGTAGCATTGAAAGCTTCGCGTCTGCATGGCTTCTGACAACACGGAGCTGCAATCTTTGAATGGTCGTGCAACCTGGAATAACTGAAAGGCTTGAAGGACGGGTATGGAGGCCAACACGGGAAGTGAGGTATAGCTATGGAATGACGGGGCCACAACCGCAAGCACGAAGAAAAGAACGATGAGAGGTGAGAGAGGTGGCGGGGGGATGACATAAGTCATAAGGGATATACGCAAAGACAGCAGGAGAATAGACATGGCAGGCTTAATGCAGTGAGAGGCTGACATGGAGGGAAAAGGATACGTGGCGGGTGATAAGTGGACGACGAGAAGGAGGGAATATCACACAGACCAAGGAGCGGAGGAGGATAGGCGACACGCGGTAGTAGGAGAAAAGTGATTATGAAGGATGATATGACGGGAGGAGGGCCCATGCTGGTTAAACGCGGGACGACTGAGTGGGACGAGCCTGCGCGAGCGCCATTGATCCGGGCACTATGATTTCAGCCGTCGGAAGCTGCATCCATGATTCCGGACCCCCCCCCCCTCCGCTTAAAGGTAGAAAGGCAAGGGGGGTCCGGAAATACCTTTATCGTCGTTGATCCGGGTGCGTCGATCTAGGCCGTTGGAGAGGTGCGCCCCCGATTCCGCCCCCCGCTTAAAGGTACAAAGGCAAAGGGGGTCCGGAATTCAACCTGTGCCGTTGATCCGGGCGCGCCGATCTGGGTCGTTGGAGAGGTGCGCCCCCGATTCCGGACCACCCCCCCCGCTTAAAGGTAGAGAGGCAAGGGAGGTCCGGAATTCAACCTGTGCCGTTGATCCGGGCGCGCGAATCACTGCCGCTCGATCATGCTCATGACTTACCCTGGGGCGCATTACCACCTTAAACTTTGAATAAGTGGGTTTTTAACCCCTTCTTTTGTGTTCTAGCCCCCCTATACAAGAAATATCGCTAACATAAGGTGAACAGAAATTCATTACAACCACCATGGCCTTAGCAGGTGGAATAGATTGTTAAGTAATACTTAGATACCTTTGCTTGACCTATGGGGGTGCCTCTGCATTGCCAAGTCAAACATTCAATTGACTTGATACCTAGTGCACCTTTACCTCATGGCCCAATATATAGATGCTCTCTTCTCGAGAACGAGGAAATAAAACATAAAATTCATGAGCTCATCGAAAAGGGCCATATTCGACCAATATCATCACCTTTTGGGAGCCCAATTGTATTGATTTAGAAGAATGATGAGACATGGTGATTCTATATCGATTATAGATCCCTAAGGAAAAACAATATTAAGAACTGATACTCGACCCTCGGATTGATGATCTTATTGATCAGCTTCAGCGTGCCAAGCCATTTAGTAAGATTGATTTCAGGTTGGGCTACCACCAAGTCCTGATTGAAAAAATTGATGTATGGAAGGCCACCTTCAAGTTTAAAGAAGGCCTTTTTGAGTGGTTGGTCATGCCTTTTGGATTGACTAATTCTCCGTAACATTCATGAGGATGGTGGACGATATCTTTCAACCATTCAAAAACTATTTGTGGTCGTATA
Organism: Picea engelmannii; assembly: GCA_009831015.1. Lineage (NCBI taxonomy): Eukaryota > Viridiplantae > Streptophyta > Pinopsida > Pinales > Pinaceae > Picea > Picea engelmannii. The sequence continues at coordinate 1,192,259 of ML776751.1, read as the reverse complement.
TTTGGATCATATCATCATCTTCAATAGAACTTGGGTAGAACATTTACATCACATTCAACATATCCTGAGCACTCTATTACAACAGAAAATATATGTCAATATGGAGAAATTCTCATTTGTCATGCAGAGAATTCAGTATCTAGGATACATCATGGATGAAATTGAGGTGCATGTGGACCCAACCAATATCCAAGTCATTGACAATTGGCCAACCCCGATGACTCTAATAGAGCTCTGCAACTTCTTAGGCCTCACCAACTTGTACCATAGGTTAGTTTTGGAGTTATCACATATCACTTGGCCCTCAAGTAGAGTGACCAAGGGTGGAGCTAAATCCAAGTTTTCAAGTTCCAAGTCACAAAATAAGACATTCGAGGATCTGAACACACCACCATTGATAGACACCACTCCTCACTCTACCAAACCTGCAACAACTGATCGAGATTGAGACAAATGCCTCTAACTATCCTATTGGTGTAGTCCTCAATTAGCATGGACATTTGGTGGCCTACCAAAATGAGGCACTCTTTGATACTATTCCAGTTATCCCACCTATGACATGGATATGTACTCCATTGTGTAGGCATGTCAAAAATGGAAGAATTACATTCTAGGAAAGGAAATGATCATCCAAATTAATCACAAGCCTCTACAGTTCATGCAAACATAGGGAAAGTTACAAAATGATGCCATTAGAAGTGGTTCACGTACTTGCAACGATTCTATTTGAACATCAAGTACAAGAAGGGAAGCACAAACCATGTTTAAAACTACCTTAGATGACCCTCAGTTGCGGTGTTAACCACAGTTGTTAACTCCTGAAGACATGGGACCTCCATGTGGCTATAATTGTAAGACGATGAACTAGAATTCATTGCTACATATCATGCATCAGGCATAGGTAAATAAGTTCCAAACTTTCACCTCAATGATGCACTTTTGTGCTATTTGGCCATCTTTGTGTTCCTTCAAGGGAGTGTCCAAAGCTAATTTGGGAGGCACATTAACGTTAAGTAGTAGGGAACTTTCGTTCAGATAAGACAATGGTAGTACTTCAGAAGTATTTATGTTGGACAAAACTTTGACAGGACATCAACATGTATACCAGATTATGCACTGCCTGTGCCATCACAAAACCCATATAAGCATTGGGAGTTACTCTTCATGGACTACATGTCATATTTTCCCTCCACCAAGCATGGTAACTATTGTGTCTTTTTTCTTGACGATGGGTTCTCTAAGATGGTCATTTTTGTGCCATGTAAGAAAAGTATCACATTCAAAGCCACTACTAAGATCTTCTTTAAGCATGTTTTGGTACATTTTGGGATACCATGTACCATTATTTTGTAGGTTTTAAACCTTTATAGTACATCAATGCACATAAAGATTCTTTATAAATCATAAATATAACAATAGAAATCACACATAGTACACACAAAATTACCCTGGAAATACTTAACCGATAAAACCAACAAAATGTTTAGAGCCACACCTCTTTGATATTATTCCAGTTATCCCACCTATGACATGGATATGTACTCCATTGTGTAGGCATGTCAAAAATGGAAGAATTACATTCTACGAAAGGAAATGATCATCCAAATTAATCACAAGGCTCTACAGTTCATGCAAACATAGGGAAAGTCACAAAATGATGCCATTAGAAGTGGTTCACGTACTTGCAACGATTCTATTTGAACATCAAGTACAAGATGGGAAGCACAAACCATGTTTAAAACTACCTTAGATGACCCTCGGTTACGGTGTTAACCACAGTTGTTAACTCCTGAAGACATGGGACCTCCATGTGGCTATAATTGTAAGACAATGAACTAGAATTCATTGCTACATATCATGCATCGGGCATAGGTAAATAAGTTCCAAACTTTCACCTCAATGATGCACTTTTGTGCTATTTGGCCATCTTTGTGTTCCTTCAAGGGAGTGTCCAAAGCTAATTTGGGAGGCACATTAACGTTAAGTAGTAGGGAACTTTCGTTCAGATAAAACAATGGTAGTACTTCAGCAGTATTTATGTTGAACAAAACTTTGACAGGACATCAACATGTATACAAGATTATGCACTGCCCGTGCCATCACAAAACCCATATAAGCATTGGGAGTTAGTCTTCATGGACTACATGTCATATTTTCCCTCCACCAAGCATGGTAACTATTGTGTCTTTTTTCTTAACGATGGGTTCTCTAAGATGGTCATTTTTGTGCCATGTAAGAAAAGTATCACATTCAAAGCCACTACTAATATCTTCTTTAAGCATGTTTGGGTACATTTTGGGATACCATGTACCATTATTTTGTAGGTTTTAAACCTTTATAGTACATCAATGCACATAAAGATTCTTTATAAATCAGAAATATAACAATAGAAATCACACATAGTACTCACAAAATTACCCTGGAAATACTTAACCGATAAAACCAACAAAATGTTTAGAGCCACACCTCTAACTCTCATTGAATTAACTTCACCATTTACAATAGGGTATATATGATTCTACGACATCCAAAAGTAATAATCCATTAACCTATATTAGATTACAAACTTAATTCCTTAACCATAATTAGAAAACCATGGGCCAGAAAACCATGTGCGCAAAGCGCCCAAAACAAACCAAAAAATGTGCCAAAACTACCCAAAATGGACCAAAAACCATCAAGAATTTTGTGTTGGGCGACTCCACCCCCCTGTCATGCCCCTATTGTAGTTGGCACAACATACATCATGTGGGGCCAATTTTGCAAAGAGTATAACACATACCAAACATTCTTCCACTTGTTGTTTCCTTTGCATATAGGCAGCCCAAGGATTACATGATCACCGATTTAGGGTAGCAATTCCCATTGCTTCTCTACACCAAGAGAACTTCTCAATTTCTATAGACTTTGTCGATGCATTTGCAATATTCTTCAAAGTGTCCACCTTCACCGGAAATGCGTTCTTGTATTCAACCATGTCTCTCACAAAGTGATATTGAACATCATTGTGCTTTGTCTTAGAATGATAAGTCAGGTTCTTTGCGAAAAATATTTCACTTTAACTGTCATGATATAACCTTATAGATTGTTGTACAAACTCAATACCTAAACACAACCTATGTAACCATACAAATTCCTTACTTTCATGAGCAACTACCATGTAGTCAACTTCTATTGTTGAGAGTGCCACCATAAATTGTATCTTGCTCATCCAACTAATTTCTCCTCCAAACAGTTAAACATATAACCACTTCTAGATCTTCTGCAATTAAGATATCTATCCCAGTCTATGTCAAGAAATCCACGTATGTCCAATACTTTTCCCGCACCAAGTATTCCTTGGTAGCAAATTCTATAATTTGTAGTGTCATACAAATACGTGAAAACTCTCTTTATAGTTGTCCAATGCTCCTTCCCTGGTTTTTACATATACCTCCTCAAAACTCCCATTGAATGTGAAATGTCTGGTCTAGATTATATCATTCCATACATCAAACTACCAACATCACTAACATAAGTAACACAAGACGTGTCCTCTTCTCATGTCTCAGGAAATTGATTGGAAGATAACTTCACACCTACAGGAATAGGGACCTTGACCAGTTTACATTCCTACATATTTAACCTCTGTAATATTGTCTCAACATATTTCCTCTAATTCAACCATGGTTTCCTATTTTCTTGATCTTTTTTAATTTCCATGTCCAAAATAAAATTCGCAGCACTAAGATCTTTCATATCAAATTTATAAGACAACTGATTTTTTACCTCTTTAATGATTTCCTTGTTGTTTCAAATAAACAACATATCATCAAATAAAATGATCACCAACTAATTTTAAATACACACAATAATCAACTTTACTCCTTGTGAAATCAAGTCCCAAAATATAACTATCAAACTTTTAACACCACATCCTTGGAGATTCCTTTAACCCGTGCAGGGACTTTTTCAGCTTGCAAACTAGTTCTTTCTTACCCTTCACTGCAAAACCTTCTGGCTATTTTATGTATATTTCTTTAAGATCCCCATGTAGAAATGATATATTTACATCCATCTATTCCACTCCAAGAACACAATTAGTAGCAGTAGACAAAATAAATCTAATAGAATTCAATTTAGCAATAACAGAAAAAATGTCACCAAAATCAATTCCCTCTAACTGGGAATATCCCTTTTCTACTAAGCGAGCTTTATACTTATCCACATTACCTTTTGTGTTGAACTTCTTCTTAAACACACATTTACTACCAATTAGCTTTCTTCTAACTAGAAACTCAATTAGATCCCAAGCCTCATTTTTATCCAAGGCGGTCATTTCTTACACCATGGCCTTCATCCAAAGTTTACCATCCTCTGAATCCACTCCACTTCCCTCCTAATAGTTTGAGGATCATCATCAGTAATAGATAAGCAAAACTAGACAAAGACAAAGACCAAACCCTTTGGAGTTGGTACACCTTCACAGAATCTGCAATTAGGCTCGCCTCATTTATTATTTTTGTGCAATTAGGCTTTGGTTATCTCTGTGCAATTAGGCTCGCCTGGTTATGGCCACCATTGTTGGTGTTGTGTTCGTATTTCATACTATTTTTGCAAGCATGGTGTTCGACAGCTACAATCTGAATGGGCAGATGGTCCTGGTTACATCACTCAATGTCCAATTCAAACCGGAATGAGTTACATTTATAACTTCACCATAGTAGGGCAGAGAGGAACTCTATCGTGGCATGCACACATTTCTTGGTTAAGAGCCAGTGTATATGGATCCTTCATTATCTATCCTAAGCACCACGTTCCCTACCCATTTCCCAAGCCATACAAAAAAGTCCCCATCATTCTCGGTAAGTTTAATTCTATTTTATGGACCTTGTAAGTATGCCCATGGCTTCAACCCATTTACATGGAATTTGATATTTTTAGATGCTCAACTTCACCTTCACCTTGGCGTTAGCATTGTAGGAGAATGGTGGAATGTAGATATGGAGAAAGTTATCCAGCAAGCTCTCCAAACTGAAGGCGGTCCAAACGTTTCGGATGCCTACATTATAAATGGACTTCCTGGACCACTTTACAATTGCTCTAATGGTAACGATAATTGTGTTTAAATCTATTTCAACAAATCAATGGTACTTGTAATTGTGTTTAAATCTATTTCAACAAATTTATATATTTAATTTATGTATTGAGAAGAAATGAGTGACCATGCCATTGTTCACAATTATTTTCATGAAAATATCTTGAAAATTAATGGCGATTGTTCACAATAATTGTAACCATTGGACCCTTAATACAACTTCATCACCATCCATTTGGATTGCAATCATGGGACTATCCAATAAATACTCTTCCAATTGTCCTAAAGTGAAAGTGAAGGGTTATTTGGCCATACAAAATTAAAGTGAAAGCCACTCAAAAATTATGACCATCGCAAAAATCAAGATTTATGGGTACCAGTTACAACAAACTTCATCAAATGCATACTAAAGAATTTGAGCAAGTGGAAGTCCCTTATGCATCTCTCCAAATACCTTGGAATGATTGATGATAACATTTTGGAGATCCACCTGAGCAAAGGATATAGATGTTTGAATATATAATGAGCACAATTGTGCAATTACACCGTGGTGCCCATGTTTGAGTAATTTTTTCATGTTGTTAGATCTTATCACTTTAGAGGGTTTCCCTTGGATGCCTCTTAGCTCAATTTCCTTGCATTATGAGGAAACCAACATGAAAATATATTGAAAACTAAGGGCCAATATTCCCGATGATTGCAACCATTCAACCCCCAATACAAAATCAACACCACCCATTTGGATTGGCATGTGGAAGACCCTTAGGCATCTCTCCAAATACCTTGGAATGATTGTTGATAACTTTTCGTAGACCTACTGGAGAAGAGGATATAGATGTTTGAACATCTAATGAGCACAATTGTGCAATTACACCATGGTGTCCCTTTTTGAGTAATTTTGTCATGTTGTTAGAGCTTATCACTTTAGAGGGTTTCCCTTGGATACCTCTAAACTCAATTTCCTTGCCTTATGAGGAAAATATCATGAAAATATCTTGAAAATTAAGGGCGATTGTTCCCAATTATTGTAACCATTGGACCCTTAATACAACTTCATCACCATCCATTTGGATTGCAATCATGGGACTATCCAATAAATACCCCTCCAGTTGTCCTAAAGTGAAAGTGAAGGGTTATTTGGCCATACGAAATTAAAGTGAAAGCCACTCAAAAATTATGACCATCATAAAAATCAAGATTTATGGGTACCAGTTACAAAAAACTTCATCAAATGCATACAAATGCATACTAAAGAATTCGAGCAGGTGGAAGACCCTTATGCATCTCTTCAAATACCTTGTAATGATTGATGATAACTTTTTGGAGATCCATCGGAGCAAAGGATATAGATGTTTGAATATATATTGAGCACAATTATGCAATTACAATGTGGTGCCCCTTTTTGAGTAATTTTGTCATGTTGTTAGATCTTATCACTTTAGAGGGTTTCCCTTGGATGCCTCTAAGCTCAATTTCCTTGCCTTCTGAGGAAAAAATCATGAAAATATATTGAAAACTAAGGGTCATTGTTCCCGATGATTGTAACCATTCAACCCCTAATACAAAATCAACACCACCCATTTGGATTGGCAAGCGGAAGACCCTTAAGCATCTCTCCAAATACCTTGGAATGATTGTTGATAACTTTTCGGAGATCTACTGGAGAAGAGGATATAGATGTTTGAACATCTAATGAGCACAATTGTGCAATTACACCCATGATGTCCCTTTTTGAGTAATTTTTTCATGTTTTTAGAGCTTATCACTTTAGAGGGTTTCCCTTAGATACCTCTAAGCTCAATTTCCTTGCCTTGCGAGGAAAATATCATGAAAATATTTTGAAAATTAAGGGCAATTGTTCCCAATTATTGTAACCATTGGACCCTTAATACAACTTCATCACCATCCATTTGGATTGCAATCATGGGACTATCCAATAAATACTCCCCCAGTTGTCTTAAAGTGAAAGTGAAGGGTTCTTTGTCCATACAAAATTAAAGTGAAGGCCACTAAAAAATTATGAGCATCATAAAAAATATGACCTTCTTAGGAAAAACTCATAAAAAGATATTGAAAACTAAGGGCCATTTTTCTCGATGATTGTAACCATTTAACCCCTAATACAACATCATCACCACCCATTTGGATTGCAATCATGGTACTATCCAATAAATACCCCCCCGTATTGAGCTTAATACTGTGGCACTTGCTTGAACAATTTATGATACCTCCATTTGCAATCATTACTTCAAACTCTAGTGTTGGAAATACAAAGAAATTGAGAAATTTTGCTAATTTATAATTGTTGAAGTTATGGGTACTGCCGGAATCAATCAACAATGTTACATCTTTCTTTTTGATATATCTTTCTATCTTGAGGGTTTGTGGAGTACCAATGTCGGCTAATGCATGACAAGATATCATTGGAGCAATCTCTTCTAGATCTAGATCTTGTGATGGTTCCAATTCTTGATCTTACTCCTCTTCATTGTCTATGTACAATAATTTCTTCTCATCACATTTATGCCCCTTACTTTATTTTCTATCACAATTGAAACATAGTCCCTTTGCTCTTATTTCATCCATTCGGATCGGGGTCTCTTAGCGTTTATGTTTATAGCCTCGCATTCTTACACAGTTTGGGGGCATATTGAAAGAATATTGACTTTATAAAGAGTGGAAAGGAGAGGAGATTTTCCAAATGATATAGTTATGAGATCATATGGGTGTGAACCAACACACACACACACACACACACACACACACACACACACACACACACACATGTATATTATTTTACAACGAAAAAGTTAGAATTGTTCATAAATCTAATTGTGCGTACATTTCAAACCATAATTTGGAGATTGTCTAGATGGTTGATCTTTGTCCTGATATATCTATTAAATTTAAACCTTTATGAGTCTAAAATTTCGGATTGAAGTACTTTGATATGACTTTTTAAACTCCTGAAAATTTCAGAGGTTGAACATTCATTGATAAAATGTTATAGCAAAAATACCAAAATGACTTGTTTAAGACTAATTCTGGGATGAGTAAAAACTCCCCACTTCCACAAGATATACCTCATAAATTATAATGATTCCAAATCTGAAAAAATTTCCACATCTAATTCACTATTTCTCCTCAACGTTCTAAAAATTTCAATTAATGAATATAGTCCACTTCGAGGGGGAAACCTCCTTTTACGATACATTCAATGTACCACACGAGATAAGATCATCCTAAACTAGATCTCCTTGGTATATATACAGGAGACAACGGGTATAATTATAATGAAAGGTTTTAGCCAACTTACTATTCAAACACCAAAAATGTAATAACTCGATATTTAGGGCTTAATAAGGGGTTGTATGCTTAACATGGGGCTTAGTCTAGGTATTAACATGTCCCTCCCCTTCAAACAAGTGTTTTCTTCAACACTTAACTAATCGTGGGTGTTTCCACATGAAGAACTCATCTTCCCATGTCGCATCTTCCACTGGTAGGTTATTCCATTTGACGAGGTACTAAATAATTGCTCGATTTCGCAGTTGCTTAATTCTTGTTTCAAGGATCGTTTCTTGTTATATTATGATTTTCCCTTCTCTATTAATCTCTGGTTAAATAGGTTAGACTGGGATCTTGTCACCGGTTATCTTCTTTAAGCAAGAAACATGGAATATTAGATGTACACTTTCTAGTTGCAAATGGATAGCATGGTTATGATCTCGAGCAGGTGGAAGACCCTTAGGCATCTTTCCATATACCTTGGAATGATTGTTGATAACTTTTTGGAGATCTACTTGAGAAGAGGATATAGATGTTTGAACATCTAATGAGCACAATTGTGCAATTACACCAAGGTGTCCCTTTTTTAGTAATTTTGTCATGTTGTTAGAGCTTATCACTTTAGAGGGTTTCCCTTGGATACGTCTTAGCTCAATTCATGCAACTCCACCAAATTAGTTATTGAGGAGTGATTCTCCACCTAGCCATAGGAATCGACTTTGGATTCCACCCCCAAACTAGACCATGATAGCACCAAGGTGAAGGAACCTAGTCAAAGACTCTTACTTTACTCACCCAAACCAGTTATTCTCGGGATCGACCAAATTGTTCTCGGCATAACACTCTAGGCAACCTTCCAGCCAGCCTAACCATGGAACTCCTTTCTACACTCAAAACTCCCTCATGAATGTTCTTCCCTCCAATGCTCTTCGACATGTGCAGAATGAGTCCAATATATTGTCTACATTCGTGAACAACCCAATAGAGTTATATCTTGTCTCTTGAGCACTCAACTAGTAGTAATTTATATTGAAATGGATTTTTCCTAAATAACCTAGCCTTTATGCTCTTTGTTAGGCATAAATATATCTTCTCGGATCAATCATCTTCTCTTCCTCAACTCAATTTGATCACTTATGGGTTCAAATCTTGATCTTAAGCATGAGAATGCAATTCCTAGAGTTTCAATGGTATCTTTTTGCATGAGTGGGTATGGTTCAAATGGTGGGAATAATGGTAACAATTGTAAGAGTGATGAGAGTTTGAGCCAATTCAAAATTGCATGAGGAAGGAGAGTGCACATGACTAGAGAAGGTTCAAATTCTTATAGAGATGGAGTCTCTTACACTCCTTCCTCCTATTGTACTTAACCCCCATGCCCTCATAACTATGGAAGGTGGATTTCCCCACCAACCACCACATGCAGTCAATGATTGGCTTCTAAGTCAAATATGGTGGTTGAGATTTAAAAAAAGCACACGACAATAGGGAAAAGGTAGGAGTTAGTAAACATAGGATTATTAATCATGCCTTTGGGTCTCTTTTCCTCTTCTCCTCTCGTGGTATCATGGTCCCTTTATTGCATCCTCGATCAACTTTTTGGTGGATATTGTATTATTGTATATTTCCTCTTTACTCATGATTTTACATAAACATAAGCACACTATGGAAAATATAGCAACCACCCCATATTAATCCTATCCCACTATGGGGTTCACACACATTCATTAGATGGGCCTTGGCCTTGACTTCTGCACTAGGAATATTTACAATGCAATTACATTATTTACACATGGGATCATTTAAATCGACCCAAATGAGTTGAGTCCTATCACATATCCTCATTAGTAGAATAATATATGACGTAATGTATTATAGTTTAGGTGTCAAAATTGAGGAATTACATTCCCGTCCCCCTTGGAATAACATTATCCTTGGTGTTAATTATTTTTAGAAATGAGAATTTGTCTCCCTTCTTCAACTACATATGCAATGTTACCCTCTACATTGCAAGACTACACTTGTTGGCTATCTTGGACATAATGTTTCTACAATTCCTTTCACTGCATTGGAATGCGTCCAATCTCTAGGCGTTCTAGCATATATCTATAGTAATCATAAAAAAAAGCATGAATTTCATAGCCATTTTATGCAACAATTATTCCATCCATTAGAATTTTAAATTCATAATTGAAGTGTGTGTGTGTGTGTGTGTGTGTGTGTGTGTGTGTGTGTGTGTGTGTGTGTGTGTGTGTGTGTGTGCGCGCGCACACACACACACACACACACACACACACACACACACACACACACACACACACACACACACACACATATTCCTAACACATGATAAAATATGTAATTCAACCCAATGCTTGTCTGTATGAATATATCTTTGCTCCACACACACATATTCTTGACACATGATAAAATATGGAATTCAACCTAATGCTTATCTACGGGAATATATCTTTTCTCGGCAAGGCTACCACATGCGAGGTTTTGTTGATTATCTTCTCTAGCAAACCCAAAAAATATATTTCCTTCTTGATCCCAGCTAGCATATAACATGAATCTCTCACAAGGAATTCATTCAAGTCACCTCTTATATAAATCTGCTCACCCTTCTAGGCTTAGGCATCCCCTTATTTGTTATACAATCCCTCAGGTAATCCATAATTTTCCAAGGCTTTCACATGCAAAAAAAAGTGTAGACTTTTAGAGTCTTACTACCACGACATTCCAATGGTAACCGATAATAAACAATAACTTAAGGTGATCAAGGCATATGACAAGGTTATATTGTCATCATAGTAGCATCCTCCTCATGATTTCTAGCTTATAGTAGCCAAGGTTTATACTTTCTACACAGATCCATCACCTCACCGGTATCATACATACAATTACCATGAGATGTCATCATAAAAAAATCAATTAGAAATTTGAATATGTTTCATATAGAAACTAGATTTCACAACTATGAGATTCCTCTCACAATGTTTGGCCTTTAAATGCAATAGTCACCATTCTTCATTATGGACTTACTTCCATAGTGATATCCAGACAATTCTACCTATAATTTTGTTCTCCCCCACACAACTTTCATTCAACCAAACAAATTGTGAGAATTTATGCATATAATATTTCATTGCAATATTCACAAAAACACATGAAACGATCTTAGAATTATGACACACCAATAATTCAATAATTATCGGCTACTTACACATTAAATGCAATGAAATATGTTTACTACATATGCATCATCATCACAAACATGCCTTCACACAGTGCAATCAAACGTATGTGGCATCTTTCATGGACACATGATCACAACTTTGTCCATTTACATAGTCTACTTATGCACATTCACTTAATGCATCCTTGCATTGATTCAAGAATACCATAATGCTAGCTCATGTGATCTACCATGTCAAGTTGGAAGGCTTAAGTATGCCACAACACATCACCTAGCCACCTCCCTAAAACGTGTTTGACCTTTTGGACACCTTCATTTTTAGCACAAACACAATACCAAGAATATATCCCTTTCACTACTCCTCAAGAGTACTATAAGGCCTTTCCTTTCTCTATTCTTCCATCCCTCGAGAAATCCTTCCCCACTCAGTGTTGGGATCAAGGTTATGGTCTAAGACATCAACTCAAGCAGGAATACCACAAATACTTGTGCAATGATATAAGATTTCCCAATCCCAACAAAAACATGGCCTCGCATATGGCATTCAGATTCATAACATAAGTGTAAATACTCATCCACTTTGGTTATTACCTATTAACCAACTTGATCGTGACAATTGTTTTTCCAGGTAACATATTTCGGGGAAAACCTCCTAGGCACTTCCCCTCATTCCAAGGAAAGGTAAACCTCAGATTCCCCAAGGCACAAGGCCAAGTCAACAACTTATGAATAGATCATGTATAGGTTATCAACATTTGGCTTGTTAAGAGAAAGCATGTCATATAATGGGATTCGAACCCGGGTTATGGGGGGGTGTAACAACTTTTCCTCACAACCACTTGAGCTACACCCAATTAACTAACTCAATCATGACATACTATCATATGTGTGCATTTAAAATATTTTAACAATATTTACATTTTTAAGGCTTTTTTCCTTTACCACGCCCTTACCTAGGTATCATTCACATAGATGCATTCATATCCCAATATATCAACAATGATATCAAAGTATGGTTGAAGGAATTCTTACCCAAATTTCCTTCACCACGCATGAAATATTGGCATGACCAATTTCATACATGTATGGTCATCATCAACACCTATGATCTTACTTGATTAGGTGGTGCCTCATGGGAACTCACATGGTCCCTTCATCACCATCTTGATGAGCACCCTCTTTTCCTTATTCTTTCCTCATGGGGTTGATTGCACAAGCAACACTATCATCAATATCTTCGACAATTCCTAGTTATACAACCAATCAATAACCACATAAGACATCATGCCATACTTATTACATATGTAACAACATGCCATTTTTTAGCCAATATGAAATATCACTTATATGCTCAAGCATGTTTACATGCAATTCTACCACGGATTACTCCTCAATATGTTCACTAGTGCATACATATTCTAGTTACTTTATTGTCTTACATTTCAACAACATTCTTGTGCCTTACTCATTTATACATAGGAACTTTCTCAATCAAGATATATATAAACAACATAACAATAGGTGATTTTAAGGAATTATCTCTTTTAATTCCTCTGTATAGCATGGAATTCCATAGCAGAGCTTATCTACTCAATGGTCTTACTACCATCCAAACAAAAGATCATTAGTTGTGAGTTTCTCACCCAATATAGCAATAATCGGTTCATACACATAAAACCATATTTGCTACTTCAAAAGCATGATTTTCACTTTACAAGCAAAATAAAGTTTTAGGGTGAGAGAAGCTCCCTCATTTTCCTCAATACCTTCTTGGAAAAGCTTGACCTTTTCATTGCCTCCTTTGGAGATTTATAGCTCTAGAGCTATCCCAACTACCTTCAAGCCTTGCTAAAATCTAGAACTTGTTCATCATTCCTTACAGGGTTTGAATCTAAGGTCTACTATGTCACATACATTATCTCTGTTAGGGTCCTATCCTAAGCTTCCAATTTTAGGCTACCTAGGAGTTAGTTAATTGTTGTATGTAGCGAACCTCTTTGAATAAGGCCCATTGGATAGGAGTGGATAGCATTTAATGTAAAAGGGTCCACTTTATAACGCCTAATAGGTAGTTGGTAGCCATTAGTGATGGGACCACAAGTAGTAAGGTTTTTTGTTGTGGAAAATAGATGGGAGACTATGGAATGTTTGTCTTGTGTTGTTTATTTGGAGCTTGGCTCAGTGAAAGGTCAACCCACCTCAAGAGGCAAGTGAACATTGTATTCCTTCTTTGCATTATCAATATACAAGGGCATCTTTTCAAATTTCATCTTATTGTCTCTTGTTTCTAGTTATTTTGCAATTATAATTTATGTGTAACCAATTGTGTTTCAATTTTCAAGGGTTAAGGAACACTACAAGTGGTATGAGAGCTCTTTCCTGAACAAACACGTCTTCGTATTTTAGTAGAATGTTTTTTCCAGACTAGAGACGTGTTCCAATGTCTTTAAATAATATAGTGATTTGTCATTCAATAGGTAAAATTGTAGTTGAGGAAGAATACACACAAGAAATACAAGTGGAATCACGTTGTTGGAAACCCTTGTAATCCTCGTTGGTACCCCTTCGAGTAGTATCACATTAGACAACACCTGTATTTGAAATTCCATTTCCATATACCTTTGGGTATATCGAAAGTCCCCTAGTTATACATGAAACCAACTCTAAATCAACCAATCAATCACCTTGTTGGCTATACTACACTGAGAAAGCACTCGGGGAGATCACTCTCTAGTACCTGGGTAGTCGAGTTGTACAACTAAGGGCATGATTGAGTCTACATGGTTAGTGCCTTGAGATATTAGGTGAAGTACTACTATTGGACCCTGCAAGCATATAAGAGATCTATAGCACCTAATACTCCTTTGCCTCCAAGACCTTGCAAAACCTAGATTCTATGGTCAACTAGTGAAATTCCTACATCCTTGAATCTAGAAGGAATTTAAAAATTCAATCACTACAGTAATAATCAATCAGGAGTAATACTTCCACAAGAGTAGTACTCAAAGAAAAAGAGTTTAGGTCCTGCCAACACCATTGTGGGTGACCTATCTCAAAACATTCCTAACATTGTGTTGATCGTGTAAGTATACCTCTTAAGTAACCCTTTTTGGGTGGACCCAACAATACAATGATTTGAGGTATATCTAAAAAGACTCCTTTCAAGTTACTAATCGTAGTGAGGTAAGTGGAAAATAAGACTTCCACAAAATCTTTGGTGGTCCCATGGTTCATACTCACAACATGGCCAACTCGAAGAACCAACAACAACCCCAACCTAGTCAGAACCAGTAACATGCCCAACCTAATCAGAACCAGTAACATGCCCAACCTAATCAGAACAAATAACAAGCCCAGCATGGTCAAAACCAACAATAGGCCTAACCTAATCAACGCCAACATCTAGAAGACAAGGTGGCTAAAAATGAGTCTACACTCCATGTTATGAACACAAAAATGATAAAATAACGAGAAGTCATGAAAATATTAGGGGACTTCTTGAATCTCCATATTCCAGGTCCAAACATTGATCCAACCAAAGAGGAAATTCTAACCAACAAAGTGTAGATCACACGCATGTTTCAGGATACTCCCCACCCACACTTTCAAGATCACAATTCATGGCACTGTTTTACAAAGGTCGGCATGAACAAATTTGATGTGTCTAATCCCTTGGGGTGGGATACTCAAATGGAACAATGTTTTCCTATCCATGACATTACCAATGACCTACACAAACTACAAGTCAAGGTCTCATATTTGGATGTCGAACGTTGGCAATGGTGGTAATGGTAAGGCCCGTGAAAGCTACATTGCTTGGACCTAGTTTATTCAAGTACTTTGTGCTCGTTTTGAATGTGACACTCACCATTTGGGATGTCTACCAAAAAATTTCAAAACCAACACAATTATGAAATATATTACCATATTTGAGTAATTAACAATCTACATAGAGGGTCAATCTGATTTATTTTTCAAAGAATGTTTCATCATTGCTCTCAAGGAAGTAATTTGAGCACACATCATGATGCAACACCCACTAACATGGTTGGAAGCTTGTGACATATGTAAAGAAGTTGAGATAGTTATCTCCTGAAGAGATGGTAGAATGTCAACGCATCCATATTTGCCATAATTGTGATGAACACTATTTCAAAGGGCACAAATGCAAACAACAAAAAATAATCCAAATGGATGTATCTACACGTGACTACTCAGAGGACATTCTTGTTGAAGATACTCCTGAAACAACTTTGGAAAACAACACCCCCAAATGGAATATGAATCCCCTTGTAAGCTCCTTGGGAGGAACCATAAATTTCTCTCCATGCCCTATAAGGTTTCTTGGCACCCTAAACCTTCAAATTTTCTACATCAAGCACCGCAAAGTGATTGTGTTGATTGACAGTGGAAACACTCACAATTTTATCCAAATGAGAGTAGGACAAGACACCCATTATTATGTATGTCCCATATCTAACTTTGAAATTATGATCATCAATGGTGGTATGATGAAATGTGGGGGCCGATCTGAAAATGTGAAACTAAAAATTGGTGATTGTCATCTCAAAACTTACATATTTTCTATTGAAATGGGCGGTTGTGATATAGTTCTCAAAGAATGGTTACACACTTTGGTACCAACCACCATAGATTTCAAAGAATTATACATGAGCTTCACTGAGGAAGGGTAGAAACACAACTTTAAGGGGCTTACATCTCATCCTTTGAAATTATCACCTCTCATCATATAGAGAAGTTCCCAAAGAAGGGACACTTAGGTGTTATTACATATCTCAATGCTATACAAGTAGTCGACACCACACCAAAAGAGATTCACCTTGATTTATAATTGTTTCTCTTTAAGCATCAATGTGTATTTGAAACACCACAAGATTTAACACCTTCATGTGGGGAGCATGATCGTGGTATTCCCCTCATTCTAGGTAGTCAACCTCCCAATGTGCATTCTTATGGGAACCCTTTTGCACAAAAAATGAAATTGAAAGATCATTCAAGAATTGTTGGAGGAATGAGACATGCGTCTTGGTACTAGCCTTTGGTCATCGCCAATGGTCATGGAATTAAAGAAGGAAGGTACTTGGTGCATGTATCTTTATTTCTAGTCTCTCAATAAGTTGACCACCAAGGACGGATTTCTTATCTAGGTGATTGATGACCTCTTGGATGAACTTCATGGAGCCAAAATTTTCACTAAACTTGACCTTCATTCTAGCTACCACAAGATCAGGATGAAAGAGGTAGAAATCCCTAAGACCACTTTTTGTACACATGAAGGTTGTTATTGTTGATGTTTGGTAGTTGCGGGAGGATATTTCCCTTCTAGATGACCTTTCTTAGATGTAGAGAAGATTCCATAAGCAAGAGATCCATTGGACAGATGTTAAAACACCCCAAAAGAGAAGTTGGACAAGAAGAATTAGAATAATGAAGTGGCACCTTTCCAGAGAAGAACTCGGCCCAGTATAGTGGCCAGGAAGACTATAAATAGAGGACGTGTTGGCTCATTTGTTCACTCACTCACACTCTCTCATTCACCTAGAAGCAAGGTGCGAGTTTGGAGAAGGTGATGCAACAACTAGAGTGACTCAATTTCCTCTTGTTCAGTCTTTTGGTATCTCTCTCTTGTGCGTTACTCCTTGAGGAGGTGTGTTATCTTGGTATAGTGTTGTTGTTGCAGTTGTGGTGGTGTTTCTGGTTGTGTTAGCCTTGAGCTAGGGTTTATCTGTCTGGACTTTCTTTGTGAACAAAATCTATCTAAGAAAGGTTGTTGGGTTTTCCCCCCATTTGGCCTTTTCCCGGGATAAATCTCTTGTGTTCTTTTTGTCTCTTGTTTATGCTAATATTGCTCAACACATGATATATATGTTAATGTTAATGAAGTAGAATAACACTAGTAACACTAATGCTCTGTAAGTAAAGAAAATATAACATGGAATCAGAGCTCGTTACCTTTAGAACAGCTTGACCACTGAAAGGGAGATCGCTACAACAACACCTTGCAACTACAATACTTTGTCAATCTCATTGAGCATTAGTTCCAAAGGCATTGGGATTTATCTTTACACAGAGCAGTGCAACCTACCCTAGTGCACCCCCTACAACCCTTAGTTTACAGATTGGTGAAGTTTGAAAAATTAAGGTTTTTCAGTGCTAGGGTTTCTACCAACGAAAAATGACAACCAACATGAGAGTTGAAGATAGATTGGATTGAGCAGATAACTTCAAATCCTGGAAGCACAAAGTTATTCTGATTCTAGAAGAGAATGAGTTATTAGATCATATCAAGCAGATGCTTCCAGAATCAGAAGAAGAAGATGCCAAAGCCAAGTTAAGGAAGAATGAAGTCAAGGCCAAGAGGATCTTGACAGACTCAATAAAGGATCATCTAATACCTAATGTATCAGAACATAAGACACCTAAGGAAATGTTTGATGCCCAAACCAAACTTTATGAAAGTAAGAACACCAGTCGAAAGCTCACTCTAAGGCATCAACTCAGAAACATGATAATGAACAAGCCAAAAACAATAGCCAACTATTTCATGAGGATTTCGCAGATTGAGGACCAATTAGCAGCCATTGGAGATCCAGTAGAAGATGTTCAAATCACGACTACTACACTCAATGGATTTCCCTCCTCTTGGGATCCATTTGTTCAAGGGATATGTGCCAGAAGCAAAATGCCCAAGTTCAACAATCTATGGGTGGAATGCACCCAAGAGGAATCCAGGTTGATATCCAAATCATAGAAGACCAATGATGATGAAAACCAAGCACTTGCCCCCCTAGTAAAGAAAAGGAAAGAAAGGGAAGAAGGCAGTTCGAACAAATCTAAGAGACCACGTTATAAGAAGGATGTGTCAAAGATCAGATGCTACAACTGCAAGGAGATGGGACATTATGCCGCATAATGTCCTCTTGGACATGAAAAGGGAAAGAAGAAGCACCATGCACATGTAACAGATACTGAAGAGCATAAGTCAAAGGATGAAAAGTATGTCTTCTAGCCAGTGGTGCTTCCAAGGAATTGACCGGGGAGTAGGAGAAACTATAGAAGACAACTCAAGTGGGACAACAATAGCTAAACTCCAGGTTTGCATATCAGGTTTGATATTCTATATTGTTGTAGTTTAAGTAAGTGTTGTATCTAGAATAATAATATTTAGAATTTTATTATTGCTATTGCTATTGTTAGTTTAATAACACTTTATTATTATTAGTATGACTACCATTAAGTAAATGCTCATGTTAATAATGCACTTGTTTACAATATAAATTGATCTCCCCTAGTAGATGTTCTTGGTTGACCTTGTTCCAAGCAGGTTATCTTGTAAATTCCATGGAGATTACCATGGAGATATTGTTGTTCTTATTTCTTATTCTAGGAAGGTCATAGGTAATAGCTATGAGAGGGAGCTATAATGACGGTTGCAGGAGGCAACAATTTAGATGGTCTCTAGTTGAGATATGGAGCATACTATCCAGACATAGAGTTGTACACATCCATGTAATAAAGGAGAGGAGGTCGAAGTCAGAACCTTTTGGAAAGAAGAATACCTTTGCAGACACGGAGTATCTCATATGGAGATCAATTCAATTGATCACCCTTCAGTGCACCAGGAAGAATCAGTAAAGCCAGAAGGGCCTACCCAGAATCATTACAGTAACCAGGAAGAGACCAGCATGGTCCCATGATACTTTGTAGGATGCAAAGGGGGATACAAATATATGGTATTAATGAGCCATATCATGAGAATGAGTAGATGGATCCACCTGTGGTGAGGCAGGCAGCCCCACCAAGTACCATCTCAGAAGGAGCTAGAGTTTAGAGGGAGTCAGCCCTCAGGATCCAGTAGGGAGGAGTAACCTCCCCAAGACAGTTCATAGGAGCATGCAAACTTAGAGTGACCCTAATCTTAGAGAGAATTAGTTACTTAGAGACTTTTATTTGGAAAGTATTCCTCCTCAAATTCAGATGGGAGAGAGAGATGTCTTCCAGGACTAACAGATAGAAAGCTAGATCGAAGCTTCAGAAGGTTCGAGGAGATATGAGACCTCCTGGGAGGATTCCCTTGTTTCACTGATAGAGGAGGAAGCCAATCAAAAGGACTGGGATATGAATTCTTCCCCTGGTTCCAAGACCAGAAGGGAAATTAGTGGTGACTTCCAAGTTGATCTACAAGATCAAGCATGCTACAGAGGGCAACATAGAGATGTGCAAAGCTTGATCTGTGGCCTGAGGATTCTCCCAGCAAGAGGGAGAATATTATGACGAAACACTTGCTCTAGTAACCAAAATAAGTGTACATAAAGAGACCACAAGATACATGAGAAGGAGTCTCATGTCTGTAGATTAAAGAAGGCTTTGTACAGGCCTAAACAGACACCCAGGACATGATATGCCAAATCAGACAATTACTTGATGAGCTTGGGGATGGTTTCCCATTGATCCTACATGTGGATGTCTTGTTTTTATAAGAGATGAGAAGCTCATAGTTGGGTACAAGAGGGAGCTCGCTTCAAAATTCGATATGAAGGATCTCGGTATGATGCATTACTTCTTGGGATTTGAGGTGTGGTAGAGATCAAATGAGTTTTTCCCTAGCCAAGGAAAATATATTGTTGAGATCCTGCAGAGATTCGGGATGATGGACTACAAGTCCATGGCCACACCCATGACGATAAATCTGAAGCTATCGAGTGATTCATCTTCAGATTTGGTGAATCCCATGATGTACAAACAGTTGATTGGATCCTTGATGTACCTGGTCGGACATATGTCTTGTAGTGAATGCCTTGAGTGTGTACATGGTTAAACCTAGACATGTACATTGGTTGACAAAAAAACATATGTTGAGATACCTACGTGGTACAAATGGATATGGATTGAGATATGCCTTAGATGGAGATGTGAAGTTGCAGGGATATACAGAGTCTGACTGGGAAGGGAGTGCATTAGATTAGAAGAGTACTTCTGGATGTTGCTTTAGTTTGGGATTAGTGTGATCTCATGGTTGAGCAAGAAGTAGACGTCAGTGGCACTCAGTACAACAGAGGTAGTATATAACAACCAATATTGCAAGCTGTGAACCAGTGTGGCTTCGAAATTTTCTTGCAGGACCTCATTCGAGACATGATGCAGAAGGGAGCAATGAAGCTCCAGTACACATCCATAGATGAGTAGATTGCGAACATTCTCACCAAGCTTTTGTCCAAGGCGATGGACAGATGAGTAGCATCAAGCAGACATTCTTCCGGATTGGTCATGTTGATTTGACCAAGGGAGAATGATACATTCACTCACGGGATTAGCCATGCTGACTTGGCTAGTGATGAATGTCCCAGGCGCAGTCTTTTTCCTATTAGTCATGTTGATTTGACTAGGATTGAAAAAGACTTGAGGTGCTCTAGAGACAAGCTTGGCGTGATGTAGAATGTCCACCCTCGTTGAGAGGGAGGTGTGTTGTTTCTTCTCATGTCGACTAACCCCTTTGGCCAAGGGTTCCCTAGATCAATCATGTGACTAAGGGGGTAATGCATTGTCGGCCCTGATGAGAGAAGAACCATCACACGTATAGTCATGATGACTATGGGAGTAGATTTGTGCTACTAGATGAGACTATAACTATGGTCGATGACATTGTAGTAGTTGTGTGCTAATAGCTGATTATTACATAGTTATTGAGACATCGACTATGATTATGGTTGATGGCATTGTAGTAGTTGTGTGCTACTAGTTGATTGTTGCATAGTCATACATATATTGACTATGGTTGATGGCATTGTAGTAGTTGTGTGCTACTAGCTGATTGTTGCGTAGTCATGGAGATGGCAGACTATGATTATGGTTGATGGCACATTATAGTAGTTGTGTGCTACTAGTTGATTGTTGCATAATCATAGAGACTGTTGGCTTGCATAGTGGTAGCTTGTGTAGCTATTCATTGATTGGAGAAGCGAGACATTGTGTCTCTAGATAGTGGATTTGTGCTACTTGGAGTGGTTATGTATCACTGGATAATAGTTGTGCACTACTATGGATCGACACAGTCGTGTTCTACTGGATGGAATTGCAGTAGTTGTGCGCTACTAGCTGATTGTCATGGAGACTATCAGTTCACATTGAAAGTAGTTGTGTGTTATTTGATGGCAATGACTGTGACAAACGATTTGAGCTACCGATGGCATTGTAACAGTTGTGTGCTACCAGTGGATTGCAAAGTAGTCTGTGGACTACTAGACAAAGACATCGTGAAAGATACCTCCCTAGCTAAGAGGGAGTGTTGATGTTTGGTAGTTGCGAGAGGATCTTTCCCTCCTAGATGACCTTTCTTAGATGCAAAGAATATTCTGGAAGCAAGAGATCCATTGGACAGATGTTGGAACACCCTAGAAGAGAATTCGACCTAGAAGAATTAAAATAATGAAGTGGCACCTTTCCAAAGAATAAGTCAACCCAGTCTAGTGGCCAGGAAGACTATAAATATAGGACATCTTGGCTCATTTGTTCACTCACTCGCACTCTCTCATTCACCTAGAAGCAAGGTGCGAGTTTGGAGAAGGTGACACAGCAACTAGAGTGATTCAATTTCCTCTTGTTCAGTCTTTTGGTATCTCTCTCTTGTGCGTTACTCCTTGAGGAGGTGTGTTATCTTGGTATAGTGTTGTTGTTGCAGTTGTGGTGGTGTTTATGGTTGTGTTAGCCTTGAGCTAGGGTTTATCTGTCTGGACTTTCTTTGTGAACAAAATCTATCTAAGAAAGGTTGTTGGGTTTTCCCCCCATTTGGCCTTTTCCCGGGATAAATCTCTTGTGTTCTTTTTGTCTCTTGTTTATGTTGCTATTGCTYAGTACATGATATATATGTTAATGGTAATGAAGTAAAAGAACACTAGTAACACTAATGATCTGTAAGTAAAGAAAATCTAACAATTATGAGTTTTTAGTGATGCCTTTTGGCCTTTGCAATGCTTCATCAACCTTCTAGAGCCTCATGAACAATATATTTTGCCCATTCCTACACAATTTTGTGCTAGTGTTCTTTGATAATATTATGATCTACAACAAAACATGGGAATACCACATAGAGCATGTCAATAGAGCATTGTAACTCCTACAAGACAACCATTTATTAATAAAATCCTCCAAATGTGCCTTTGGTGATTCATACGTTCAACACTTGGGTCACATTGTAAGTCAGGAGGGAGTATGAGTTGATCCCAAGAAAGCCATAGCCATGCAATATTGTCCCCATCCCAAAACTGGAAAGAGCTTGCATGGATTCTTAGAACTTATAAGCTACTATAGGAAGTTTGTGAAAAATTATGGAAAAGTTGTTGTTCCCTTAACCTCGCTACTCAAAGGGAATGCCTTTGTTTGGAATGAGGCTGTTGAACATGCCTTCTTAGCTTTAAAGGATGCAATGCACACAACTCCAGTATTAGTTGTGCCATATTTTACTAAGAATTTTATCTTAGAATCTGATGCCTCAAGCAAAGGTCTTGGAGTGATATGATGCAAGAAGGGCACCCTTTTGCATTCACCAATAAATAGTTGTGTGGCCAAAATTTGGGTAAATCCACATATGAGGAAGAGATGCTGGTCATCGTGCATGCAATAGAGACCTACTGCCCATACCTAGTAGGGAGACATTTCCATATCAAGACTAACCACCATAGTTTGAAGTACTTTCTTGAAAAAGGTTATCCTTGCCAAAGCAACATAAGTGGGTCACCGAGCTACTAGGGTATGATTACGAGATTAACTATAAAAAGGGTAAATAAAATGTGGTAGTTGATGCCTTGTCCCAACAATTCGAGGAGGATGGATCCCTCTTTGCCTTGTCTTTACCCATTCTAGGTTAGCTTGAGGAAGCTCGTAAATAATGGTTGGCAAATGACACTGTTATTCAACTCATCCACGGGATTTAGGCAGATCCCAACCCTCCTAAGGGGTATAAATGGTGGCTAGATACATTGCAGTATAAAGGACACATTGTTCTAGTAAAAATTTCTTCCTTAAAATAAAGAATATTAGAGGAATTTCAGTCATGACCTACGACAAGTCCCTTTGGATTTCATAAAACACATGAACAAACTAAGCACTCTTTCTTTTGGGAGGGCATGAAAACTGACATTCAAGATTTTGTGGCAACTTGTGACACCTGCTAAAGAAACAAAGGGGAGACAATAAACATACCAGGAGTATTGCAACTACTACCAATCCCAACACATGTATCGACTAACATCGCAATGGATTTTATACTAGGACTTCCTAGTGTGGGTGACAAATCCATGATCATGGTGGTAGTCGATCATATATCCAAATATGCTTGTATTGTGCCCTACGACATCCATTTACTCCCTCCTCATTTTCCCAAGTATTCCGTGATAACATTTTTAAGTTACATGGCATGCCCACTTCCATTGTCTTGAATTGGGACCCTACATTCACTAGCAAATTTTAGCACCAATTGTTTAAACTACAAGGTACCCAACTAAAAATGAGCACTACATATCACCCCCAAATAGATAGTGAGATTGAAGTGGTCAACAAGTGTTTATAATTCTATTTGAGATGCATTACCTATGAAAAACCACACCAATGGGCACAATAACTTTCCCTCGCATAATGACGGTACAATACCTCTTATCATGGAGCTACCAAAATGACCCCATATGAAGCGGTTTATGGCCAAAAACCATTGTAGAGGATCACACACTCCACATTATAAAAGCCATTCTTTGCATACTAAGGACAATTTGGTTATGGCTCAAAATAGAATGAAGCAACAAGTAAACTAGCATCACTCTAAATGTTCTTTTGTAGTGGAGGATCATGTTTTTCTTCACCTTCAACCCTATAAACAAGCATCATTCAAAGACAAAATGCCTCGTAAATTAGCACCCAAGTTCTTTGGACCCTATGAGATCTTCCAACACATTGGACAAGTGACCTGCAAACTAGCTCCTCCAACCCACTCCAAGACTCATCTAGTATTTCATGTATCTTGTATAAAGAAGGTCACGAGATCAAAGATCAAGATGCAAACCAACTTACCAAAACTTGATGAAGAGGTCTCCATTTGGCTTCAACTAGAAGCTGCATTGGATACTAGAGAACATCAATTGTGCTAGTGCACGATCAATGAAGTATTGATCTAGTGGAAAGACATGCCACCTGAAGATGCCACATGGGAACCAACCATGATCTTGTAACAATTTCCTCATCTTTAGCCTCGAGGACAAAGTTGCTTTTGAAGGGGGGGGATGTTAGGGTCCTACCCTAACCTCCTTGCTTTAGGCTACCTAGGAGTCAGGTAATTGTTGTATGTGGCCAACCTTTTTGAATAAGGCCCATTGGATAGTAGTGGATAATTATTTAATGTAAAAGGGTCCACTTTATAAGGCCCATTAGGTGGTTGGTAACCATTAATGATGGGACCATAAGAAATTAGAGTTTTTTCTATGGAAAAGTTATTTAAAGAGATAGGAGACTATGGAATGTTTGTCTTATGTTGTGTATTTGGAGCTCTACTGGGTGAAAAGAAACCCCGCCTCAAGAGGGAAGTGAACATTGTATTCCTTCTTCACATTATCAATATACAAGGGCATATTTATGGATTTCATTTTATTGTCTCTTGTTTGTGGTCATTCAACAATTATATTCTCTTTGTACCTAGTTGTGTTTCAATTTTCAAGGGTTGAGGAATGCTACAATATCATAAGACAATGCCACACAATGGAGTTTTTCATTCCCTTGATAGTAGCTCCCAAGTGGATTGAATTTCATCATTTACTTCACATGGTATCAGAATGCCCTCAGTCTTCCTTTGATTCTTAAAAATTGACTCTACCTCTCTGAGGCAATCCAAACTCATAACTTGGTACTACTTATGGGAAAAGGTGAATTTCATAGTGCTCCACACCCTCCATGCATAAGTTGCTAGTTAACAAGCACTTTAGATTGTCATGCTCTTGCCTAGCCCATTGTGCCTTTGCATTACTGTCCAAGCACCAAATATGCAGTCATCATTGATCATTTTTACATCTGGGATGCGCATACTTCATCATAAACCTCTTTCCTCACATTTAGGATACTTTGGGGGTCACCCACATTGACAAATCACCTTGTCAAATCAAGCTTCGAGGCTTTGTTATGCAATTATACAAGAGTAATTAGAAGAAAATTTTCTAAACTCAAGTCTTTTGCTATGTTCTCCACTACAAGATATTTGTAATTCTTGTAGTCTTATTTCATTCTAACTTTGGAGTTTAAAGTACCTATAATTTTTCAACTTACCAATTTCTACTCGTTTTGCTAATGTGAATTAAGATAAGAGACCATCTTCCATTACTAAGGGAAGAAAATTAGGCAAGAAATGGGAAAACATTTGTATCATGCACTAATAGTATTCTCATATATGAACACTTTGGATCCCTCATCTTGAAAATCTGTTGTTCCAATCATCTTATGTGTCCTTCTCAAGATGACAACTTACCTCCTTTTGGCACCTTGTCTGGTGTTAAGAAAATTTGGTGAAAATCATTATGTTTGAAACCATAACGATCCGTGAAATTTTCACTCAGACTAAGTTGTCATTATTATTGAGGAGATGAAACGTTGACCAAGGAAAAAATTTCAAATCTGCGGCCTCGAGTCACTTTTCCTTCAAGTATAGTTTCCAAAATTGCCAAAAAGAGTCATGGAATAGTGGATTTAGCCCCATTTTCCCAAATCCAATCATAATCATTTGGAATATGCCCAAACACTTTTCTGGGTTTTCTCATGCTTTCCCACAGTCCTTCTAATCCAAATTTCATCATGAATGGAGTTGTTGGAAAAAAGTATTGTCTCATCCTCTTCAAACTACATTTTGTTGATTTTCAAGAATTTAGTGTGAATCTACAAACTCGAGCTCAAGGACAATTTCATACATACCATCTCTATATAATTTTGCTTGAAATTTTAGCTCTGTCCAAGGTCATGTGCTCAAGTTATGCTAAAAATAAGATTTTGGCTTCATTCTCTTTCTTTTTTTTTGTATTGTAAATTTTCCACCACATGGCAACACTTCATTCATTGGTAGGGGTCGAATGCTTCTCTCACATGAAAGCATTGACCCAGTTTAAACAACATTTCTTTCAAAGCATCATCCTCCTTTGAACTTCTGCATCGTATATTCTTGAAAATAGCGACCATCAAATATATCTGAAAGATCAACCATCGACCTCTTTTGAAGGTTTCACCTGATTTGAAGGAAAAGGCCACCAAACCATTTCAAAATATTTGCCATCAACTGCTTTCAAAATATCCACCCGATGCAAAGGAAAAAGGCCATTGGGCCATTTCAAAAGATTGGCCATCGACCACTTTCAAAATATCTACCTGATGTAAAGGAAAAAGGCCATCAACCACTTTTGAAATATCTGCTTTATGCAAAGGAAAAAGGGCATCAAGCCATTTTGAAATATTTGCATGTTTAAAAAGGAAAGGCTACTACAAAGAAATTAACTTGAACTTCAATGGGCACTTTGAAAGATCTGGTTTGATCCTCATCAACCACCTTCAAATGAACATTTTGAAAGGAGAAGTCAAGGCCATTGACCTACTTCAAAGAAAAAAATTGAAATGACAACAAGGGGAAGCCATCGAGCCATATTCCCATATGGTCCATTGGTCATATTCTGAAGAATTAATTCAAAATTCTAGCAATGGGTAATTGGACCCACTCAAAGGATTAACAAAGTCCGGCCTTTCTCAAAGTATCACTTAACTTTAAAATACCAAGAAAAAAGGGGTATTGAGCCAACCCTTAAGAAGACCTTGATCCTAAACAAAAAAGCTTCTAGGTCTATCCAAAGGAACACTTTGAACCTAAAAAAAATGCCAAAACTTACTCAAAATGGCCCACATGCTTCGAATACCATTTGAATTAGAAGACTCAAAGGCCATGTGAAGGATCCTACTCCATGTTGGTGTTTGTTCTATAACCATGCCAACATTTGTGAATGATTTGAAATAAATATGCTCATAAAATATGGATTTCACTATAGGATATAAATTCAAACCCAATTAAACTCAAAGGTTATTCGAATTCACAAATGCATGCATCTAACTAATGCAACAAAACAATCATTAAGAACTTCTCAAGGACATCCAATGTCAAAATGCTCAACATTGTTTTGAACTCAATGCACTTTAAGGTCATTTGAATTCACTATTATTTGCAAGCAAACAATGCAATTGAGTGGGCATGCCTACATTTAATTAAACCAAGAATTCCACTTTGAAATTTATTCATAAACAAAATTAACTCATTAGCTCATCAGTATGAGCATTTGAATTAACAAAATTAACCAATTTTCAAGTCAATATATCAAACAGTTTGCATGCAAATGTAATTTTTCTTAAATAGCTCACATAAACCATCCATACTAGCCTAGTGTTCAAAATTGACCTTTGATACCACTTTGGCATTACTTGGATTCCTTCCATGGTCATTGGGCAACTCCATGCTAAATTCTCTCATATATTGATTGGCTATTTAGCTAAATTCGATACTCTAATCGGCTATGGATTCCACCCCCAAGTTAGACCATGATACCATTGGGATGAAGGAAAATAGTCAAGGACTCTTAGGTCAATCACCTAAACCAATTTTTCTCAGTCTTAACCATATTGTTCAACACATAACACTCCAAGTAACCTTCCAACTAGCCCAACAATGGCACTCCTTTTCATTTCCCTACACAATACAAGGAATATATTTCCCATCTTTGCTCAACAATCCCTTGGGAATATTATTCTCTCCAGTGCTCTTCGATTTGTCCAAAAGGAGTCCAATCTATTGTTTACCTTCATGAACAACCTAACATAGCTATATCTTAGCTCTCAAGCACTCAATGAACATCAATACATAAGAAAAGGGATGGTTTCCCAAATATCCCAACCTTTATGCTCTTGTGCAACCATCCCTCTCTCTTTTTAGGTCAACCATCTTCTCTTCCTTGAATCGATTTGGTCGCTTACAGGTTCAAACCTCAGTCTCAAGCATGATAATGTAGTTCCCAAAGCTTCAATGGTGTCTTTTTGAAGGAGATGATATGGTTCAAATGGTAAGAAGAATGGTAACAATGGTAAGAACGATGAGAGTACGAGCCATTTCAAATTTTCGCGAGAAAGGAGAGCACATAAGAATCAAGAAGGTTTGAATTCCCATTAGGATGAAGTCTCTTACACTTCTTCCTCCTATTGTACTCAACCCCCATGCCCTTGTAACTATGGAATGTGGACTTCCCCACCAACCACCACGTGCATTCAATGATTGGATTCTAAGTCAAAGATGGAGGTTGAGACTTAAATAAAACATATGATAATAAGGAAAAAGTAAGAATTAGGAAATATACAATTATTAATCACTCCCTTGGCCCCCTTTCTTCTTCCCCTCTAGTGGTATCATGATCCCTTTGTTGTTTTTTCAAGCAACCTTTTTGTTGGATATTATATTATTATATGTTTCCTCTTTATTCGTGTTTTTACACAAACATAAGCACACTGTGGAAAATATAACAACTAGACCATAATCCTATCCTAGCATGGGGCTCACACACATTCACTAGAAGAACCTTAGCTTGAGCTCCACACTAGGAATATTTACAATGCAATTACACTATTTACACACATGGTCATTTAACTCACCCCATATGGGTTCAATCCCGCCACATATACTCATCATTCAAACAATACATGATTTAATGTATTATAATTCATGGGTCAAAATTGTTAACTTTCAGGTTACTTTGAAAGTGTCTGCACCTTGTTTGGAGGTGCTTCATGAGCTTTAGGGTACATTGTGTATGTTTAGCCCTTGGATGGTTCAAGATGGATTTGCATGTACGAGATGGTCTATGATGGATTTGCACATTAAAGATAACTTACTTAGTGGTTACTTGACCTTAGTTGGGTGCTTGCATAACATTCTTCTATAGGACATTGGATTTCTCTTCACAATTTGGGTGACGTCCTTCATGATGGTCACATGGAGATGCTTACTTGCTCAAAGAACACCCTACTTAGGAGGAGGGTCATTGTGCATCTTGAAGGAGGGCATTAAGCCCTAGACAACATGGGTTAGATTGGATTATTGTATGGAAGCTTCGAATTATCTCAAGGATGCTTGGGTTGTGACGGTGTTCATGCATGGAGAGTGGACCCAATAGATTACATGGCTTAGGAAGAGCGATGGAGTCCATCTAGGCTTGTGGTGGATGAATGTGGACACATATTGTACAACTACATCATCTTAGAGCCCTTATTGTGTACCCTTGGAGTGTAGCGCTCCATTTATGTTTATTGTAGGTTGCTTGAAAGGGCATTGGCCCATATACATATTGTTTTCCTCCCTTGCCTCCCATGTATATAGAGGAAGGAGAGAGTCCTTCATTCATCTATAACTCATCATTCTCATTCACTCTTGTGTAGAGATGTGACTAGGAGGAGTACACTAGTCATCCTCTCTTTCTTATATCTTCATTTGTACTTGATCTCTCTATATCTCTTAGAGTTGCTAGGGTTTCTTGATCTTCTTGGAGTAAATTGAAGTCTAGGGTCAGGGTTTTATCCCTTAGAGATAAGGGTTTTGAAATTAAACTTTCGGTTATATTTGGTGAAGAAGAAGAGGAGGAGATTTCTTTGCACATAGGAATTGCCTGAGAGATTCATGCCTATTGGAGCTTCTTGGTTGAGTTAGGTTTTTTCTTGGTTGTCCATGGCTAGGGTTTTTTAGAGCTAGTGGATTGTACTAGCCTTGTTATAAGGATATGTTATGTACGTGAAATTAATCTTATGCATATCAATGAAGTTTTCAGCTATCCAATACTTGTGTAAATTGTAGATTTGATTTTCACCCATTTGTATTCTTCTTGGTTTGTAATTTTCGACTATACATGTCTTGACGATTTGACACAAGTAAAGGGTAATGTTGTTAAGTTATTTAACATTACAATTTAAAAAGATAAAGGTTGTTTTACTATTGTAAATAAGAGTTTTTGGATTTGGTCTATGCATGATAAGATTGACCGAGAGGGTAGAGACTTATCAGAACACTTCAGTATCTTCTTGTGTTGCCTAGAATTTTAGGGTCATTGAAGATTTAAATATTGTTTGTTTTCGCTGCCATTTTGTTTATATTTCATGGCATTTACAAGGCAAAAAATTCACAGGGTTAAGATTCAAGAAACATTTTGTTAAGAAGTGAAATTTTTGTTTTCCATTAAAACCTCGAGGTTCGTAAATTTCCATAAAAAATAGGATATTATAATATTGGGGTCAATTTCCCAAGTTGGCTATCCCTGTTGCATGCCTTACCTGATGTCCCTACCCAATCAAGAGTCATAATAAACAATGACATGTTTGCATTAGATACCATTCACTAATGCGGAGAAGTACTCATAGTTTCCCTACAAAGTGCTCCTTGGAAGAAAAAATGGAAAACATAATGTTAATAACATGTTATTTAAAGATTTGAAAATAATTTGCTTATTAATTCATTAAGTCAATGAGCCAGGTTGTCGTGTTATGGATATGGCTAAGTGTTAAGACACACATGTTTAATGTTTTTTTATGGGTGTTGTGAAAGATGGTACATAATTGAATGGTTCACCTTTATTTTTATGGACAAAATTTCAATTTAACTCCTTCCCTAGCTAGGGTATAACTATCCTTTAAGATTGAGCTTCACATAAGACCTTACTTTTAAATATTTTATCTTTTCAAAGCAACAATTTTTTAAAAAGTGAATGGATCCCATCATGTTTGATAAGGGACTTTTTGTACCTCAAAAGATCCGGGGAGGCTTATAATTGATATCAATTTGTCGACAATGTTGTAACCTATGTGAAGCTTGATTGTCAATCGGGCAATACTTGGTATAGGGAGAGGTTGGTTTTGAGAGAAAATGAGGGCTCCTAGTCAAAGTTTGTGCCACGTGAGACACTAGGTAGGTTACATAAATCTCAAGTTTGGTAGAACAACCCTCTCTAAAGGCTAAAGGCTATGTTGGGTTAACAAAGAAACATTAGTTGCTACATAGGGAAATCATAAATTTTGTAGGTTGAAGCTAGCCATTGGTAGTTGGGATTCTCTAGAATTTAGTTTTCAATCGAGGAAGGACGAGGTTTTGATTGTACTAAAATAAGAGAAATGCTTGGTTGAGATAAATTTTGTCTACAAATGATGCACATAACTTTAATAAAATAAAATGAACTTTTTTTACATATGACATACAACATCAAAAATAAAGAAAAGTACTTCCTAAAATATAAAAAATAAAAATGAACTACCATATATTTGTCTTGACGGCTAGATATTTGAAGCACCATGAAATATGTATATGAATTTTATTTGATGTCCCTTGATATTTGACAAATACAAGGTTAAGATGGATCCATGTTAATGACAAATACAATTACAATTCGTAACTAAGTGGCTAGGTGACACATAATGATTATATCCTTGTTGTGACTCTCTCTCATCGTTGTGCCATTAAACTTGTGTCATTTGTGGCTATTATTTTTTATCCTTTAATGTTGCTAGTTTATCACTTCATTTTTTTTTAAATTCGTTTTTCTAATTTTAAAGTTCTAATTGATCGCAAGTCCTTGTAAAATGCACATCTCAACATTTTTGTCAAAAGAATTAATATACATCATCTAGTCTTCCACATGTTTTAAGCAAAACCCACGTGAATATGATTATTAGCTTTCACAATCCCATACCTCCACCCACCACCACCAAAAATGATAGCATCAACCTAGCCTCTTCATTGATTGAACACTTTATATTCACACATTTAAGATAAGTAGAGACAACATTTTGCATTATATTCAGACTAAGATCAACCTTTTCCACAAGGTCACACTATTGACTCTATCATATGGATGTGGGATACTATGTGGTAAATTTTGACATTCAAAACGATGTTATATTGAGAAAGTCCTTATCTCCATGCACAATGAACTAACCATTGTTGTAAAGTTCAAGGTTTACTTCCTTATTACAAGGGCTTTGCTTTGTATCATTGCCTTCTTGCACCAACTTTTTTTCTTAGGTGCTCATGGTATAAGTAACAAGGACATCATTGTCTTCTACTTTAGTCTTCATTTACCCAACTAGGCATAATTATTGACACTCCCAACATGCATAGGTTGTGACTCTTTTGGCTCAGGTATTGACGATCTTCTACCATCTAGTATCTCTATCCTTGATTCTAGAGTATTTAAAAGAGATGTCCACAAAGCAATTATGGAGGAGGTTAGCAAATTATATATGATATATACTTGGATTTTACTAGGAGAGACACTTTCTCCTACGCTTCATCATTATTGTACATATCCTCAAATCGAGAATAATTTTATCATCACTCCAAGCTATCTCAGGGGCCAACTCTCTAATAGCCTTTTCTATCATCTTGGGTAGTTTAGGGTATATTCTCACTAGCAAAGGATGAAGACTAACCATTAGATACCTCACGACCAACACACATAAAAGCTATGAAAATATGAGCTCAAAATATAGAACACTTCATTTTCTCCTATTCGATCTATTATAAGATTTGTGGTATTAGTGTCAATTTAGAGATCCTTACATTTTGCGATCCTAGATTACTTATGGAGATCAAAGGTATGTTTTCCCCTTCATCAAAGAGCTTACTAAGTTCCACAAACACTAGTTACATATTTCTAGATCCAACCCGCTTTGAGACATGTTGTCTTACTCCCCCATTATCTAGGTAGATAAGAAGACACACACGTTTATCGATGACTTTCAAAGGACAAATCGACTTCAAATCTCATCAACAACCCAGAGTACAAGCTTTGCTTAAATTACAAATTCATTACGATGCATTACTCATTTCTTCTCAACCTCAAATGTCAATGAGAGATCACTCTTTCCATATTTCCTCACAAGCCTTGATTGAGCTTAGTCTTATATATCTATATCTCTCATTTCCTCATATTTCTTAAACTCTTTCTCAAACCAAGCCTTAATATATTTATTTCCCTCTTTCTTCAAAGTCACTACATACATTCATTTTTTCTTATTACATGTCTTCACCCCCAAGTTCCATTGCTTAAATTTGGCCATTCTCAATAATTGTTATCGAATCAAACTACAATATACCATAAACATAAATATGTATTGCACTTTATATCAAATCAAACTACAATATATCATAAATATGTAATGCACTTCAATTCAACTAAAACAAATTTATTTATTTTCATTAATGCCTAAAAAAATCTTTAAAACTCAATTCAAAACATAGGATTACAATTATTTAAAACCACCTTATTTTTTTTCTTGGGAATACTATAAAACCAAAATCTAACCCAAAAAAAAATTGATTATCTACCCTAATTTCACAAGATCAAAGTCCCAAAATATAGTTCCTCAATACCAAGATCTTTGAATCAATCAAAACCCTTAAAAAATGTAAAACACATCAAAACTATATTTAAAAATATAATAACTTTAATTATATTTCGTACCTCTTAAATGTGTTGTTTTACCAAATTCTTACCAGAATAGAATTTTATAATGCTTTTTATTATAATCTTTATAATGTGCAGTGTCATGACATGTTGAATTTCCAATTCCTTAATGAGCCCATACAAAATTTTTAATTTATTTCCAGTCGACCTAATTGGGTGTTTCTCACGCAGCTATATAGTGTTGCCATGTTTTTTCTACTGTCCTCGTAAATTTAATTCACAGGAATAGGAGCTACGGATCTAATTTTCAGGGTACCTGAATGTGCGAGGTTTTGGGTTTAGAGGAGAGGAAGCTACCCAGGCTTCGTTCCGGTCCAAAATAAAGCCCTTTCTTGAGCAATAGTAATGGTGAAAGAGAAGAAGAAATCCGGCCCGGGCGCCACCAAAGGCAAGGGCAAGGGCAAACCCAAGCACAGTTTGGATGACAGCAGAAGAGATGGGGACTCGAACCTGCGAAGTTCTTCCACTGTTAGGCGGCTTCACATGTACAACTGCCGTCCCAAGCGTAACGAAAAAGGCCGTATTCTGAAACACGAGTACCAGTCGAAGGACCTCCCTTCTACTCGTATTCAGCCCGACCGACGCTGGTTTGGTCTGTATTCTTACCAATCCTTTTTATTCGTTTCTGCCCAAGTTCTTTTTTCGGCCAATCTCACATGCTATTTTTGTTTATGTTACCTTGTTTGGCGCAAATTTTTTTAGTTTGATGTGAAGTTGTATTATTGGCATTCATATGCTCTTCCGTTGAATTTGATGACAGCATTGCTCAGGACTAACTGGTCCACAGGATCAGTATGTTCTCGTAATATCAAAATAGGGAAACCAGTTAAAGCAACCAATCCTAACCCCTTGCACAGCACCGTGTATCACTGCAATTTGCCTCAAAGTTTACATCTTACAAGATCGATTCATTTGTTTCCATACTTAATTGCGAGTCATTATTTTTTTCCCTTCATTTTTATAGTTGGACATTGCTAGACATTCATTTTTCAAACCCTCCAGCTGGCAGTAATTTATGTAAATGTCGTGCAGCATGCTATAGATTTCTAACTAGAAGAATACAAATGTCACTGCACTTTTTCACTGGGATGAAGAATATCAACTCCAAGATCAGTCTTTGGGGACAGTTGACTGTTGTTTCAGCGAAAATCGCCCCATGATACGAAGATATAGGAGAGGATCTCATCATCTATCCGTTCTCAACCGTTGACTCTCCTAACATCCAAGGCTGACAAGAAGTGGGTGATGAGATTCGTGCCATCCATTGGTTGCGTGTTCTGGAGTTTGCACTGCCTGATTGAACGAGTATTGGAGATTTGCTCACAGTGGATCTTGTGTCTAGAGCCATCTAGAGGGTGGAAGTAAGTGATAATTAGCTGCAGTGTGGCTCTAGAGGTTGGAAGTAAGTGGTAATTAGTGTGCATTGCATGAAGATGTCTTTGAGAGTTTTCTACGGAGGAGAACCATCTCATTAAGGGGTGTTGATGATTGCAGTTAAGTGAGACATTCACCATGACACAACCCGAGAGAGAGCCCCTGAGAGGGGTGTGTGGTTCCTATCTGAGACAGAGCTGGAACGTAGAGATGGCCTCCTCCTTACAGAGAGTTGAGAAGAACTCCAGATGATTCTCCTGTGTAACGCAGTGAGAAAGAAGATCTGCAGAGTTGGACGTGCCTGTGGCTGAGCACAAGGTGAACGTGTGAAACCCAAAGTGCTGGGTGCATCGTCATGAGACATAAATGAAGATGATGTATCAACCTCCTTTGAGCAGAGAGTTGATGAGAAACTCCAGATGACTCTCCTGTGTAATGCAGCGGGAAAGAAGATCTGTTGAGTGGACGTGCCTGTGGATGAGCACAGGTGAACGTGATCCTAGTGGCTGAGCATTAGTGAGAGTGGTTCTTCTGTGTAATGCAGTGAGCCAGAGATATGAACATCCCTATGGATGTGCCCCTAGTGGCTGAGCACTAGTAGGTGTTTGAGATCCCTTGCTATATTGTTCAAGAGTCAGACCTGCCTGTAACCCTAATTGTAATGTAAAGGGTACAAGTCGGCCCCACCTTAATGTAATTGAGAATTAATGTAAAAGATAATTAATCTGGTTAATATTAATTATATTATGAGATAGAGAGGTCGACCTTTTTGTGCTAATAGACACTTCTGTTGACAGTTCAAGTCTAATATAAGTAAAGGTAAGTTCCCCATTGAGGAATCATATCTTTTGTGTGAGTTTGGAAATTTCAGCAAGTATATCTTCTTGGGAAAAGTGCGCACCTCTCTTGGGTGCTAGACTTCTAGGGTTTGCAAGCACCCTCTTGTGTGCTAGTTTTTCTTGGTGGTGAAGGTCTTTCTCTTGAAGAACATAGCAAAGGATTTGGCTGGGTTTTCTTCCCTTGTTGAGAAGGGTTTCTCAGGATACTTCTTGTGTTCTTGTGCATGGTGTTTCTTCTTATGATCTTCGTTGCTGCAATATTAGTGGTTATGGTTAAGATAAATGCAAAAATGGAATAAACTTCATGCTTAACCTCGTCTATTGAAAAATCAACAAGGGGCAGGGCAGGGCAGGGCGATGTGTCTCAGATCCTTGTACTGTGTGAAAATCCTCGTGGAGTAATGAGAGTCTTTGAGGGAGCAGTGATGATGACCACAACTCTCATTATAGTATATACATAGGGTATCTGAAAATCAAATGGTATTTTGAGGTGATGCTTCCTTCAAACATGATGGTTCGCTTGCATGTGTAGCTAATGGGAACAAACCCAAAGTTGGGCTTGAGTAAATCTCAATTTATAAGCTAACTGCAATCTTTCAAGTAGGCTTTGCATATCACCCCCGATATATATATTAATATTCCTCTTATTGAGTTGAGGGTCTTGGATGGAGAGCTCTAAGGGGGGAGGCTTCTTGATATTTAGATTTAATTGTTGGAGGATAGAAGAGGCTCTAGCATATAACTATTTACAACAACTTGGCCATCAATTTGCACAGTGGATTGGAGAACCGAGTAAGGATATCTGTTATGTCTAGAGTGGGAGTCCGCCATACATTGAATCATGTGCAATTGGGTCACAACATGGAAAATTACGAGGGTGGGGAGGAGATGAACATCAAAGTCAGCTAAAATCTAAAATGATAAAGTATGGAATCATTTTCTTTGCATAACTTTCTTTTGATAACATAGGCATTACTAATGAATACCCTCTTAATGTGGTTTTGACCTATTTGCCTTAGGTATGGGCTCTAAACTTCACAATAGCGAAGGAGAGAAGTTACGATAAGATAAGTTTATTAATGTCCAACAAATTACTATAAAATGGTTAATGGGACTACTAAATACATATGTGTCAATGTGAAGTGGGAGCATAGGGGCCACTTCTATAAAAGCAAGACGAAAGCAGATCTAATCTAAGATGTAATGTCTAAAGCCTAAGCATATAAAACTGTAATTCCAATACATGAACCATTTCATTGATGAGAATACATACCTAGGGCCAAGAAGAGAATTGTCATGCACGAGGAAACTTGGAGGGGGCCTCAACATGTCTTGGTGTTGTCATTGTCTCTTGTAGAGGAGGAGGAGGAGGAGGAGGAGGAGGAGGAGGGCAGAATGTCTCTTGCCAAATTTATTATCTCAATATCTGTGATTCCTAACATCTAAGGTTGAAGAAAGGAAGCTTTCGATAGATGGTTGACCAAAGGAGCTAGGCCATGGTATGTCTCGTTGCTAGGACGGAACCCCTCACTATTGAGATTTAGAGGAAGTTTTCTATCTATTGGCACCGAGTGAACTAACTCAAGATTTGAGGCGACAACTTTGCAGTGGTCTCAACAGTGGAGGTTGAATGGCTCCCTGGGGTCTCACAGATCTAGATGTTGATCTGGCACCTCTATTTGTCGATCTATTGGTACTCCTATCCTCTGGAAGCACTGGAAAGAAAGACGCGATCAATCTAATGGTGTCCTTCTAAGGGGTTGGCCAGAGGGAGTGGGATTTGAATCTAAGGGACCATGTCATATTTGAATCCAAGCATCGCTGGTTCAATTACTGGAAGAAAGCGAAGAGAGAGTTATGGGGCTTCCTGAAGAGACAATAAAAGTTAAAAATCATCGCAGATCTCATAGTAAATGGGTCATCAAAAGATGAAATGCTCCATTGCCTGAATGCATTTCACAAGCCATTTAATGGTGGGCGGGTATTGAGGAGATCACAATTTATGTTATTAATTTCCCTGGTGAGAAGCATAACGAATAGGGTCGACCTAAGAACCAACCTTGATAGTGGTGTTGGGTAACATCATGCATTTCATGTTCTCTCTCAACTCATCACTTTGAGGGAGGGTTTAGTATGATCACATAGAAGTGGTGAAGTTGAAAGACTTGAATTTTTGAAGTAAATGATGGATTGTGACACATCATCAAATAGGGGTTCTTGTTCCGAGCCCCCTATTCTAGCGACGACAGATTAATTATATGAAGGCTAACTTGGTGTTTTTGCGAGTTATTGAAATTCTTATGGATCGGATGTGGAAGGTAAGCCTCATTATAGGTTAGTCAAGGGGTTGTACTACTTATGATTCTAGCATACATATCATTTGGAATACGGTTCTAACAAGGGGCATTATGTATGTTGTTCCCCCAACACCCATTAGCTAGGAAGAATGTGATGCTTAGCGCTATCCTGGAGTCAGTGCGACCCAACTTTGTACTATCCCAAGGGGATCCTAAATGCATGCATTCATTGTTAAAGTGTACAAGGAGGATGAACAATGAGGTCATCCCTCGACTCCATAAAGTGCTCTGCATAGAAGGGCATCCCTCGACTCCATAAAGTGCTCTGCATAGAAGGCCATCTTAGGATTCAACCCCCCTAGTGGGGCGATTCAAGTGACTTGTATATATTTCTTTAGATCTCCTCTCTAGTAATCCTATTCAGCTCTTGCTTGGTCAACATGAGATGACTAGGGCCATCAAGAGAGTATTGGAATGGAGGAACGCGATCTATCAAGATCCCCATAGAGTACAAGAGACATGTAATATTGACGAACCAATAGTGATTTCGCTAAGAGGAACTTGCTAAGGATGTAGCCTTTGAGGAGCAATAGGCAAGATAAGGGTATCGAGCTTAGCCGATGGTCAAATTTGCAAAGCTCCGAACGTTGTCAACAAGAGACACAAGTCCAAAAATGGATTCAATATTGAAAAGGTGGGCTACAAGTTCAACATGGTTAATGGGCCAGGGGACTGTCCTCTTTCTTCTGATGATGCGGTGAAGCAAGAGGGCCCAAAATCGCTTCGTTTTGACCCAATCTAACTCTAGCAAACTAGGTCCATCAAGAGAGTATTGGAATGGGGGAACATGATCCATCGAGATACCCACAAATTGCAGGAGATGCTTAACATAGACAAACCAATAGTGATTCTACCCCGAGGAATTGGCTAAGGATATGGCCTCCGAGGAGCAATAGGCAAGATAAGGGTACCGAGCTAGGTCTATAGTCGAATCTACAAAGCTTCGAACTTGGTGAATAGGAAGCACAAGTCCAAAAAGGGATTCAATCTTGAAAAGGTGGGTCACAAATTCTACATGGATAATGGGTTGGGGGATTGTCCTCTTGCTTCTGATGATGCGGTGAAGCAAGATGACATGGACTCACTCCGTCTTGACCTAATCTAACTCTAGCAAACTAGGTCTCCAAACCTTTGAGCCATAAAGGATTGTCGGTTTGATAATGGTGTTTGACATATCCATCTTTAGACAATATGTCTTGCAAATGATTTTGGAATCACAATCTCTCGAGAAGAGCAAGGAAGCCATACCCCTTGTTTATCTGGGGCTAGAGAGCCTTTTGCATACCAAATATGGGCCTTGAAAATTGAACCTCCAAATATGTGTAGGATTGGGTGATCTCAATATCCTCCCCCCCTAAAATAAAAGTGATAGTCTAGAAGAACATTCTTCGACCCTTTGAAGATCATAACCTCGGTTTTACTCAGGTTGACCATCAACTATCTAAGATCATAGAAACTAGCCAAGGCATCCAATGGTCTTTGTAGACCCTTAGGGGTGGAGGACAAGAGAACTGCATCGTTTGCAAATAGGAAGATGGAGATCAAAATATGGTGGAGAAGGCACCCATCTCTAGGCTATATGTGCTCCTGTAGAAAGAAATCCATCTCATTGAGATGAATACTGAATAATGTGGGTGAGATAGGGAAACCCTGCTTCACCCCAGTGGTGCTCTTGATAAAATTTGAAACTCTATGTGCTATGTGAAGGTGGCCAAGTACGAATTTATAGAGATGCATAATAGCAGTAATCAA
Organism: Picea engelmannii; assembly: GCA_009831015.1. NCBI lineage: Eukaryota > Viridiplantae > Streptophyta > Pinopsida > Pinales > Pinaceae > Picea > Picea engelmannii. Next base: position 1,151,799 of record ML776751.1, on the reverse strand, counting down.
GGTCTTTGAAATACTAAGATCCCTAAGCCTTTGAAGTGGAACCTCACTCGGGATCGAGTTGAAAGCCTTTCGAAAGTCAAAAAAACAATTAAAGACTTTTGAAGAGTGGTGTCTTGTGTCCTTAATGATGGTACAAAGTGTGAGGATATGATCCTTGGTCCGATGATCTAGCCTGAACTTGCGTGTTCTCTGGCCCTCAAATTTCTTTTCTCAAGCTCTATTGAAAGCCATAGGTGAAGGGTAGTGGCTGTTGAAATAATGTAACTGCAAAGAGTATTCTTATTATTATTTGATATATTATTCATTGGATCAATCCCCATTGTGGATTGATCTTGTCGGCTATTGTAATAGGACCAAATCCCCTTTTGCGGATTGGTAAAATGTTAATTATAATAGGCAGAATAAGAAGTCGGCCCCAACAGATATTAAAGAGGCCCCATAATATAATTAAGGTGGTTATAACCACCCAGTGGGAGAAGTCGGCCCTGCTAGTGAAGAGACACTTCACACGTGCCAGTCTAATATAAATAAGGAGGCTAGTGCCTCACTTAGACACACAACTCACTTGCTCATTAAGAGACAAGTTTCAGATCTGTTGCTGGAGAAGAAGGAGAGAGAGAGTGGCACATATCTGGGAGAGGACTTTCTGTATTAGTTTAAGAGATCTGTTGGCATTGTATTGGCTATCTATATTAAGGAAGTTTTGTTGGGTTTTCTTCCCCTAGAGGGTTTCTCAGGATAAATGCTGTGTCTCTTGTGATTGTGTATTTCTCAGTGATCTTGGATTATGCTATTGTTATCTAATGAAATGCAAACAACTATAATAATGGCTTAAACATTAACATGGTATCAGAGCCAAGCTGAAGGAAGCATCTTT
>ML776751.1:1121404-1145764 GCA_009831015.1 Picea engelmannii | reverse complement strand
TCGACATGTTGGAATGCAAGCCCATGAATACACCCATGGAAGTGAAGCTGAAGCTGTTGGTCGATACTTCGTCAGAGTTGATTGATGCCACACTGTACAGACAGATTATTGGATCGCTGATGTACCTGACGAACACCAGACCAAACATTTGTTTTGCCGTGAACACCTTGAGTCTGTTTCTGGTAGAACCCAGTCGTGTTCACCTAGTGGTTGCAAAACATGTGATGAGGTACCTTAAAGGTACAATAGATTATGGTCTCAGCTATGATGGAGATCATGATTTCACATTGAGTGGATATACTGATGCAGATTGGGCAGGAAGTGTTTCTGACAGGAAAAACACTTCAGGATTTTGTTTCAGTTTGGGATCAGCTATGATCTCGTGGCAGAGTAGGAAGCAATCTAGTATTGCTCTCAACACAGCGGAAGCAGAATACATTGCTGCATGTTCTGCCAACTGCGAAGCTATATGGCTTTGAAAGTTGTTGACTGGCCTATTTGACTTAGAGATGAGAGCAACCTTGATTCTATGTGACAACCAAAGCTGCATAAAGATGACAGAGAACCCTGTATTCCACGACAGATCGAAGCACATAGAGATCCGTTATCATTACATTCGTGACATGGTGCAGAGAGGAGCCTTAAAGCTCTAGTACATTAGCACGGATGAACAGGTTGCTGACGTGTTGACCAAACCACTATCTCGTATAAAGTTTGAGTACTTTCGAGATAAGCTTGGTATAGTTCGAAATGACCCTCCTTGAAAGGGGGAGTAGATGTTGTGATGAGACATTTCTTGCTTCTGACCCGATGGTTGTGACATAAAGCAAGATGATGTGATATGACTAGTACTGTGCTTCCAGCTGGATAGCTGTGACGTAAAGCCAGTCTAATATCCTGCTTCCGACCTGATGGTTGTGACGTAAAGCAAGACGAGTACCTTGCTTCTGACCTGATGGTTGTGACGTAAAGAGAGATGATGTGTGACTAGTATTATGCTTCTGACTGTATAACTGCGATGTAAAGCAAGTCTAGTTCCCTGCTTCCGACCTGATGGTTGTGACGTAAAGCAGGATGTGTACCTTGCTTCCGACTTGATGGTTGTGACGTAAAGCAGGATGTGTACCTTGCTTCCGACCTGATGGTTGTGACGTAAAGCAAGATGGTATGATGAGACTAGCACTGAGCTTTCGGCTGGATAGCTGTGACGTAAAGTCAGTCTAGTATCCTGCTTCCGACTGAATGGTTGTGACGTAAAGCATGACGAGTATCTTGCTTCCAGCTTGAGTGCTGTGACGTAAAGCAAGACGATGAGATGAGACTAGTACTGTGCTTCCAGCCTGATAGTTGTGACGTAAAGCCAGTCTAGTATCTTGCTTCCAGCCTAAGTGCTGTGATGTAAAGCAAGACATTGAGATGAGACAAGTACTGAGCTTCCAGCTTGACAACTGTGACGTAAAGCCAGTCTTGTATTATGATGAGCCAACCTTGTGTTGTGATGATGATGATGTATCGGTTTTTATACTAATACATATTGATGCAGATGATGATGGCATTCCTTTGAGAATGACGATGCTGCCGATGAAGAAAACTTCCAATGATTTATAGATACACCAGTCAGTGTTCCAAGATGATATTGATGATGTTGTCCTCTCACCCACTTGATGTTGTTGATGATGTCCTCTCTCGCATGATGCTGCTGAAGAATACCCTTCTTGTTAAGGGGGAGTGTTGAAATAATGTAACTGCAAAGAGTATTCTTATTATTATTTGATATATTATTCATTGGATCAATCCCCATTGTGGATTGATCTTGTCGGCTATTGTAATAGGACCAAATCCCCTTTTGCGGATTGATCAAATGTTAATTATAATAGGCAAAATAAGAAGTCGGCCCCAACAGATATTAAAGAGGCCCCATAATATAATTAAGGTGGTTATAACCCATGTCACACGGTTCGGGTTCGACAAGGATTAGGTTCGATTCGGGTTCGAACTTTCTGATAAAGTTCGAATAAGGTTCGGCTTTAGGTTCGACTATACACATTTTTCAATATATATATATATATATTATAAACTTTTAATATATATTATATTAATATAAACTTTTTATGTGTTATATATATTATAAAATTTTATAATATATATTATATATATTATAAAAGTTTATAATATATATAAATGAATTATAATACAAAATTAAATATAAATGAATTATAATAAAAAAGTATAAATGAATTATAATGCAAAATTAAATATAAATGAATTAAGTTTTAAACTGAATTATAATACAAATTAAGTTTATAAATGAATTATAATAAAAAAATTTATAACCATGAAAAATATAACCCGTAACTCTGCCGCTTTTTTTCACAAAATTCATGTCGACCCTGCACTTTTCTTCACGAAATTCGTGTCGACCTTGCGCTCTTCAATTCGTGTTGATCCCAAAGTAACTCGTAACCCTGCCGGTGCGAAGGCCCTTCTAACACAGAATGAAATGTGAATAGGTCATGCAGGTTTCGTGAGTTGCCGTCGAATTTTCAGACTCAAGCAATCACCTCCTTCGTTTGTGGTCGTTGGCGACCTACTTTGTTAATACCTGTGCTGAATTTGTATAAAGTTGCGGCCTAATTTGAAACTCAAATTAAATCGGACGAACCCGCCAGACTAGACCACACATTTGCCGGCTATATGGAGGTTTGAGGGCACATTTCACAGGTTGAACTGAACGAAACAAACCTGAACCGAACCTTAGTCGAACCTGATGCGAACTTGAAATTTTTTTTGAGGTTCGCCGAACTTCGAACCTCAAGGTTCAAGTTTTTGAACCCTGTGACTTAGGTTATAACCACCCAGTGGGAGAAGTCGGCCATGCCAGTGAAGAGACACTTCACACATGCCTGTCTAATATAAATAAGGAGGCTAGCGCCTCACTTAGACACACAACTCACTTGCTCATTGAGAGACAAGTTTCGGATCTGCTGCTGGAGAAGAAGGAGAGAGAGAGTGGCGCATATCTGGGAGAGGACTTTTTGTATTACTTTAAGAGATCTCTTGGCATTGTATTGGCTATCTATATTAAGGAAGTTTTGCTGGGTTTTCTTCCCCTAGAGGGTTTCCCAGGATAAATGCTGTGTCTCTTGTGATTGTGTATTTCTCAGTGATCTTGGATTTTGCTATTGTTATCTAATGAAATGCAAACAACTATAATAATGGCTTAAACATTAACAGTGGCATAGAGTTTGGATAATGTGTGGCCCACCATGATTGCTGGATAATTTTTCGGATCCACGCTAGAGCTTGATTTGTATATTGGGTGAACACTGTGGTGGGACCAGGCAAACCTTGAACACACAACTTGGTTAAACAAATTAATGAGATAATCAATTAGATAATGTATACCTATTTTAAGAATTTTACCTAAAAATGCTTTCCATATGTTGCTTTGTTGGTGTTCTTCGAAATTGCTTGTTTGATATCAATGCAAGAGAAAGGTGACACGAGGAAGGAGGAGAAGAGACGGGAATAGGAGGTTGCCCAGGTTCATCATAGAGGGTGGTCATGTGGGTGAACATTGCATGGGATTCAAGGTTGTCATTGTTGTGTGAAAGAGACCAATCTTAGACCAAACATCCTAAAATTGAAACTGGAAACATTGTCTCTCCAAGGTTGTTAATGTTGCATATACTCTACTCAACTATGATTTTTCTATTGAAATCAAGCTAGAAGAAGAGGCGCCATGGAATACCATTCCATGGTAAGTGTAGGAGGTCACCCTTTCTACTTCCTGTTCTTTATAGGTAAAAATAGTATTAAATGTCTCTTTTGGAGGTACGTTGAAGGCCATAATCATTGTCTTTGCAAGGTTGACTTGAAGACCATGGTTATAATTAATTGTGATCAAAGTGTCCAACTATCATTTGAGTCGTATAACTATGTGGGATAGAAGGACAATGTTGTTTGCAAACAATAAGATAGCAATGGTTTTGGATTATGATTGTCGTTAGACCAAAACCTGCAGGTGTTAATCTCTACCAGAGTTGTCAGAGTTAGGATCCATGAGAGAGGGTTAACCCATGCCGTGAAACTCACTGGAAGTGCTGAACCCAATGTCCAATAATCTCCCACCCAATGCGTGCCAGGCGAGTTTCGAACTCGAGACCCGTTGCTCTGATACCATTTGTTAAACTACGATTGTCGTTAGACCAAAACCCGCAAGCGTTAATCTCCGCCATAATCGCCAGAGTGAGGATCCACGAGAGGGGTTTAACCCATGTTGCGAAACTCACGGGAAGCATTGAACCCAATGTCCTGTTAGAATATTGTGCTCGTTTAACCATAGACAATATCACAATATTGTCACCCAACCATAGGCACAAAGCCACCCCTTAGTACCTTAACCTTTGCTAGATAGAATGATTCCGAGAAGTTGCACTAGAACCAACAGATAAACCAAGAGAGCACACCTTCTCCAAGGTAGCGCACAAGTAAGAGTACCAAAAGGCTGAACAAGAGTGTGCTGAACCACTGCAGCTGTTGTTGCTCCTCTTCCAGACTTTCACACTACTTCTGCTACTACTGCACTTCTAAGATATGCGCACCAACTGAGTGAGTGTGTGTGCTTTCCAAATGAGCTAAAGTGCCTTCTTTTTATACAAATCTGGCCAGGTGAACAAGTGTCTCTTCAAGCAGGGCCGACCTGTCCTTTTCTGCATATAATACTTCAATATTACTTATTTTGTTGAGTCGACTTGTCTTCCAAGGTTTTCACACACCTGTTTAGGTTTTCTCTTGCTTCCAGAATATTCTATTCTAGTCAAAGGTTTATCCATGGAGGTTAATACCTTCCGCAACTACCAAAACATCAACACTACCTCTTAGCTAGGGAGGTATTTAACCATGATGTTCCCTTCTAGTCTTCATAGCCTTGCTTGCTATGCCATGATCCTCTCGTAATGGTTATGCAGACCATGCTACTGGTAGCATCATTACGTCACACATGACTACATCCATGTGGACCTGTCAATCTCGTCTAGGGGCCACAACCCGCTAGAGAACACTAGAGCTACACCTCGTGGTGTGTGTCACCATCATCGTCATGGGCTACACCTGCATGACGTGCTCACCCATGGCTACACCCATGGCTACACCCATGTCGTGAGTATCATCATCATCCATCCATCTCACATGGCATGGGCAAGACCTACATGGTCTTGCAGACCGATAGCAACACCAGAGCTACATAGGCTATCTCATGATCACCAAGATCATATTACGAGCAACACCATCACAACCATACAGGTTCTCGACTAGGCCACTGGCGTACTAGATTGTCTCACTAGTATAGCAACAACTCGGCATACCAAGCCATCTCACTGGAGAAGCCTACAACTCAGCATAAAGCCTACAACTCGGCATGAAGCCTACAACTCGGCACAAGGCCTACAACTCGGCACAAGGCCTACAACTCGACACGAATCCTACAACTCGACACGTAGCCTTCAACTCGACATGAAGGCCTACAATTCTACATGAAGCCTACAACTCGGCATGAAGGCCTACAACTTGGCACGAAGCCTACAACTCGACACGAAGGCCTACAACTCGACACAGAGCCTACAACTTAGCATGAAGGCCTACAACTCGGCACAAAGGCCTACAACTCGACACAAAGGCCTACACGATCCTTCTTTTCGAATTCTGCCATCAACTCCCTCTAATTGAGAGAATCCTCGAACCACACTTCCATCTGCTGCATGCCCCTATGCATTCTGCAAAGTGTCACGAAACCTTGCTTCTTCCTGATCACTGACTCCCTCTGAGTCCTTTCAAGTCTTGCTTTTCTGTGGTAACCTTCCTTGAATGCGTAGGATAACTTGCCTGAAACAGGAACAACAAGAGCAAAAGTATTTCCAATATAATAGAATTTTATATAAGAACACATCAATTTCATGGTAATTCATTATAGCATTACCAAGGTGTCCTGCCTGAGAACAAGAACAAGAAATATCTCCTAGAGGAGATGTTAGTTCATATTGCAATTAAGTACAATAAGCATTTATATTAATAGTACATGCTACTAAGTATTCATTTTTTCCTAGCATTAATAAAATCTAAATGATTGCAATACTCACTTAAGCAACAATAATAAAATATCAAACTTGATATGCAAACCTGGAGTCTGGCTATTGTTCCGCTCGAGTTGCTTTTCTTCTGAGACAAGTATTCTTTCCAACCTGGAGAGTGTGTTGTTCCTCTGAATGTATTAGATCTGAGATCTTTATGGCTCTACGATTGCTTCTTGGACAAAGATACCTTCTCTTTTCAGAGATTCAGATCTATAGTAGTTGCTTTTTATTGTTTCTCCTACTCCACGTTCGTGTGCTTGGAAGCTCCAAAAATCAAACTCTTCATCTTTTGACACTTGCTCTTCAGTTTGTGGTTCCATAATTTTGCCCTTTGTTCTTTGCAAGGATGATGTCAATCCTTGTCTTCCATGCTCTACCAAGAGACCATGCTTCTGTTGCGTCACTCTGATTTCATGGAGGAGGTCATGACAGTCTTTGACTTTGACCTTGACCAGTCTTTTGACTTTGACCAATCAAACCTCGAATTTGACTAGTCAAACGTTGACTTTGACCCAAAAATTCAACTTTGACGTTTTTGATGGCTGAGGGCACCAGGAGATGCATTGGGTTAGGGCGCACTAGGATATCCAAGAATTATGCCAAACGCTTCACTTAAAGTGCCCGAACAATCATGTTAGGGTTTGTTGTTGCTGCAAGATTAGAAACCCTAGCTGCAACTGCAATTGTGCTAAAATGAGCTTGGCAGAGACATGCGGATCTACCTTCTAGTGGTTAGACTGTTCCGAAGGCGTGGTGGACCCATAACCTGTTATAATATTGTGCTCGTTTAACCATAAACAATATCACAATATTGTCACCCAACCATAGGCACAAAGCCACCCCCGAGCACCTTAACCTTTGCTAGATAGAATGATTCCGGGAAGCCACACTAGAACCAACAGATAAACCAAGAGAGCGCACCTTCTCCAAGGTAGCGCACAAGTAAGAGTACCAAAAGGTTGAACAAGAGTGCGCTGCACCACTGTAGCTGTTGCTGCTCCTCTTCCAGACTTGCGCACTACTTCTGCTGCTACTGCACTTCTAAGATATGCGCACCAATTGAGTGAGTGTGTGTGTTTTCCAAATGAGCTAAAGCACCTTCTATTTATACTAATCTGTCCAGGTGAACAGGTGTCTCTTCAAGCAGGGTCGACCTATCCTTTTCTGCATATAATATTTCAATATTACTTATTCTACTGAGCCGACTTGTCTTCTAGGGTTTCACACATCTTTTTAGGTTTTCTCTTGCTTCCGGAATATTCTATTCTAGTCAAAGGCTTATCCATGGAGGTTAATACCTCCCGCAGCTACCAAAACATCAACATGTCCAACAAATGGAAATCCAACAAAGGAGGAAAACACTTATATTGCCCATGAATATTGAATTGAGATCCTCTAGCTCATCCATATGGATGAATTGAAATGAGATCCTTTATTTCACTAATGCAAATTCCAAAGAGTGTAAGTGTTATTGGGCACTCTTGCTTGATTCCCATAGGGTTGTGTAGGTTATTTGTGTTACCCATGTTTGTATGGACCTTACAAATAATCATCTCATAGATAGTCATAGCCATAGAGATCACCAAGTTCGGGAGCCCCAATAACATAAACCTCACACTTAGTAGGTGTCTTGAAATTATATTGAAGGCTTTTCGGAAGGAAGTCTACAAAAGCAACAATATACCTCAGATTTGCGAGAATGAAGATATGGTCACAACTTACAAGTGCAGTGATTCCTTATGAAACATACTTTACCTTTAGCTTGAAACCTCTTCCTTGTTTTCCATTTGGAGAAGTTGTCAGCTAGTGTTGGCTTTAGTGTGTCTAATCATGATAGTCCAATTGTTTCTTGGTTTATTTTGATTCCTAAAGTTTATAAATGGGATGAATGATATGAGAGGTCTAGAGAGAGGAAAGCCAAAGGAAACTATGTAGTTAAAATAGTTTGGAATATTAATAGCAAAAACCATTGGGTTATGTTTAAGGAATTCAACTTTCAAGCTTTCTATATCCTAGGCTTATTAGATTGGAGTTTGAAGATGGTTCGTATGATCACACGATCATTAAAGAAATGACATCTAGGAGGTGGTTTAGGATTGAAAATGATAGGTGGTTGGTTGGAGACCTCATACAATGAGGTGGTATAATTAAACTAGGTGTCAAGAGTAATAATGGTGTAGGTGGACTATATTGATATGAGATTTCTCTAGAAGGATTTAGGCTTGAATCTAAGAAGGATCTCTTTTCATTTGTAAATGAGGCACTTGCATTTCTTTTCTTTTGAGCATTCTTTGGTTAAATTTTTACATTAGTTTGGATTTTATGTGTATGAGTGAGGATAATAGTTTGTTAATATGTGGAGGTTTTTTGCAATTTGCATCCTACTAATAGTTTTGACAACAAAAGTCATGCAAAGTGTGGGGATTGGATGTGTACATTTAATGGGGGAAAGCATTGAAATTTGTCAACAAAATAGTTTGGGAGAACTGATGGGCTCTCTTTATAGGAGATATTGGGTTTCATATATGCAAGAAAATGGTTCCAAGATTGGCTATATATGTCTCTTCAAAAGAGTGGTCGAAGTGAATAGTCATGGATTGGTGTGGGTGAGAGAGGTCGAGGTCTAAAGAAGGTTTAAAGGGATCCAAAAGGAGATACTACGTGATTGGTTAAAGGAGGTGATAATGGATACTTGAAGATCAAGAAAGGGTTGCATGTTCCATTTTTTGTCAATTCTAGTTGTCCTTGCTTAAAGCATGTCCTAGCATGTCCTAAATTTCAACTGAATGCTTTTGTAATCTATTGCTTACTTCCATGAATAGTTAGTAAGTTGTTAACTGATTGTTGTTAGTAGTCTCTTTTGCAAACCCAATGCTCGCACAAATTCTAGCATATTGAGCTATTTTTAGGTCCCTTGTAACTTATGAGACTTTGAACAATTTTCTGAAGGTATTTCCCAATGTATGGAAGAATGGTTTATTCTGTATTTCAGAGGGAAAATGAGGTAGCTTCACCCAAATAACGCCTACTTTGAGGAATCTTTGATTGAGCCAAATTTGGCGGGGTGGTCCTTCCTAGAAAAATATTGGGAGCAAAGTGGTCCTAAGAGCATTTTGTATACATATAAATTAATATATATTTATTTATCTAATAATGCGTATATAAATATATTTAAAAGAAGATGTTTGATATGAAATTAGTATGCAATATTCTCCCTCTCTCTCTCTCTCTGACACATTCTCTCATTTTCTTTCCTCTTGTGTTTAATAACTAACATTGGTATTAGGGCAAATGGTTGCATGGTACGAGGCTAGAAATTCTTAGAGGTTCTTAGGAGGGAAAAAAGATTAAAAATTAGAAAGGCAAGTTTATTTTAATTTTTTCTAGATTCTAAAGTTTAGGAAAATTTATAAAATGTTATAAATAAAAAGGATTGAAGGAAAAATACACAAATTGGATTGAAGTGAAGAACCCTCTTCTTTGTCAAATGATGACGATGTAGACATAACCTAAACCACGAATGTGAATAGGATAATGCATGCACATACCCATACAGACTAGTAGACTCATGCAAACCAAGCAAACTCATGCATATTAGAGACCAATGTAGACCAAGAAGGCCTATGTAGATCAGGAGACTTGCATAAACTATGCATGCTGTGCAGACTAGGGGACTGCATAGACTAGGCATACCTGTGTAGACCAGGAGATTTGCTTAAACCAAGTATATCCATGTGATAGGGGGATTTGTATAGACAAAGACACAATGTGATATTGCTCCTTGGGAAAGACATACGTAGGGTAGGAGCATGTTCGTGAAGGTCAGGTTCATGCTCTAAAACATTGTTGATCGAGAGTGCTCCCATAGTACATTACTTGGAAATGCGCTTTCTGAGTAGGAGTAAGACCAAGGGTAGCGCTCCCCTAGAACATCGATTTCTAGTGAAAAGGATAACTTATACAAGAATAGGTCTTCACGCAGTTTTAGTGGAGGGATAGAATACATATTAAGGTAGGAAAAATATTAAACCAAGGCATTCATCTTAAAAAATAATCAAGTAGGGTGTTCTTATTTTTTGAATAAAATGCTTCCTTTGACTATTAATATATACAATGTATATTTTATACAAAAGAAGTGGGATGCTAAGAAATCGCCAATAGGTAGACCAAAAATGGGTGGACCACACTATTGAAATTACCTAGAAAGTTGCAAACAAAATTGTGACTTGGGCATACAATAGTGATAATAAAAGTCTCACTAGTAGATGAGCAAAAACATGCATAACATGTAGCCTTTCCACGTGCACGAGAGGCACACATATCAATAGTTTTAGCTCAAGTTGTTGACAAGATAGAATCCACGTTTGGTAGGGGTTGTCATGGTCCTTAAGGGTGGCTCCCCATCCATAATTAGTTGACTCTAGGTTAGGAATGCTTGGATCCAATCCATCATTTCCCTACTGGAGGCTTCTCCGTGTTGAAGATCACAATAGCGAGCCTTGGAAACATATCATTCTGGTTCATGTGTGGAGGGAGCTAGTGACGATGTTGTTACATTCTATGTGAACAACCTGGCAATCTTTGTAGTGAGGTCTTCTCTCAAGTTGCTGGGATTGTTTGGAGTGGGATGAGTGCTCTAAAGAATCAACAAATGACTCCCATAAACCTTACTAATGGTGCATTGCTCGATACCCCAAGAGCTGACACAAGTTTGCCACAATAAGCTCAATCTTTTGTGCTTTTACAATAATCTCATGATGGACATTTTAGAATGAACTTTCAGTGCCTTGGGAGAGTGCTTGCAGTGACTAGCATCAAAGCTATCGTGAACTACCACTATTGAAGATGGATCAAATGTTTGGGGTGTTCCTCATAAGACATTAACATATAAATAGGCTCCATTGCATATAAATATGTTATGGGACAAGGATTTGTCTCACAACATCAATTTTCAGTTGCATCGAAATAAAAATCATTATGATCAAAATATCTATCATACAACCTAGCTTTTTGTACCAACCAGGAATGGTACAAGGACGTGCATAAAGGTGCCACATATTTTCTCATGTTCAAACTATCCACATGTCTAGGTGGCCCTTGAATTGATCATTAGACTCTTGAAGGTATTGAGGCGTAAAAGGTGCTTAAAACAAACAATATTATGTAAGGGGGTGCCATATGGAAAAAGTGGTTGGAGGGACTTAGAGTTATGGTACTTATTTGTCACTTATATCCTTGTCACAGTATGAAGGTCTTTTGTTTTTTCAAGCATTTGGGAACCCTCAGAGGCTTGCAAGCCAATGCTAAGTTGGAAAACAATATTATTTTTTCTAATTAATCTCTTCAACTATCATTTGTAATGTTAGATACATGTTTTAGCATGATATGGCAAACCTTTAGGTGGTATCCCATGGTTCAACATTCTTAAGGTTTGATAAAAAGGCATTGAAATATTTAAAAATCTCTATGATTCTGAAAGGAGACTATGATTATCATGGGAGAATTTGAAGGGACCTCACAAACTTTGACATAAGTATGTTAGAAAGATTTGAAGATCTAATACAAGACAACTCTTGCTTTAGATTAAGGAATAGAGTAAAAGATACATGGTGGAAGGACTAGGTTTTGATTACACAAAGCCTTTCACCAAATTTAGGACCTCACAAACTTTGACATAAGTATGTCAGAAAGATTTGAAGATCTAATACTAGACAACTATTGCATTAGATTGAGGAATGGAGTGAAAGATACATGGTGGAAAGACTAGGTTTTGATTACACAAAGCCTTTCACCAAAGTTACTCCCTCGTACACATATGCACTTCATTAATCAAAGGATTTATCTTGAAAGACAAGTTCAACAAGTTATGTACTCTAAGTTGAGAGTTTGTCTTGGACCCTTGGTTAATTTGGCCTCAGAGTTTGGAAGGGGCCAATGGAATGTAGAAGGGCCCTATTAACTTGGTCTTTATTTCATCATGGATTGTATCTTGGATCTCAATTAAACACTATAGTAATCAATCCTTCTTATTGTCCATTTTTTATGTATGTCTAGAAACTATAATGTGCATATATTCACATTGCCCGATGGTAAGCGCACTTTAGAAATATATTTGAAAGTTCTACATGTTCTTAGTGTGTTTAGCACTACTAAGGATATTTATTATGGGACCAAAGCTCCTATTTGCATAGATTCTAGTTATGGTTGAGACACTCCACTTTGTTTGGAAGTAGTGTAATTGTACAGTTCTTGGCATTCACATTTTTTGTAGTTTTTGATTATGCCCCTATAGACGTGAAACCGAGTTAAAAGGTTGTGATGGCATTGTACTCTTTGTGAAGCTTGATTGCCTATTGGGAAAATTCCTTGGGTAAGGTGAGTTGGGTTTCGTTAGAGGAAGGAATCTTTGAAATGAGGTCTCGTAGTTGAAGTCTATCCCACCTGAGACATTAGGAAGGATAGAGAAAACTTTAGGTCTAGTAAATCCATGTTTCCCAAAGGTCTATCGGGGCAATAAATAAATGATAGTTGTTGCACTGAGAAATATTATGTTCCCCACATTGAACTTGGTTGTCTTAGAGGTTGAGCGTCTTGAGGAGGACATAATTGTTGATGGTTTGGATATCTTGAGCTTTGAGCTCTTGATTAAGGATTGATAGGACTATAATGATAAGCATGATTAAGGTTAGTTAATGAATTCTCAATAGAAAGATTTGTTACCAAATGGTTGGGTTGTATATGTTGCTTACATCTTTGTTGCTTGTTTCTCTCTCATTGTTATGGCATTAAACTTGTGGGTCCTGAAGTGTCATTTAGGGCTGTTATTTTTGTAATCTTTTAGTTGATCACTTGGACTTTTTTTTATCTTGATAATAATAGTAGTTTTTTGCAAGATGTGCATCGAATACTTTTTTCTCAAAAAAGTTGTTATTTATTCTACCTAGTTAGGCTTTATGTCTATTAAGTTATAGGTGTTCCTTTTTGTTGCCTATTTTCTTTTTAACCATCGTTGTAAATTGTTGACTATATGATTTAAAGAAAGCTATTTACAATAACAAAGGTAGATGAATTTTCAAATATCAAGCCTAGCAAGGTCAAGTCCATACCTTAGGGCATAGTTTGTTACATTCCCAATACAGGTGTAGTTGCTTATTGCATTCCTTACTCAACCAATATAGTATCAATCACACCTTGGACATTCCTAACGATTGTTTCATGAGTATCGTATAGATGACTTGTCACTCCTCTCTTTGTGATGGTACTCCACCTTTTACTTATGTGCATACATAAGATGTATTGCTACCTCATAACATCGATGATAATCTACCTCAGTTGCAAATGAAGACAACGCTTGAATCTTATCCACCTCAAGTGCCTACGTCTACAAGAGGTAGCAAATAACTCATGTAAATTGGTTCCACACATAAACTCTATTGGTCGGTTACCAGTTTGAAATATATTTCTACAAAGTTCAAGGATAAAGGACATGTATGAAATAATGGAAGTGTTTATATAACACTTATATGTTTAGACTCTAGAGCCTAATTTTTGGTATTTCGTTTACACAATTTGATTAAATAAGACAAATAGCTTCCCCCATCCCAATCCCCATCCCTTCACTAGCAACAACAAATGATAGGTTTGGATTTGCTTCTTTGTCGAATTGGTCTCCTGTGATTCAACACCCTATCTCCATATATTTTTTAAAACTTAGATAGCATCTCCACATTTAGCATTATACAAGATGTCTTTGTTCCAGTTTAGATTTACTTTGTTGATACATGTGGGAGTTCTTTCAAAACTCATTATATGCTATTTATTTTACCATCCAGCTGAGATCTAGTTATTGTGTGAGCATTTCTATATTCTGTTATTTAATACAACTCTAAACTTATTTTAATATATTACACACCCAATTTAATTTCTTATTTCCACTGGACTTAATGTGGTGTTTGGCATCTCATATTGGTTGCCCCATAATTAGAGTTGCCATGTTTTTCATTGTCTTGATAAATTCAGGGAATACAAGAGTTGTCAATCAAAAGGAGCTTGAAACGTTTCGAGAAGAGCTGCAAAGTCGATTGTCCAATACTTACAATGTGATATTAAAGGAAAGAAAGCTTCCATTATCATTGTTAAATGATCACCAAAAGGTATGCATCAAATTTTGATTTCAAACATGAGAGGTTTGAGTTCATAATTCTATCTTTGGAGGAGCTTTCTTAAATACTCTTGTCAGTGCAATGTTTTAATTGTTAGGTTAGATATTCACCTTCAATACTTTTTAATACTTTTGTGTTCCTGTACTTCCCTGCTTAAAGGAAAAAATGATTTCTTCTATTTCTTCTAGGGATGTTTTTAGTGAAAATTAAATATTTGTAAAGTGGGAATGTTGAACATCTGGTAATGTTCAAAACATAATTCCCAATATTCTCCTGTAACATGAACTAAATAGTGAAAATATTAAGTGAATCTTTTAGTTAGTTTTGCAGAGTAGGCGAGAAGAACATATCTTTAAAATATACAGATTTCCACAATATCTTTTATTAAATAGGTATTAAGGTGGTCATGTTCTGATTGAAGTCATTCCATAGTTTGACCGTATATGACATGTAAAAAGACAATGAAGTAAAATTTGCCTAGGTATCTTTATAATGTATCAAATTGGAGGAAATTGTGTGCATTTTAAATTATAAATTGACATATATGCCTAGTACTTTTGGAAACCTGTTATAGTTTTCTGCCTAGCTGTCATCCTAAGATTTGCATTAAATGTTATGTTGCAATTTCAAGGTGAACTTGGGCCTCGAGCTTATGTGATGCCTTGGTTGAAGAAAGAGGTGATATACCCATGAGTGACAAAACTTGTATAATGCAACTCCTTCCTATGCCAATACATAAGTATTTGCAAAAGTTAGTGTCTCTGTAAAGCGTCTTTAGAGCAAAAATATTGGTTATTTTTTTGCTCTTGTGAATCTACACAAATGGCTCTAACAAATATGTAGTTTTGTTTGGTTTAAAAAAGTAATAGATGCAAACTGATCGTTATATTGGTTTGGTGAGTTAAGGTAGTTGCTCACTTTATTGTTAAATAGACACTAAACTTTGATGATGGCGATTTTAAACTTACAAGGATGATATAAACAATTCTCATGTCCAAAAGGGCTTCTATACTCTTGTCCATGATTTAGTGCAAGAAGTCTTTTCCTTGAAATATCAATGAATAGGTCATATTAATTAGAAACTATTGTGCATATATTGTTAAGGATTTATCTTCCTAACACCCGTCAACTACAACTTCACAATGCTTGTATGTTTATGAGAAACAAATTGGTTAGTGTTGTCTTTCTATAAACATCCAAAGGCGGATCAACAATTAAGTAATTGTGCATCAACATGTATACATGAGAAAGATAAGAACTGATTTAGATAAGTGTATTGTATTAATAGAACCAAAGGTATATAGGAGGATTCCTTCTCTCATACTCTGCTTACTACCAATTATCAATTAGTTTTTATAACCAATATAATTGGATGTGTTGACTAGTAGACATGGTCTACTAACTGACTTGACACCTTATTGAACCAACATCAATTCGATTGGGTTGACTGTATAATAGTCCACCTACTAACATTTTCCCCACCTACAAGGTTTGCTTCAATGTTGCAAACATCGTGTCAATGAGTATATTGCCAAGGGTCCATAAAGAAACTTATCGACAACATTGGGGAAAATATCGGAAAACTTAGATAATAAAAAAATAATTATTTTTTACCCAAATTTTTAAACATCTAAAGCAACCCTCTCTCTCAAGCCTTATGGGCAAAGGTAACAATGAGTAACCCCCCTTGTTCTTAGTCATCTACTTTCCCTCCAAAATGAGCAAAAAAATCCCCAAAAAAATTCTCTTGATTCAGCTGATATTTTCCATCATCTAGCGATATTTTGTAAATATATTGTGAATTTTGAAAATATTGCCATATGTTCAAAATTTGAAAATTTTCTAAATTTTTTCCAACAATAATATTGCCGAGTTGAGAGAATCACAATGTTGGTGATACATCGTTGATATTGCAACATTAGTTTGCTTCACCTTGAAAGCACACATACATTGGTCGCCGAAATTACAAAATAAGCTGTAATAAGATAGTCACAAGCTTTGAATAAAGTCTTTGCCAATATTTTTGTATATTGACATAGAGGCATTAGAAAATGATGGATGCACTTGACAAAGTCTATTATGTTATTTATTGTGATAGTGAAGTTTGCCCCCTTGATGCGACAACATCTTGTCACTGAATAGGAGGAGGAAGAGGAGGAGGAGTAGGAGGTGTTGACAATGTAGAAGTAATTATGGTTGTCGTAGTCAGTGGTGTAATGAATAATGGTCGACATGGCAATGGAATAATTTGTGTTGAGGTTGACCTTGATGACTAGGTAGACCTTTTAGGCACTTTAATAGATGTAAGGAATAATATGACAATGCTTGATGATCCTAGTCTAAAGAATGTGTCTTTTGCATGCTCTGGTATCGACTTAATCTTGGATGTTAGACTGAAGATTTGAAAAGTATTATCATTGGTCAAAGTAGAGGATGACATAGATTGAGTTGCTTATTCAAACTCTACATTTGATTATTAAGAAATTGTATCTATTGTATACAATGTATAAAAATAGGACCCTCACTTTGCCGTTGAAGCTCATTTTATTGTGCATCTTGGAATCTAACTTGATGCTGATTTACGCTATTTTGCAACATATCATTTTGTCTAGGGTTCTTTTTGACAATCAAGCTTGTGTCTTTCGTGCAATGGTGGGGTGATGGACTTGAAGTAGGTGTCTTTGCTTGGTAGCATAATCAAGTCAATTGTTGACCACTTTGATGGTATTGCCTGCTATAGTCCTTTTTTGTAGAAATTTTCCTTGAGGTTTGCAAATTGCCATACTCGCTTTGCATTTGTTGCTTGAATTCATTGGCTTTCTCTACTGAAAGGAGCTTCTAATGGTTGACCCTAATAAAATGGTTAATAGATAAGGTGACTGATGTAGTAATTGGAGTTGATGGGTCTCTAGGAATATTGTGGTATATAATTAACTGATACCTTTGACAGATTTCTTGAATCTCTCCAAGATGAGTTGTTGATATTGGTTACATTTACTTGCTTAAGAGCATGTAAAAGTTGTTTGTTGATATTAGTTCCCATGACTTCTTTAATGCTAATGTCTTCATGTTGAGATAAAGTTGGGGATATTATTGTGATGATGTTGGAATGAATTTAAGCTTTCTGTGTTGTGATGACCTATTGTATGACAGATACATGAATTTAACAAACTTCATATACTTTAAACAACAAACATTATTCCTAGACTCCAATGCTTACACACCAAGGGATCTTGCACCTGAATGTTGACACGACTCAAACACTCTCAATTATAGACTCTTTTGTCTTGACAATTTTGATAGTTCAACTATTGTAGGGAGGTTGAGTGTTAATTGTTGCCCACACTTGTGGTGTTTGGACTTGTGAAAATACCAATGGATGAGCTTCTGTGATAGATGATGCTGGAACTTGAGGTTGAGCTAATGGTGAATTTGACATTATGAAATAACCAATCCTTGGGTAATGTTAACCCCTAGATTTTCACCCTTGAAAATCTTGAGGGTTAAGAGCCAACATGCATTCCTTTGGCTAGCATTCTGAGATTTTCCCAGAGTTTAGCACTATTGTTGAGCAAGAGGTTGGTTCCCATCGGAGGCAGGTATATGATCGGTACATGGTTGGTTGGTTCAGAGTTAGAGTTGACTTGGTTTCCATGCATTTTGAGAGAGGCATCTACATAAATCATGCATTGCTACTTTTTAGGAAACACGGTTTGAGTGGGTCTCTTGACAGTTTGGAGCAGTTGTGAGCATACAGGGAGAGTCCTTGCATGATTCTAGGCCCGATAACACTTTTCCGGGCGACATGCAGGAACTTTCTATTTTTAACAGTTTGAGCTCCAGGCCCCATATTTAGATTTCGAGCACATATTGTGGATCCTTGCGACATTCTGAGTCCTTTGGATCTTTTTCGGGATGATTTGGCACAATTTACTATTTTTAGCAAGTTGAGCACCAGGGCTCGCATGTCAATTCTGATTGCAAATTCGGATCCCTTACGGAAAAAATGATTTAAATGAGTATAAAGTTAAAGGCATTCGAACAACTTTCTATTTTTAGCAGTGTCTATTTTTAGACAGTGACATGTGGCAGTTTTATCCTAGTCTTCTTGGATGATGTGGACAGTTTCCTAAAAATTAGGAGCTGGATTCTATTTTTAGAAAGTTCTATATTTAGTAGGTACGATCATCATCCATGCAGTGCCAAGTGGCACCCTCACAGGTCGACATGTGGTAGATCTTCAGAGTGATGTGGCATCCACCTAACATAGGGTGCATTTTCCCAAAACTTGAGCATATAATAAATAAATTAATTGAGATAAGGGAGTCGCATAACTAGGCCTAAATTTAGCCGTATATTCCTTTGTATTGTCACCCCTCCACTTGCCATGCATCAATTCCTTAAAATTCGTCTCTAGTTGAGTTTAAACAGTGTTTTCCTAAAACTTTGGAAATTCCCTAAAAAACAGGGTGAATTTTTTCTTAGCCATAACTCACTCATGCTTTTGTCAATTTTAGCAAAAGGACATGCATTAGAAAGATAAATTTGGCCTCCATGCGTTTCTTTCACTCCATAAAGCCAATTCACATTCATTCCTCCTCCCTTTCTTCCTCAAGTGCACCTTCCTAAGTTTTAGGGCGCATTCTCCTCTCTTGTTCGCATGTAACCTTCATGCAAACTCTCACATACACTCACTCATCTCACACTCCTCACATATCTCTCTTCCTCATGCACTTAGACTCCAAATTTAACCACTCATGCATCTTCTCCTTCTCCCTTGGGATATGCGCCCTCCTTATGCTATATATTGGATGCTTCACAGAGGTTCTTGGTCGGTTCTTGCAGTAGCAGCATAGTGTCTCTCTCATTCTCTTCTCTCTTGTTCTCTAGTCTAGTGGCTCCTCTTTGAGCAAAGTAGTCATTATACCGGTTGTAGGCTTGCCAAGTGTGGCGCAAACAATCCTCTTGTAAGCTTCATCAATAAAGAAGTGTGCGTTTGTCTTCCAACCTCTTTCTTGGCGGTATTATGGTAAATTTGCGATCTGATATGTCATTTTTTTGAGCTGTTCATTATGATTAATTCTGATCTTTTTGAATAGTTTTTTTCTTCTTTCCAGTGTATTATCATTGTGCTAACCCTGCAGGTTCCCTCCAAGCATAGAATATTGTTTTTCCTCATCGTTTTGGACTACTTTTACACGCTGTCCAAGACAAACAACTTGCTTTTTTTGTAGGTTTTATGCGCAGGAATCAGACTTAAAGACAACAACATGGCGCTTCATTGTGCCTAGAGACTCCCCAAGAGGCTAACAAGCATTAGTCCAAACGGAGAGGGGTTTGGTCAATGACAATTGGGGCCCTACTCCTTTAATTAGCTAAGTTTTTACCACTGTTATAACACATATATCAGCTCAGAATTGGAGGGTAAAAATTTGTGCTAACAGGGTAGTCGAGATTAATGGTGGCATGATCATCTCAATGGAGGTTGGCATTGTAATCTAAGAAGCATTTTCACTTCCTCAATAGGATAAATATTCTTTTTGGATTGTGTAAACTTGTAGAATTAGGGGCTTGCAAAACAATTTTCATCTTAGATAGATACGTCTCCACAAAAAAATGTATAGCTTGAGGACTTAATAGAAGCTGTTCAAACAACTAGCTTAGAGCAAATAATACATATGGAATTTTAGGCAACTTTGCCTCTTCTTATGAAATATCAATGAGTAGGGTGGAGGACGCCTCGATGCAGGGGGATGTGCTTTTGCTTGGTGTGCTTCTTCTATCACTGTCTTTTCCCTCTTCAATGAGGGAGCTTTCTCCTTCTTATTGTAGCAAAGGTGGGACTTTTGACACATTTTTGTGACTTTCCTTAGTCTCTTTTTACTTGTCCCAATGACAAAAGCCAATAATTTATCTTGCAAACTTTTTTTAATTGTCGGTATTTTTTTTTTAGGATTGGCTAGGGCATTGTGCATACCCTTGTTTTCTGTTGCAATTTAGGGTTGTATTTTGGTGAAGAATTGATGATGACTTGTTTCTTAATCTATCTTTTGAGAGGTAATTAAAT
Source organism: Picea engelmannii (assembly GCA_009831015.1). Lineage (NCBI taxonomy): Eukaryota > Viridiplantae > Streptophyta > Pinopsida > Pinales > Pinaceae > Picea > Picea engelmannii. Next base: position 1,125,404 of record ML776751.1, on the reverse strand, counting down.
TTCTTTATACCCTTTTGTTGTTGTTTGAGTTGTTATAGTTTCTACCATGTCCTAATGTTGAAGTAGTTCTTCTCACCTTTTTGTTCATCTGGTCTGTTGTGAAGTTTCATGGTTGTAGATGTTCATCTAGAAGATAAAGCTCATAAATGGTAGCAAGCTTTTGGATACCACGTAATTGTGATCAATCGAACACAATTATGTGTGTAAAGGAGATCCACTGGAATTTTTTCCTCATATCAGAAATCTGATCTATCACTGCAAGGAGGCCCACATTCTAAATAGAGATCTTGCCATTTAGCCAATCTACTATCATCTTGGAATCACCGTAGACTTGTATTCCATCTAGCTTCTTCTCGATAGCTATTCGGAGGAGTGCTGCCAGGGTTGTTAGTTTTGTCTAGTTGTTGGTCCCTTCACCCAATCCCAAAGGGAAAGTAATAAAATGAGTTGAATCAGAAAAGAGGCATCCACCAATTCCACACTTCCCAGGATTGTCCTGAGAAGCACCATCGTACAAACCCCATGGTTGTGATTAATCATTAATCTATCATAGAGGGACCAATTTGGCGTTGTAATGACTCCTTCCCTTTGTCTTTATAATTATCATATTATAATTGAATCACATAAAACACTTACTTGAGGAGTATCTTCTTCGAGAATGTCCAATAGCCCGACAGATTGCAATAGGGAAAGCTTTATATTCACTAACATCCTTATTCTCATACCAGGCCTTGAAGGCATTGGATAGAGAGCCCCATTCCCATTTCCTTGCTCCATGCATCAGAGTCAAAGAAGCGCCCCAGACTTCCTTTGAAAAATCACATCCTACAAACAAGTGATTAGCAAACTTCTCATTTTGTCTACAAAGCATATAGATACTAGGCTCATCATGTTTGTCCCTTTTTGGAAGAAATCCCAAGTAGGCACCTGTTGGAGAGCACTATCCAGAATAAAATCTTGGCCTTTGGTGTACCTTTCATCTTCCAAAGTAGAGGCCACCACCATTCTTTCCCTAATCTCACATCTTCCGCAAATAATGATGCATAACTAAGCCTGACAATATATGTTTCGTAATAGGCATTCTTTTACTCAAAAGTTCATCCTCTCCAATTTTCAATTTAATGGCATTGTTGATGAGAAGACGAGTATACACATTTCATTCTTCCATGCCCATGCCACCAACTGCCTTCCATGCCCAGATCACCAACTGTCTTCCATTCTTCTTTCCACGAGCTTGCTTGGACAATTGTTGAAGCATCAACAACGTTGTAGATGCCTTGAATATGAAGTTGGTCTCACAATTCTAATGACAATAAGAAGATCCCTTTTGTTCCTACCCATGAGTCTACGTCACTCTCACTTTCCTTCCATCTAGGGTTCTCCATGCTAGAATATGATGGATGTGTTTGTTTTACCATAGACAATATCACTATTGTCACCCAACCATAAGCCGAAGCCACCCTCCGAGCACCTTAACCTTGACAGAGAACCACTCCGGAAGCAAACCCTAGGCTAGATAGCCAAACAAAGGGTAGCGCACCTTTCTCCAAGGATAACGCACCAAACAAGAGCTGATCAGATAGTCCAAACCATAACCAAGAGATAGTCCAAGCCAAAACGTAATCTGCTAGTTGCAGCAGCTGCAACGACAGCTCTCCTCCAAACTTGCGCACAAATTGGCTAACTGCAGTGCGCACAAGTGAGCTTTGCAGTTCTGAGAATGCCTGCCAGAATGAAGACTGACCTCCTGTATTTATACTGATTCTGGCTAACTGCCTGGGTCGACTTCTCATTCTGGGTGCCTATTTACTTAGTATATAATATTTCTTTTGGCTGACTTCTTCTCTTGTAGGCTAATAACCTAATACCAATTATCCTCTTGAGCCAACTTGTCTTCTAGGGTTATTAGCCAACTCATTAGGGTTTCTTCTAGCTTCCCGGAATAGTCTATTCTCGTCAGGTTTACAAGTGGAGATAAATACCTCCCGCAGCTACCATAATATCAACACTCCCTCCTAGCTAGAGAGGTATTGAAGGTAATGGTCTTGAGCACAAACATACCATTCATCCGGTAGCATCAACATAGTCGTATAGACTATCTCATGATTAGATCATGAGCACCATCATCACTATCAGTGTCATCAAATGCATCATCTCTCGAAACCATACTCCATCTGAGTAATCAGACATGATGCTGGATAAGTCACTCACTTCATAGAGTGACACAAGAACCATTCTTCTAATCCGGACATATGTCCTAAAAGAGTAAATGTCCTGGACCATTTTCCGTCTGGGAAATCTCTGTCCATTGATCATCCATCTAGCTGATAATCATTTCCAACATTGCTGATAGTCTTCAAGGCAATCGGAACAATATCATTCAATAGAACACAACTGTGTCTATCCATAATAGTACTACAATCCAGTAGTACACTACCACACCAAGTAGCACACAGATACTTGATCAATGACGTATAGTCACAATCAGTGGAACACAATTCACCACAGTAGCATACATCTACTGTCATACAGTCTCCATAACAATCATCTGATATCAACCTGCACAGAAAACATTGTTATGATATAAACTGAATCATCTGGGCCATTCTTCCACTCACATCTGTGAGATTTGGAAGAGCATCTGCCCTCAAAAGGTCAAAGTCAAACATCAATGATGAGCTATTTGGACATTCTACTCAAGCAAGGAAGAATAACTGTCCTGATTTCTGAGCCTGGACCATTCCCCACCCTGGGCCATTCCTCTGGCACTAAACAAAGTGCAACCTGGAGAGAATGAGTTTGCTCTAGGGAATGCCTGTCCCTGATCGCTGAACCTGGACCATTCCCCACTCTGGGCCATTCCTCTGGCACTAAACAAAGTGCAACCTGGAGAGAATGAATCTGCCCTAAGGAATCACTGTCCGGACCATTTCCTAAGGAAATGATTGTCCTGCACCAACCTCCAAAACGGACCACTCTTCGAAACTGCTCACAATTGTGAGCTTCGAAAGAATGACTGTCGGGCGAGGCAGACCAGTCTTCTTGAATAACCCTCAAGAAGAGACACTGTCCTAGACCATTTCCCATGTTAACCACAACGGGAAATCGTTGTCTATGGTACATCATCAACAATCCATTGAACCATTTTCATTACGAAAATGACCGTTCGATATGTACCATTTTTCGAACTGGAAAATGCCTATCCGTAAAAAATGCCAAACCACTTTCCGAACTAGAAAGGAACTGCTCATCCTGGGCCATTTTTCGAATTGAAAAATGACTGTCCATAAATCAGTAACACATCAGTGCTCCCTCCCAACCTAGGAGTCATCTCTTCCCTTTTCAACAAGGAAGTCGTCTCCACAAGCTCCAGCTTGAGTACACAAACTCTTTCATGTTGGATAAAGGCTTTACCAAAATGTCTTCTTATCTGCTCATCTGTGGAGATATATATTTGAGAACCACTTTCTCTTTTCTGGAGAATGTAATGCTTGATCTTAAATGTACTTTGGTCTTTCTGGAACACTGGTCTTCTTTGAAGGCTTCATATAGCTCTGATCAATAAAGTATATCATTGTTAGACTCCTCTTGGTTTCCTGCTAGCTCATAGCATCTTGGCAAGGGTCATACTGGAACATATCCAAGTGGTACTTCTTCTGCCATCATGAGAGTTTGTCATGGATTAGCAATCCATCATCCTGAGCTTCTGAGTAACCATTCTGATACAATATCTCTAATATAGAAAGTCTTCACCACACTTGTGCTGTGCATTGGAGGTTCTTCACCAAGTTGTCTTCTTCCATCTGCATACAAGGGTGTCTTTATGGTATACCTTAAAGCCTTGAGGTTGCTCTACATGTAAACTCCAACCCATGGATATTGCGAACGATATACTGGCTCATGTAGAGGTATGTTTGGTTTACTTGGAGCAAACAATCATCATAGTCTTCTCCCTCCATCTGGGAGAACTTCTAGTTCTGGATCTCACAATGCTTGCATT
>ML776751.1:1064380-1121095 GCA_009831015.1 Picea engelmannii | reverse complement strand
TGACTGGTTGTTCTGTCTTTTCTTTCTTTCTTGGAATCTTCATGTTCTTCCTCATGTTTCTCTTTAGCTTCTTGGGTCCATGGAGTTTCTTATAGATTCCATGCCCTAAAGATTCCACTTCTTTCTTTCATCATAGAATCACGGATGTGGATGGACAACCAGGGATACTTTTAGGCTTATTTTCGAAGAAGGCTTCTTCTAAAGTCAAACTGAACACGTATTGCTTTTCATGGTTGCTACCATGGATATATACTTCATCATCTTCAATGGATCATAGGATTAGCTCTCTCCCAATCCTTGCTTCATGTATGAGTGCATGTTTTTCTTTTGGAAGTATATAATTGGCTCCCTCCATCTAACATAATCCACGCTTCCGTCTGCATCCTTATTGCCTTCTGCAAAGTGTCATAAGTCTTTCTCCAATTTCTTCTTGATTGCTGATTTCAACTTATCTTGCAGCTTGTTACTTATGTAATAACTTCCACATGATTTGTTTGATGTACTTCATCCTTTCATGTGTTTTGTCTGACTTGTAGTCATAATGATAGGAATCCTTATCTTGTTGTTCTTCCTTAGGTATAGTTCGTCTTGGAACATATTATCTTCTAAGAGATAGATATACAAGATATGTACAGAGACTATGCAAACAAGATATGTAGAAGAACTATGAAGAATATTGTTACCTTGTCTTTAGAGGAAGAAGTCTGCTTTATCCTGCTTGGTTTTCCTTGAAGGTTTCCTTTCTTCGGCAACTGATGCTTCGTGTGTCTCCTTCCTTTTCTTTAGCTCGGGACAACGATTCTTGTAGTGACTAGATTTTCGACAGTTGAAGCATTGTATTTATGACATATCCTTCTTTTGATTTGGCTTCCTTTCAAACTTCCTTTTGTTCCTAAAATTCTTGAATCTTGCTGTAAAGGCTTGATCATTGTACTTTTTTTGAGGTTTCTCTTTTGCACTGATCCTTGATTCTTCTTGAGCACAGCAAGTCCAAAGTTCTTCAAATGTAGGATACTCCTTCCTTGTGTTCATGCTTGCAGCAAATGCATCCCATGTCTTGGGAAGACCATTGAGTACTATGTTTACCAATTCCTTCTCTGAAATGATCTCTTCAATAGCTTGTAGTTGATCTCTTAACTGAGAGATTTTCACAAAGTATGATGTTATGCTGTCATCATCATTCATCTTCATGTGACAGAGCTCATTCTTCAGACTCATTACTTGTCCATTGTTTTTGACTGAGAAGAGGTTTGTTAGGGCATCGTACATCTTCTTCGATGAGTCAAGATGGGAGATGTAGGGTATCAAGTGGTCTTTTATAGAGTCCACTATGATACCCGTGGCATTGATATCACCGTCTTTGAACTTCTCCATAACTGCAACGTTTTGCGGTTCCTTCTCTTTTCCTTATTCAAACTCTGGTTCCACGATCTTTCCTTTCACGATATTCGACACTTTATTCTTGGCAAGGATGAGGTTAATCCTTGTCTTCCATGCTCTGAAGTTAGAAGCTCCATCTAACTTGTTTTCTAACTTCATAGAGTAAGTCATGGCTGCTTTGACTTGGTCAACCCTAGATTTGACCAAAAACTCAAACTTGACGTCTTGGCTTGCTGAGAGTACCAGGAGATGCGCTAGGCTAGGGCGCACTGGTCTATTCGAAAATTAGGTCAATCCCTTCACTTAAGGTGCCTCAATGAGAGGGTTAGGGTTTTTGCAACTGCACCTGCTAGTAACCCTAGCGACAGTGCTTTGGTGACTGCTCCTGTTAGAAACCCTAGCGACAGTTCTTCAACGAGCTTAATATCCTTATGGCTATGCTCCCTTCCAGTGGTTAGACTGAATGAAGGAGGTGTGGGCCCATAACCTGTTAGAATATGATGGATGTGCTCGTTTTACCATAGATAATATCACTATTGTCACCCAACCATAGGCCAAAGCCACCCTCCGAGCACCTTAACCTTGACAGAGAATCACTTCGGAAGCAAACCCTAGGCTAGATAGCCAAACAAAGGGTAGTGCACCTTTCTCCAAGGATAGCGCACCAAACAAGAGCTGATCAGATAGTCCAAACCATAACCAAGAGATAGTCCAAGCCAAAAAGGAATCTGCTAGCTGCAGCAGCTGCAACGACAACTCTTCTCCAAACTTGTGCACAAACTGGCTAACTGCAGTGCGCACAAGTGAGATTTGCAGTTCTGAGAATGCCTGCCAGAATGAAGACTGACCTCCTGTATTTATACCGATTCTAGCTAACTGCCTGGGCCGACTTCTCATTCTGGGTGCCTATTTACTTAGTATATAATATTTCTTCTGCCCGACTTCTTCTCTTGTAGGCTAATAACCTAATACCAATTATCCTCTTGAGCCAACTTGTCTTCTAGGGTTATTAGCCAACTCATTAGGGTTTCTTCTTGCTTCCCGGAATATTCTATTCTCGTCAGGTTTACACGTGGAGGTAAATACCTCCCACAGCTACCATAATATCAACACTCCATGCCAGCCAAGAACTTATTAAGTGATAAGATTTCGCTAAGGCCTTTCACACAATTGAGTAGTGATGGTGCAACTTGGCTTCTTCCAAAATCACTCCTCGAAAGATAAAGGCTCTATATATTCATTCTCATAACTTGGTGCCATAACCCATTAACTTTGAAGAGCCTCCAAAGGCTCTTTGTTGCTAAAGCTTTGTTGAACATTTAGATGTTCTTCAGATCCCATCTCCCTATTTTCTCGGGTTTTGAGAGTCTTCGCCAACTTTCCCATGCCATTACATCTTTCTCTTTCCTTCCTCACCATAAAAAATTGATTACTTTCTTCTTTATCTTCTTTTAAATTCCAAATGGATGTGTGCAATGGAATGTAAGTAAACTGGTGTTGCTTCCAACATTGATTTGATGAGGGTGAGTCTCACTCCTAGTGAAGTTCATTTGTTGCAATAGACCTCTATTCTCTTTTCAATTCTTTTATATAACCATATCCAATCATTGAAAACCATATTCATTAGGTTTTAGATAGAACCCAAGATACTTTAGTCTTTTTGGAAGGTAACTTTGTAAATTGCAAGATATTTGTAAGAGATCTGCTCCGCCCTTTAGGAATCTTGTGCAAAACCAAAGATGACTTTTGCACATTAATTTGTGTTTTTGTAGCCTTCATGTTAAGACCTAGGATCTCATGTATCTTTTTTTATCACAAAAACATATACTTTTTGTATTAAAAGGGGTTTGTTTTTGAGCTGTCCAGCGGGTTAACACAAAATTTATAGAGCAAGACTATCTTAAAGGCTTCAAAGTTCATTAAAATTTCAACAAAATTACTCCCTAACTATTCTTAGAGTTCTAGGACTAGAGCTAACTATTGGATTATATATAGGCGTACTTATTGTCCTACTAAAAAAACTATTTTGCAAGACATCACAAATTTCAAAGATATTGGGTCCATAGCCACTGGGGGTATTCTTCTTGTTCCCAACCTTTGATGAAAAGTTGACTGAAATTTGTTGCCTTGCTTGCTCAGTGTCTTGCTGGATAGTACCTTCTCCCATAATTGCAATTTGCTCCATTCCAAAAGAACGAACAGAGAGAAGCTAATTTCCTTAATTCCTCATATACAGGCCTTTGCTCCATTTCCTATTTCAAGATACTATCTTGGAACATTCTTATTTTCTCCTCAGCTTCCTCTAATATCTGGCTGTTGGTTTCCACACTTTTTTCCATTAGTAATTGTTTTCTCTTAAGCTTCTCTATCTGTGCTTTTGTTCCAATCATTTGTCTTTGGACCACCTACATGTCTCTTGAATTTTTTTGCTCCCAGTCTTTTCTCCATCCCTCCCATTTTCTCACATACAGAGACAAACATTCTTGTGCTTCATCATAATGCCTTTACACCTTCAAATTCCTTTGCGGAGGTCAGTATATTCACAAATTGCACATGTCTATCTGGATGGCCATGAGTATTTTCCATCTTCACAGTCTCTTATCTAAACGAACTTCTAGCCCCAATGTTCTGATCTGCTTCTAGACTTGCATAAAAACACCCAATTTTTTGCCCTTCCCAAGCCTCTGCATCTGGCAAGAAGAGACGATGGGGTATGTTAGTGAGAATGAGCTCCAACTTGATATGAGCATAATATCACATACTTTAGGTCGTCCCATTTTGACAGGGTAGAAATGATTTACATCCCACGACAACAGATTTGAATATGCATTGAGCTTTGAGGCCATTAATACGAAATTAACCCTTGATAACACGTTTTGGCTCTTGTCCATTGAAAAGGATTGCGTCACACTATGCCTATAGTTTGAAACGAGATTCATGGGAGGTAGTAATATATAATGTCCTCCCCTTTTGTTATCATTGATCCAGATTGCAAGGTGCATGCCTTGTTTTCCATTCTATCTACTGAGGTATTGAGCAATTGCAGAACATGAAAGAACACCACGAATTCAAAGCTTTCAACTATCCTTTGTGTTTTATAAACTATCTTGCTCAACTAAGTTTCTTGAGGCAATGTTTGGTTGACCATATGATGAATTATATCCAAGGAATCCCGTCACCTATATCTGTTTTATACCCATTTGCTTCAAAATCATTATCCTTTGCAATAGTTTCAAAGCTTCGGCTTGGTTATTGGTGGTCTTACCTAGTCACCATGCAAAGGCTGCTTCTTGGTTTCCTTTGGGGTCAAGAATGACCCCCCTACCCCATTGCCCCCTCCCCCCTGCACATGACACCCGTAGGATCTCCTCTAGTTTTAAAGCATCCCTTATAGTTCCATTTCCAAACAATAATTCATCATTGACAAAGAGCAGATGAGTTAAAATATGATGTCTACCCAATCTTATGTCTTTCACACCTTCCCTTGCTCTATACTAAGTCATGAATCTACTTAACCCCCCGACTACTAGTAGAAATAATAATGGGTGTGAGGGGCATCCCTGTCTAAGCCCACTAGATGTGGCTTAAAAAAGGTGCGTCTATACCATTGATAAGGAGAGAGAATGAAGTTGAGGATAGACAACCCTTTATCCAGTTGAGTAGGGTTAGATGATCCATAAATGACGCACTTATAGCCTACTCGCTTAACCAACACAGATCCTCTGTGGAATTAAATTGTGGTCTCTATTTTTAGTTTGGTGTTGAGTTCTCCGCCTTCAAAATGGATTCCAAGGCTTCTGTTCTTAATGCAAGTCCGAGTGCAAAACTAATCTTTAGGACTAGAGGTATGGCCCGCTCTCTAGTCTAACCTGCAGACATCAACCAACTAATAACACAATAGCAATCAGGGCAATAAAAACCAAGACTCTGCAAATACTTTATCACCAAGAAACTATGCCTTTAGTGTAACTCCTTTACACATTGATATACAACTGAACTAGATCTCTCAAGATTCTTGAGGCTGAGACACCATAATTGTTCGATGTGCGTGTTCAGTTCTGTTTATAGTGCTCTGTTTCCAAGCCAATGTTAATACAAGAAGAAGCTATTATAGATGGTTCTTGAACCCAATGCCAAGCTTCTTATCAATCAATTGGAAGAATAATTATGGTTGCCCTCCTCTTATCAGAATGACACTACTCCTTCAAAGGCATTTCTATCCAATGAAGAATTGGGTGCTTGCCAATTTTAATGCCAAATTGGGTTTACTTGTTATCTCTGAACTTGAAAGCTTACTCATTAAAAGGACAAGTCCCAATTCAAGCCTTCCTGTGGTTATAGTCAAATCCAACTCAACCTGGATACCTTTCAATAAGACACACATATAATGGCTCTTAACTAGCATATATTTAAAATGGTAATTAATTAAAACCATTTATGAAATGGCCACTCCTTAAATGAATGAGAGAGGTATGCCACTTAAAATGGGAGGGAGAGTTTTTGTTAATTAAATATACATCTTGAGTCGACTTCATGAGGGAAAGGAGTAAGACAAAATCATAATGCCCAACACATTGCTCCGACACTACCCAACTCACCAATTATCTCTCACTTAGTGACCAATCCAATGACCTCAGGGTTGAAATAAACGCTCCCTAGGCACGCCTATAGTTGTACAACACCAAGGAATAGAAGACAGTCCAATGCCATGCTGTGTATAGCTTGCATATGGGATCAATAAATATTTAGAGACTATGCACGGCCTCTCAAGGGTGAACAGACTTGTGTGCAACCTTTCGGGGAGTGTGGATGCAACATATGGTAATGGCTTCAACAGATACAACTTACAAGGCTTCAACAGTCACAAGTCTTGACAAATAGAATTAGAAACTTGACTATTAATTTGCAACGACTATCTCATGATAGCCTTTGATCTCGAATCCTAGAGTAAGATGAACATTAAGCATTATGAAGCTGTTGGCATTCTTCAATTGCTCATAGGGAATGCAATTCTGAGTAAACTCAAGATAACTAGAATTGGGAATTCTTCCTTAGCACCATTGATACACTCATAACAACATATTAATTGTAAATAAGAGCAACATATAAGTCACATATAAGAGAATTAAGAGAATTCTTACCGCAAATAAAATCAATCACATAATGGACACAAAGATTTTACGTTGGAAAACCAAACAAAAAAACCAACTTCGAATGGTTGCGTAGTTTTCATTTCAACAATCTCTGGTTACGATGTAGTCCATGGCTCTATGGCCATTCAACAATTCATATGGCTCCTTTTCCTTTGCATTCTCTCCTCCTAGCCCAAAAAAGACCCTTTGAGAGTGAAAGTAGAAGAAGAAATAGGGAGAGTTGAGGTAATGGGAAGGCCAATAGGCTCGACCTTTCATTTCACATTCTTCAGTATTTTCTCTCCTATTTTCATTTTCTATTTTATTTAATTCTTGTTTTTCCTCTTTTTTGTCTCATTTACTTTTACATTCGGATTGTCTTTAATAGTTTATCTAAGCTTCATTAATTACCGAATTACTTTGTAGGTACCGAGTCTTACAACCATTCGCTTGTTTGAACTTTGGACCCATTTTGGATCACACCTCTCCATTGAGAGGCTTTTTGGTCTCCAAAAGCTTAGCGGAAACCATTTTGGATTAGTGAGCCTTGTATCTGCTTCTCTTGAACATGGTTCTAACTTTGGCTCCTGGCTATAACTCTGATTTTGGCTTTGGCTACTAGCTTAGGTTCTAGCTATGGTCTTGGCTCTGGTTCGTGGCTTGCTTTTTCCCGCAGTGCAGAAGTTTGCGGATTGAGTCTTCAGATTTTGCAGTTTGTCCATCATAGTTCCTGCATTCCTCTGTTCAACAAGCGACATGTATAGCTTTGTTCAAGCAGTGTGTGAATGCTTCACTCTTGCACTTTATATTACCATGGGTAAGGAATTGGATGCATTGAATGCAGTTTTACATGCCCTAACATGCTGGTTGTAGGAGACTTTGAACCTAGGTAAATTGTTTCACTAGATGGTGAGTCATTCTTCAACCAGATTGCAATGAAAGAATCATCAACCCTTGCTTGAGATTCTTCGTTGCTCTCTCCAGCTTCCACTGAACAACTGCTTGCTTTGTTGGTGAGGTCAACCTCTTGTGCTGTTGCAACTTCCTGGACAAGTTCTACTCCTTGGGTTGAAGATGCAGGGAACTCTTCATCCTCTTTGCTTTTCACTCTCCACAGTTTTCTCTTGGTTGTGCGGTTTTTGGGGTGAAGCTCTAGATGAAATTGCCAACACTTTGCTTCCCAATGGCCACTCAAGTTGCAGTGGTGGCAAAATTTCTTGGCGTTGTTGTATGGACTGCTTGACATCCTTCTTTTCTCTAGGTGCCTCTGAGTTTATTGTTGGTTTGGGGAAGTCTTCTTGCCATTCCTCTAAAAATAATCTGGCTTGTGGCATGTGGCTTGCTTCTCCCAACAAGATGCCTCTAGATGGCCTTGAGTACCAACAACTGGCAACTCTATGGCCTTTCTCCTTGCAACAATGACAAACAAGGGATGTTTTACCTATGCATACCTCTTGCTCTTTGTCTTCTTGTTTCATGTGATCTTCTTGCCACTTCTTCTAAGTGTTGGCATAGGCTGAGTCTTTTCACCTTCCTCATCGTTGCAGTTTTTCAATCTACCATAAGAAGGATGGAGTGGGAGTGTGCTTCCCTCTTCCTTTGTTGTTGCTCTTTCTTCTTATGAGCAGAGTAACTCTGCTGTTTCTTTCGCCTTCACAAAAGTGGTCTTCATGGTCGTGGGATTTTATCCCTCTACTATCAAAACCTAGGCCTTCATGCTTGACCCTCGGTGTAGCTATAATGGGGCTTAGGATGCCTTGTCTTCTCTTGCCTAGCTCTTGTCCATTGTAGCCCATCTGTCTTAACAATTTTGAATCAATGCCGCTGGTATGCTCGTCAAATTCACCAAATTGCTCTTGAGAAAAGTCTAAGGAAGGTGAGCTTACTAGACTTGTCTTGGTTATGGTGCTGGCCTCGACAGTGAAAATTGATGGTGGCTTTCCTTTCTTGGTTTCTTGGATAACTGCTTGTAGCTTTGCCAATGCCTCTTCCTCCTTTGCCAACTCTCGTTGTAGCTGAGCCATTATCTGAGTGACCCTGTCCTCCTGCTAGCTATCCATCTAGATGAGCTTCTCTCCCAATTGCACAAGCTGCATTATGCGCTTGTCCCAATTTGCCTTAACAGTTGCGAGGGAGTCTTGCTGTTCATCAAATGGTTTCTTTAGCAATGGCATTAGTTTGGCAGAGGTCTCAAGTTTCTTTTTCAGCTCTACCATTCTTTGGTCAAACCTCTGAACCTTCTCTTCTTGAAGCTACACATTGATGACTTGTAGGTCTTCCAACCTTTCTCTCTTCGCTTTACCCATGTCGAGTTTACGTTCTCTTCAAAGTTCTGCAGTTGCGCCACGGTCATGGATTCAACTGCTCTGATACCATAAGATCCGTGAATGAGGGACTTATAGCCCACTTGTTTCACCAACACAGATTCTCTGATGGATTAATTTCTGGTCTCTATTCTCAGTTTTTTGTTGAGTTCATTGCTTTCAGAATTGATTTGGAGGCCTCTATTCTTGTCACTTGATGCAAGTTGGAGTGCAAAACTACTCTTTAGGATTTTAGAGGTATTGCCTGCTCTTTGGTGTAACCTGCACACATGAACCATCTAATAACACAATAGTAATTAGGGAAATAAAAATAAAGACTCTACAAATACTCTGTCACTGAAAACTCTTCCTTTAGTGCAAATCCTTTGCATGCTGATATCCAACTGAACTAAATCTCTCAACGTTCTTGAGGCGGAGACACCATCATGGTTCAGTGTGCATGTTCTATTTTGATTGTAGTGCTCTGTATCCAAGCCAATGTTAATACAAGAAGAAGCTATTATAGATGGTTCTTGAACTCAATGCCAAGCTTCACATCAATCAAATGGAAGAATAATTATGGTTACCCTCCTTTTGTTAGAACGACACTACTCCTTCAAAGACAGTACTATCCTATGTAGAGTTGAGTGCTTGCCAGTTTTAATGCCAAATTGGGTTTACTTGTAATCTCTAAACTTTAAAGCTTACTCATTAAAAGGACAAGTCCCAATTCAAGCCTTCCTGTGGTTATACTCAAATCCAATGTAACCTGGATACCTTTCAATAAGACACACATGTAATGGCCCTTAACTAGCATATATATAAAATGGTAATTAAGTAAAACCATTTATGAAATGGTCACTCCTTAAACGAATGAGAGAGGTATGCCACTTAATATGTGAGGGAAAGCTATTAATTAAATATACATCTTGAGTTGACTTCATGAAGGGAAAGGACTAAGACAAAGTCACAATGCTCAACACATTGCTCCAACACTTATTGAGCTCACTAATCATCTCACATGCCCAATGACCAATTTAACGACCTCAGGAGTGAAAGAAATACTCCCCAGAAATGTGTACGGTTGTACAACCCCAAGAAATAGAAGACAGTACAATGCCACACTGCATACGGATTGTGTGTGGGATCAATGAATATCCAGAGATTGAGTATGGTTTCTCAAGGGTTAACAGACCTGTATGCAGCCTTCCAGGGAGTGTGGATGTAGCGTACGGTCATGGCTTACAGTTGCAAGGCTTCAACAATGACAAGGCTTGACAAATATAATTAGAAACTCGACTATTAATTTGCAACAGCTATCTCATGACAGCCCTTGATCTCGTATCCCAGAGTAAGATGAACGATGGGCATTATAAAGTTGTTGGCATTCTTCAATTGCTCATGGGGAATGAAATTCCAAGTAAACTCAACATAACTACACTTGGGAATTCTTCCTTAGCACCATTGACACACTCAGAACAACATATTACCATATAAATTGCATATAAGATAATTCTTACTGCAAATAAAATCAATCACATAATGGGCACAGATTTTACCCTAGAAATGGAAAAACCGGCTTAAAATGGTTGTTCAATTTTCATTTCGACAATCTTTAGTTACAATGCAGTTCATGGCTCTATGACCATTCACAAATTTACACAGCTCCCTCTCCTTTGCATTCTCTACTCTTGGCCCAGAAAAGAGGCTTTGAAAGTGGAAGTACAAGAACAACTAGGGAGAGCTGTGGTAATGGGAAAACCAATAGGGTTGACCTTTCATTTCCCATTCCCCAATCTTTTCACTCCTATTTTCATTTTCTATTTTATTTAATTCTTGTTTTTCCTCTTTTTTTGTCTCATTTACTCTAAGTTACCGGATCTATCGACCTTGGGGGATGGATTTGCGGATCCGGATTCGGATCCACCTAGATCTTGCCAGGATCCATTTCATAAATATCTTGAATTAAAGTCACGGGTTTACTAAACTGTAAGTGTGCCGTCCAATACTGTTCAAAATTAGTCTGTGCCTCACATGTTTGTACAATAAATCCGTTTTGTAAATTGTAAGTCACGAGTTTGTACAGTAAATCTGTTTTGTAAATTGTATGTCACAGATTTGTTTAATTCAACCCTTGAAATTTGAATCCAGTACTATCTCAACATGTATTGTAACCTACAAGCGACTAGATTCTATAATTGAGAAAAAGCGGCCCTTCCCGTTGGTTTGATTCGTCAGGTGTTGAGCCCTTGCTAATTAATAGGGGGTCGCCTTAAACAAAATTGGATGTGGAAGAGCTCTGTAATCAAGTCTGAGAAGAGATGTTAGCTGTGTTAAAGGAGTCATATTATTAAAATAAAGGGGATAGAGGAGATAGCTAAATCAGAGTTGAGGCCCTACTATTATTATTATTTAAGGGCCCGTCAATGAGGAAGAGAGGCATATTTGTTAGTGGAGCTACAAGGTGATTCATTATCGGGATGGGGGCATGCATTGGAGGAGGACTCGTGCCTTTATTACGAAGATGGTGACTGTGGAAGAGCGACATGGTGAGCATAGCATATGGGTATTAAAGTGTATATGTATTAATTAGATATTATAAACTCATACCTTAAGTTAAGTTTTCTGTTTATATTATTATTTATAATTAATATATTAAAGTTCAAATTAAAATTTGTAAATTTATATATATTAACAAAATTTAATATATTAATTTATTTTATATAAGTATCATATATTTAAAATGTATATATATGCTATATATTTAAAATTTTATTCTTTAAATTTTTTTATTTTTACAAATTATAAAGAATTTCACTGGCTAAGAGTTCGTCTTCCTCGAAAGTAAGGAAACAGGTTAACGACCCAAGACCTAGAGGCATCTGACAGGATTAGAAGTTTGATCCCTTACATACCACTGGTGGGTTATTTCAGGTGGCCAGGTTTTGTCTATACATAATAATGTAGCTACATGTCGGGATCTTCAGATTGTATGGATAGAGATTAGGTTAGTAGCCATGAGTATTGTAGCCTTTTTCCTGCTTTGGAGTATGTGTGCATGTGTGTGTGTGGTTTGTACTTGCCATTTCCCCACCGTATCCGGATTTTGGCTTTTCAATAATTGGACGGATCTGTATCTGGATCTGGATCCGAATCCTGGTAACTTAGCATTTACTTTTACATTTGCACTGTCTTTAATAGTTTATCTAACCTTCATTATTTACCGAATTACATTTGCAGGTATTGAGTCTTACAACCTTTTGCTTGTGGGGATTCATTAGAGTAAACCCAACATGGATTAAAATCAATCGAATATACAACCATGAGACTCGATCATAAGCTTTGGATAGATCCAATTTTATAATAAAGGTTGTTAGCCTTTTTGTTTTGATTGTGTGGAGTGCTTCTTGGGCCACCCCAAGCCCATCATGGATCTGTTGACCATTTAGAAAGTCAAACTGTTATGGAGAGATTGCCTTTGAGAGGATTGGCTTTATGATTTATACTTCTTGCTATTACTTTGGCTATGATTTTATATATGGCGTTGCAAAGAGAAATTGGGCTAAAGACCTCAAAAGAATTTGGATCATCCTGTTTTGGGATCAGTGGAAGGAAAGTTGAGTTGAAGGCTCCAAGGACTTTCCCTGAGCTTCTTGACTCCTCTACCTCTGCCAACAAATCATCCTCCAAGTGCTCATAAAATTACATATAGAATTCTATAGGCCAACCATCCGGACCCGAACTTTTTTTTTAATTGGAAAGAATATACTACCTCCTTCAACTCCTCCTTTGATATTGGGACCATCAAATGGACATTTTGATTGTCCTCCACGAATTTGGGTAGATAGTAGGAAATTCTAATAATTTCTGCTATATTTTCCCCTTCTGGTTCCATAAATAAAGACTGAAAATGAGTTGTACCAACCTCAAAGATCTCTTGGAAACTTTTAACTTTGATACCTTCAACATTTTGTATCTCCCAGATAGTGTTCATGCTTTTCCTCATGTTTGCAAAGTTATGAAAGTATCTGGTATTGTCATCTCCTTTAGCATCTGGGTGGCCCTGTTTTTAAGTCTCCATTGAGAGCTTTTCCAATTTAGAAGTGCCCTTTTTGAGTCCTCCAACCTCTCAAGGATTAGCTGATCATCTTCACTAAAAATGCGATTGGAGTTCAACCCATAGATCTATTTTATATGAGATTTCAGATTCTTCTGCCTGTGGGTCCATTGACTACTATTTTGTTTATCCTTAATCCATTCTTTTTTTAGCCGCATGATCTCCTTTAAGGATTCATAGAATTGGAACATAGCCGCCCCCATCATTTTCACTGTTTGAAATGCTTCCACTCCCGAAGTGCCATCTCCTTGTAGTCCTCATCCTGTAGTCAGTTATGATCGAATTTGAATGGGCCTGGGGGTGATATATATTTATTTATATATAGACACACGCTAGATTATTTCTATCGCTGTGGCAAGTTTGCCTTGCTGCAATCTGGGAGTATCAATTTCTGTAGCTGATTTCCAACATTCAAATAAAAATCTCTCGACTAAGAAGTTACGAGTGGAGGGTATCTATTCCGCCAAAGTTACCCAAGACTTGCACTTGGTCCCAATGTCAAGCACAAACACAAGCACAAGCAAAGCAGCCCAGTGCCATCATTTTCACTGTTTGAAATGCTTCCACTCCCGAAGTGCCATCTCCTTGTAGTCCTCATCCTGTAGTCAGTTATGATTGAATTTGAATGGGCCTGGGGGTGATATATATTTATTTATATATAGACACACGCTAGATTATTTCTATCGCTGTGGCAAGTTTGCCTTGCTGCAATCTGGGAGTATCAATTTCTGTAGCTGATTTCCAACATTCAAATAAAAATCTCTYGACTAAGAAGTTACGAGTGGAGGGTATCTATTCCGCCAAAGTTACCCAAGACTTGCACTTGGTCCCAATGTCAAGCACAAACACAAACACAAGCAAAGCAGCCCAGTAGGGGCAAACATGTCATTGGGCAGACTTGAACCTTGGTGCGGGCATTAACAACACCCGAATTTCACGTATCAGGCAAGCCCCTGTTGACACAAATGGATTATTTGAAGTTTCTTCCACTCGAAGTTGTTAAATGTCTTGATCTGAAGCTACCTACTCCTGTTTTTTCTGATTTTTTAAGGCGTCCATCTCAAATCTTTACTACTACTGGCTTTAAGCTCCAACATAGTAAACATTACTCCCTTAGCCTTGAATCATAGAATTAACATTGTCTAGTAAGCGTATCATTATGTTTATTAGGTATAGTATTAGATAATTAAGTGACTTTTGGCATAATGTCATAAAATCACTTATCATATTATTAAACAAGGTAAAGACATGTAATGTGTAATTAACTTTTAAGTTATGCCTTAAAACAATGTTAGCTGGTGGTTGTACAAGTGTTGCTCTCTTGTCAGAGTTGAAATTTTTTACATCTCCTTTAGTGAATTATGCTATCTTTGTCTGTGCAACTTTATACTGCACATGTGCATAATTTAATATGGTATCAAAGCCAAGTACACCATTGGCATCTAGGAGGTTTAGAATTGATCTGTAGGGCATCTGGGGCCATAGTAAAAGATTAAAAATCAGTGTGAGCTCATTAATGGAGGTGTGGCTAGGAATTGTGGAAGACAAGAAGTAGGTGTGTGAGGCAGCAAGCTAGATAGGTAGTGAATCATTGAGTCACACAAACAATGAGGGCACCTCTTCAAAATCACACAGGATATGAAAAGGTAGAGTCACCCCACGAGAAATATATTTGGTTTATTAAGGATTAATATTTTAATTATATTCCCAAGTCTAAACTTAGGAAATTGATCAAATTAGAAATAAATAAATGAATTATAGTGTAGGCTTTGACGACCTTGATAGAGAAAAATATTTCCGATGATGACACTCCAAGAAGGTTGGTGGCTATTGACAACAACAAAAAGAAATTGGATTAATAAAATCTAGCAGAAAAATAATAAGAGGCAGCGACAAATCAGACGAGTGGAAGACAAAGGCTAAAGAAAACCGAGTAGATTAACGACGGCCTGCTTCAAATTAGCTATGCCAATCATTCTTAAATTGATTCTTTGACCGGAGTAGTGAATTGATAATTTGGGAATTTGTTGTGATGATTAGTCCAAGGATGGACAAAAGAATGGACTTGATCTTCGTCTTTCTTAGGCAGGCTCTCAACATCTCTGTCAATTGTAGCACATGATATTTAACTTTTAAAGATGGTGATGGACACTCTGAGAGGTGTGGAAAAATTATGATGAATATCATTAGACCTCATGTTTCTGCTGCTGTTGTGTTTATTCCCATCATTAAGTGATATGAGGGAAGGTTGCAATTGCTTAGGTATAGGTAGAGAGGCTGCCTACAAGAAAAGTAAGGTTGAAGATTTCCTGGGTACAGAGGTAGAGAGGACGCCTCCATGAAAAGATTGGGTGGCAGCTTTATTAAATAATTCTTTGATATTGTAAGAAATGTAGAAGAGATAACAGCCTGACTTCAGCAATACGTAGGCCACGTCACAAGGGAGATGTCACATAGAGGTGGGGAAGAGAACTCTCAATCATATTGCGTAGAAGAAACAGAGTTGAAAATGTTGAGAGCAAAGCTTTTGTAGCATCTCTAATTTAACTTACGGTGGATCTTGAGCTTGTGTCTTGTAAAGTGGTTGATGAAGGTATTGCTAATGAACAAATGCTGAACATCAGAAGGCATGGAGAAGGCTACAAAAGTCCTAATAAAAGTGTAATTATGGGCTCAACTTCAAGTACATAGGGAAATTAGAGGATGGTATGATCAATGGCAAAAGAGCATATATTGAAGAGCCATTTACTATTATGCCGATAGAAGAGCAAATTGAGTAAAAAGATCGTCAGATTGTAAGTAATGGGTTCATCAACAATCGATTGGGCTGACTGAGAATATGAAAGGAAGTTGTGTTGGTGGTTTGAAAGTTCTTCACCTCGGACAGAACCTATTCCTATAAGGATTATATACTATTATTTTTTAAATGCAACTCAATTGAAGATCAAAACATTTTGTAATTGGAGTAAGCTTTCCTGGGTTGAGTTTTGAGCATTTCTCTTTGTACCATGTAGTTTGAAATAAGAGGGTTGCATTAAAATAGACATGCATTTGAAAGTAATTATTACAAATATATATTTTAGCATGTAGATATCGAAGTGAAACTTGGTTTTGGTTAGTTACCTTTTAATGGATTAGCATATAAAAATTCAGCATATAAAAATGGAGTATTTAACAGGTCAGAATTAATTAACTGAAATGTTTTGAAGACAGACATAAATTGTTAGAGAAGAACCAGAGAAGAACAGATTAGTGGAAAATGGTCTTCTCTTGGTGTTTAAGAAGAATTATCTTTGTGATTATGGGTATTTTATTTGTCTTTGAATTACTTAGTATTTAGTTGTTGTTTTTTACCACTGCATTAGTTTGACAAAGATAACTATATTAACTGTAAAGGTGACCTTTGTTCTTGGGCGTTTCTAATTTCTACAAGTTAATATAGAAATAGTCATGGCATTCTATTTTATAAATATGTTTTCTATATTATATGCATAAATGATCTTCCCCTGAAACCCTTTATAGTGTATGTGAAAAAGTATCCTGAAGAGTCAACTACCTCCTGAACTGTATTTGGAGTCTGGACATTAAAGTGTTGAATTTGCAAGTGATTTTCATATATTATTTAGAGAATAAGATCCGTCTCACTTAAAAAATGACACAGGTAAGTTTTTGAACCTATCCTAAGCAAATTTTTGTTAGTAAATACTACTTTTTTAAATTTTTTACTCTCCTATAAACTCATCTCTTGCCATTTTCTGGGATTCAATCTAAGGGTCACGGTAATGCATTTTTATATATCATGTCATTTAGTGGGTTGCGCTCTTTAGTGAACTTGCAAGTTGCACCTTTTCATTCTTGTTGTTTTAATTGGTCTTGCTTTTATAACTTGCCAATTTGATTTGGATGTAGAGCATGTTGTTTTAGTTTACTCTTCATAGTTCTGTCTCATGATTTACTTCCTAGTTTTGGATCCTCCCTCCTCTTTGTTGCTTTCTAGACTATTATATGCATGTAAAGGGACAAAAGTTTTTTTCTTCTCTATAGATGTGAATAGTATTGACAAATGTGCACTACCTATATGATGTTTTACTACAGCAAACAAGAGTGCACCTTCTAGACACAGAGGCTTTTCAAGATACATTTGGGCCAAAGCGTAAAAGGAAGCGCCCAAAACTTTTGGCAGATGACTATGAAACTCTAGTTCAAAAAGCTGCTGGGTCACAAGGTGAGTTTGAGTATTTACATGTTCTATGGAATTAAATGTTTTGAACACAATTGTAACTGAATTTTGACATTGATAGAGGTTTTTGATATTTTGAGATATTCCTATCTAAAAATGCTTTAAAGTATATACTAAAAGGCAATGACTTGGAAAGAAAACTACGTGTCCAAACTATCTAAAATGAACTAATGATCTTCATAGTCTTCCCAAAACAATTAGTAATCAATTCCTGAAGTAATATGGATATACAATAAACGAATAAAATAGTATATAAGCCAACAATAATATAATTTTAAATTAAAAAATCCATAATATTAAAACTAAATTGAAATATACATCACCTCTTTCCATCTCACTAGAAAGTCAAAGAACTTGGAAGTTGATTAGTATCAACATTGGATGGTAGGATCCCATTGGCCCTTGAATTTGGGAAGACATTCCTTGTCTTGGAAAGAAAAATAACAAAGTAACTTAAAAGAGATATCTTTAACTTTTAAAATTCAGACTGTCATTGTCAGATATGGAATCTGGAGAGTTTGGAATTTGAGAAGCAAGGCCATATTTGAGATTAGAGAGTTCGATATATGAAAGAACATGATAAAGATAATGGCATTGCTTTTGAAGCTAGTAAGGTTATCTGCCTGAAGACTTAAATAATTAGAGGTCTGTTAGCTAGAAAAGGTTAGTTGGCTTCAGAGATGGACCTTTGCAGAGAGAGCAAATGGTGAAAATAAGAGGAGTACGTGAATTTGAGAAACAAATAATGTTTTCACTACCTACTTTGATGGACAAAAGGCAATTTAGGCAGAGTTGGGGTAGGGGGTCTTGTTTGAGGCTCAGATAGAAATCACTGTTTTGCTTAGGAATTGAGTTTAGGTATCACTGCTAATAATCAAGTTAAAGCTTATGTCAAGTTAAAACAACTAGAACTTGCTTTAGAAAGGGGAATTTCAAATCTTAAATGAATAGGCGACTTGAAATTATTTATAAGGATACAAGCGAATAAAATCAAGCCATCTAATAAATATGAAATGGACAACTCTCCAAATAACATGATTAAAGCAGTGTTTTGAAGTTTTAAAATTTACACATATAACTGGAAATTTGAATGTAGAGCTGAATAAGTGGGTGAACCAAACTTCTATAAAGGGAGTTGGTCCATACCATACACAAATATATGTCCTAACCATATTTTTATGCCGAGTTGATTTCTCATGATTCCTCAAGTTTGACGTTGGCAAAGATTTTAAAAGAAACTGAAATTATTATTTCACGCAGCAAACCCATAATTACTTTGACAATATGCTTGGCTGCAAAAACCTACACTTTAAGAAACTGAAATTACTGTAATAATACTATCATCTACCCAAAGATTATATGGTAAAGAAGATCTTTTTAGTCTTGGGATTTTTAGTACATGTTGGAAACTTGGACTAGTTATAATGCTAATTCAGTTAGAGTGTTTTTAATGGGCAGATGACTTTGAAAGCCAGCCAAGGGACCAGACTAAAATGGAAGGAAGTGGAGATGATGGTTTTAGAGACTTAGTGAGGCACACCATGTTTGAAAAGGGACAGAGCAAACGTATTTGGGGTGAACTTTATAAAGTTGTGGACTCCTCGGACGTGGTTGTGCAAGTGAGTGTTTCCGTAACATCTATTTAATGGCAGTGGACATACATTCTATTCTATTGTTAGAGTAGTAATGCATGCTCTTGCATGACATTCTAGATTCAAAGGATCATATGTGTATTTGCAGTGAACTTTAAAAAGTTAGTTTCAAAATGTTGTCTTGCTGGTGAGTATTTCCAGAAAAAGTATGAACTGGAATGCATGCTTTGACTATTGCAGTTAGATTCACTGGAAGTGTATGCCTTACTTTGCAGCAAGATTCAGTGGACACTTGCTGTTTCTTTGTATTGCTAACTCTCAGCCTGTTTCATCATAGATATGGGATTCACTCTTAGATGTGGTATGATTGGCAGTGAGTGGCAAACAATTTAGCTGACGTATGGCTAGCTTTAATAGTCTTGTAATCGTTGTCACAAACATGAAAATGGGATGAATAATATAAGAAGACCACAAAGGCAGAAACCCATAACAAGTGGATTGAGGAGGTCAACAATGTGGGTTATAAGCAACCCAGCTCCATACTTAAAAAATTGGCTCTAAGATTATTGATATTGAAATCTTGTCAGATTAAACTTGAATATGGCTCAGTGTACCGTCCAGTCCAAAGTTACAAGACTTGGAAATGAGAAAGACTTGGCGAGGCAGAAGAGTCAAGAGGTTGACTTGGATCAGGGAAAACTTGACATGTACAAAAATATCAAGAAACACACATACTTTGATGTAAAAAACATTTTTCATTGGTATTCAATAAACCCATGTCCATACAATGCACAATGTCAATAGATACCGAAAATTTCATGTATACAATATCTCATGTATGATGTGAGTCTAAAAATGATAAAAATGGGGAACTTGGAGCCTCTGTTTGTGCTATCTATAAAGTTCACCATATATTAAAAATCAAGAAGTTTTTCCCATGTTTTGGGCTGCTTGAGCCTCAAGGTTCTCCAAGTCCTCAAGGCGAAACAAAGGAGGCTCCTCTTATACAACAAACCAATCTGATGTAGGATCTACATCGTCCAGGTCAACTGCTGCATGATTCATACTTGTCATCATTATGAAATCTGAACTCTTTATTATTTAAAGTTTAAAATCTACTATCCAGTTATTAATTTAGTAGTACTGATTTAAATTAAAGTTTCAAATTCAAAGCTTTTGATAAACTGAGACAAGTCTGATGTTCACTACCTTGTATTTGCTTGTTGAAGATTGTAATCGACAAATACAAGGTCATTTAAGTGCTTTTGTGCTAATTGGTTGTGCTTTTTGGAATCAATTTTCTCGAACATGCTCCAATTGCGCTTGCAATTGGAGGAACTACAGGTCTGACTTAAGATTCAAATGGAAAATATGATAATATCTTAAGTTCTGGTGTATCACTACCAAAGTTTTGCCAGCAAAGACCTAGCAAGTGGCAAGGGTTCAAGAGTCAAAACTCAAGATGAAAATCAAGGGTACCAGAGAACATTTTCTTCCTTTCACAAATAGCACTGCAATAGGAAAACAATTTTGTTGGGGCCCTGTAATTCTGCAATTGACCAATGACATGACTTTGGGTTGCTTCATCAGGAAAGCACCTTTGAATGCACGTCAGAAGGCCTCTAGTGACTTCCTCATCCTCATGCAATATTTCCTTATCATAAAAAATATGTTGGGTTTAAAAGTATCTAGCAACATGTAAGGGGAAAGCAGCTGCCTATCCATAATTTCCCAAAGAGACATATATTTAGTCTCATCATCCACATATCTTCTTGATGGCCTCCTTGGCAAGATCCACAAGCTCATAAATGTAACCCATAGTGGGTTTGTCACCATCAAGAATCTTGAAAGTTTAGAGTTCAAATACTTTTATTTGCAATTAAAATCATTTATCGATTATAGATTGGGAATTTTGAAATAAATGAAATTTGAATACGAAATGAACATTGAAAAAGTTTTAGTACCTGAGCACTTGAACAAGTGACTCTATGACAAGAATAATCTCTTCGGCATCATTCCATAAACCATCATTAAGCACAAAAGCGTTGATTTCCATGACTTTGATGGTTCTATAACGTTTGGATGCCATCCATTTGGGTCCCACAAATGTCCTTTGGAGATCAATCTTTTGGGCAAGCACGTATTGCAAGTAGATGAAGTCGTTGCAAATTTGGTGATCGCAGGTCAAACAATGCGTTGCCTTTTGCGTATGTTCTTATGATGCTAAGGACATTTGTGTGACTATACATGTATTTGGTTATGGATTTCGTCTTATCCACAACCTCTCATATCCAATCAATTTTACCAGCATTCTTGAGCATTATATCTATGCAATGTGCAACACAAGAGGTCCTGAATATGGAGGGGTGCCTGTCCATAAAAAGTCTACCAGAAACCATATGATTAGCCATGTTATCAGTATTAATCTGTATAACATGTTGTTCTCCCACGTTTAGAACTATTTCCTCCATCAGGTCACATTACATTTAGGCACACTTAATTTTGCTTGAGACATCCATTGATTTGAGAAACATTGTGGCCTTTCATCAAGATACAAGGAAATTTATTTAAGTCATGTTCCTTGTATCTGTCCATCCATCACTCATGATGGTGCATCCTATTACTCACCATGATGAATGATACTTAGCAAGCACAAGGTTGAAATCATCTACAAGTTGTGAAATCCCTTTCACAAAGTGCCTGTAGTAGCTGCACAAACCAAAGAACCCCCGTAGATATGTAAGTGATCTGGGTGTGGCCTAGTCTAAAATCGCCTGGATCTCCTGATGCACCTTTACCCCTTCAACACCGATCACATGCTTCTTCAAGATATGGTTCATACACGATTGGAAGGTAGCTGGTGCGTTAGTCAACCCAAAGGGTAAGACTAGAAACTCATAATGCTCATAGTGACATCTGAATGCTGTCGTATGGATTTCCTCCTCTTTGGCCTAGATCTGATGGTACCCCGATCAAAGATCAACCTTCGAGAAGTACACTGCCCCATGCAACTCATCAATCCTGGGTATCGGGTACCGGTTCTTGATGGTCTTCTTATTCAATGCCCTATAGTCGATGCACATCCTCATCCTGCCATCCTTCTTCTTCACCAATACCACTGAAGAAGCAAAGGGAGTGGAGCTAGGCCTGATGTGTTCCATCTCCGATAACTCTTGAATGGCCTTCTCTATCTCGTCCTTAAACTTCTTCGGGTGCCTGTATGGTGTGGTGATCACGGGCTTCGCACCCTCCTCTAACTCAATGACATGCTCAAATCCCTTGTTAGGTGGTCTCCCTACTGATAGTGGCCCGAACTCTTTGTCGTGTTTCCCAAGCAACTCTTGTATGTTCGCATAATAATGCTGATGGTCCTATGATGTCTTCTGCGTGGTGATCAAACATTCCGCTGCGCAAGCCACGTCCCCGTGTCTAAAAATGTCCTCCATACGTTTGTTTGACACGATCTTGGGAACTTCGGTAGACATACCTCTTAGAATAACCCTTTGACCTTCCTGTCTTTGAACTCCATCCTCATCTCCTGATAGTTCATGTGGATATCTCCCCAATGAGTATAGCCGCTGGACACCTAATACCATATGAGTGTTTGCCAGATCTACAACATAAAATCATCGGTCAATGTGTAGTTGCCCAATGTCACATCCAATCTCGTGATCCTCTGAGTACATGTCATGTTGTACCCATCTGCAACTACCACATCAAAACCCTCAAAATCCTCTACAGGGATGTGTCTCCTGGTGACAAGTGTTGCATCAATGAAGTTTCGGGTGGCCCCACCATCGATTAGTGTTGTAACTCTCTGTCCTTGTAAAATTCCTCTGATGCCGAAGGTGTAATACTTGGGAACTCTTGAAAGTGTGGTAATGGTCACTTTCTTGACCCCTTCCCACAACTATGTCTGCGCTGTAACCTCAGGGTGTGATGGCTCTGCTTCACCACTACTCTGTTTGCTATCCTGTGCATGAACTACCTTGTCCTCGCCATCATCCTCCTCATCGGAAAGTACCTCTATGTAGTGTACTTTCCCCTTTCCCATGCATTGGTGACCCGACTCTCATGGTTCTTTGCAGCTAAAGCAAAGTTTCTTACTCCTTATTCCCTCTGAGTTTACTCATCCATCCTGTCCTTCCTTGCCCATGGCTTCTGGGGAAACTTTGTCTCCTTACCCCCTTGAGGAATGAAGGGTTTTGTTGGTACCTTCTTGGAGACTGTGTCCCTCATATCCTGGGTCCTCATGATGGATTTCTGCACTGTGGTTGGCCTAAAGGCCTTTACCCATCCTCTCAAAGGCTCAACTAGACCCTCTGTGAATAACATCACCAACCGTTGCTCAGAAATGTCTGTCACCATGATTGCCATCCTCTGGAAATCTGTGATGTACGCATCTGGTGTACATGTCTGTCTCAACTGTGCCAACTCCCTTAAGTGTATCTTAGGATCCTTCTTGTTGAACCTGTCCATCAAATTCTGAGTGAAGTCCACATACGAAGTGATGCTGGCGTGCCCTAATGTCACTAGCCCATGCTACCACCGCTCATGAGCTTCTCCCTCCAAGTGAAGGGTGGCAAATTTGATTGCCTCAGCCTTAGCCACTGGGTTAAGTTGGAAGTAAGTGTCCAACTTCTGCACCCATGCACTGGCAGTGCTCTTAGCAGATCCGTCAAAAGATGGGATAGTCAACCTACCCACCTTGCACATGAGATCAAAGTTCTGTTGGTTCTGCGCCGCTCTGTTCCACTCCTTAGGCCGGTTCCTCTGCTTGAGGTTGTGGAAGTCCTGATAGGACAAGGTCTCTTGAATATCTTCCTCTAATGCATGATATTTCCGGTAGGTGGAGGTAACATCGAGCTCATGATCTGGCTGCTCCTGTGTTCTTGTAGGCTGCTCTACAAGGAATTGTGGTAATAGGGGCCTAGGAATCCTTCTGCTTTTGCTCTGAGCTGGGGTATGGGTATTTCTACCCTATGCATGAGTCCTACATCCTCTGTGGCTGCCCTCTAAGAGGTTCCGATTGGAACCTCCATGGGTGCTAGTAATGAACTATGTAGGAACTGTGTGAATTGTCGCTGCTCATTGGTCATCTGTTGTTGCCCCTTGACTAGGACCTCTAATAGCTGTAAAGTCCTGTCCTCACTATGGTCCCCCATGCTTCCTTTTGGCTCTGATTCTGGTTGGTTTACTTATAGTTCTCCTTCCGGTGATTGTGGCAAAGGATGTCCTCCACGCCCCCTTCTTCTAGGCATCAATGCAGTCACAGGCTGGCAAGATCACCAACTCTGAAACCACTGTAATACCCCCAATAGAGCTGTGCTAGGATTATTAAGTTTATGGGTTATTGATTGAATGTTTTTGACAAACACTTCACATTACATCTGTTTCATATTAGTTGACACTTTTCACAAATATTTAGCATGCAACTTACTCATGAACCTTTCAACAAACATATTGCAAGTAATCCAATTACACATGGAATTGAAGAGACAACATTGGCAATTTATTATGAATGGAATCTGGTACACACAATGCTAAATTTCTACTGGCTGCTACAACAGCTGCAATACAACAGTAAGACACTATGAACTCAAACCAAAATCTGGTGTGATGCCAAAGCCTCATCAAATAGGTAATCTCCTGCTGGAACCCTCGCCAAGACAATGCAACCTCTTCAAAACTTCGCTGCTTCTTTCTGCCACACAAAACTGCACCAAGGAATACTTGGTCGTCTCTGAAACTTCTCCACGACACCTCCAGTAACATGTCCTGCAGAAGAGAAGGGGACGAAACCCCCCTAGGGACCCCAATTGGTCCTCCAAGTGCCATGAGACCCTCCAAAAGTTTACCCGATCTATTATAGACACCCGTGGCCTCTTCTATTCCTCTCAATCTGCTGTAGGATTCTCCACGAGACCCACGATTCTGCTGGTAAGTGGATCGATCCCCTCTAATCAACTCCAACAACTACTCAAATTGCCACGATCCCTCACAAGTTGCTCCAGATCTGCAGGGAGGTGAATTGGTCCTCTCAAGCACCTTAGCGGCCTCCCAAGACTAAATAAAACCCCCATGATTCCATTGAAATCACCTTAGCCTGGAAAATATGGCAGATCGACTCCCTCAAGGTAATTCACAACTCTCCTATTCAGATTGATCCTCCTTTAAACTAAAGATAAGCAATGTAATGAAGCTCTGATTCCTAGGTGGATTCCCCCTTTGGTCTAGCTCGGGTGGGTGTTTCACCACCGAAACTAAACTGAAGTGTGGAAGGGTTTTGCCAAACCCTAACGAAAATTTAGCTCTCAAGAGCACTCAGACAAGAGGTAAATTCATAATGATAAAGTGAAGGGATACCCCTCCTTTAATTCTTCCTCCAACCCTTCTAGATCTTTCCCTTTCTTGACCAAATCAAACTTCACCCGTATTCCTCCTTTAATTATTACTTAAACATTAAAAATTGATTTTTAATGTTTAAGTGAATAATAATTTATTTTTATTTAATGCCACTTTATGAATATAACATCCTCCACCAAAGTGACACCAAATAAATCCCGTGACTCCCTTTCTCTGCTGACTATAGCCTACGGGAGTCGTATTGGCTACTAAGTCATCCTTCGTCATGATCAATTGGAAGGGGACATTACACGTACATCCATTTTGTTGAGAAAGGAATGGTTGACGTGGACATGGTATGGGGCGGCCTCCTTCTTCATACTTCTTTCATGCGGAATACATGTAATGTGGTTTGGATGTGGATTAAATTATGGGTGTTGTACTCTACATACATCCTAGCATACGTAAAGTCGTGAATCAAAAAATTAAATTTATTAAGTGGAGCAACTTTCATACCAACCCACGAATCAAGAGCCAGCGAAATTTGTGAACTGCTATCCCCTTAACTCGTTCACAATATGATGTGGACATAACCACATTGAGTTAGTCGTTTATCACTGGATGGGGCCGCTTAGCATCAAGCCATTATGGAGGCATTCTCCTTAGATGTTGAAGCCACGAGTTATCATGTCAACCACACCATTTCATTCGATGGTCGATAACATTTGGAGGAGACCTCACGTGAACCTGTGTTGTTATGCAGCCGCCTTTCGAAGCCAAATTACATGGAGCTGAGTTATTTTGACTTAGTCATATGGGGCCATTACCTTTGGCATAAGGCATAACTTATCTTTCCTTTTCATACATGGAGAATGGTAGAGGTTGGCCAATTTTTTATTCATGCTATTGAGATTTTGAATGAAGCAATTCGTCTTGAAGGCTCTTTTTGTACACATGTTCAATCAACTAGGAGGTTATGGGGGGTTAGTTAGCCACATTGAGAAGGAATTACATGCTTATTCTATTTTTGGGAAAGGTTGTTGAGGAAGTTGTTAGTCTATTAGCTATTTCGGGAGGTTGTATTGACTAACTCCATTGTTTATTATTGTTGACTTAACTTTTGGAGATAGTGAGAAGAAGATAATATTATTTTGTTTTCCCAGAATATTTTATTGGAGGAAGTTGAGGATCTCAACAAACTTCTTGCTACTTTTAGTACACAAGTTGTTGAGATTGCTATTTTATTGTATTCCTTGGAGAGAAAAGTGGATCAAGCAAAACAAATAATATTTTATTGTATGAGGAGTTAGAGCTCAAACCTATATAAGGGTTTGCTGTCTCCATTTGCAACTTGGATTGGAATTGAGTGATTAATGGAAGAACTTGTGAGCAAGCTAACTCCAAGTATTGGATTGAAGGTATCTCTTATGTGAGTTATGATTTCATTTTTGTACAATCTTTTGTGTGGTAGATATGTTCGAGGCGCAAAATTGGTAAATTTCATATGCAGGTTGAGAGTGTCAAAGTTAAGTCTAGGAGCAACCTTGTATTGAGGAGAGGAGTTAAAGAGCTATGCATCCATAGTAGGCAAAAGTTTTCACCTTATCTTTAGAGGGAAGGGGTTTAAATCCCTAACATCCTTTGTGAGTAAAGCTTAACCACCCTTATGTTTAGTTTGGTTGTGGAGCTCTTATTATGAGCCCCTTCCCTTCTCATCTTGTAATGTTTGATTTACCAAGTTAGGGGTTATAGTATATGTAGATCGATTGATTGCTAGCTAACCCTTAATCCATTTTAAAACATCCTTTTAGATTGCATTCGTGACCTCCATAGCCCAAGCAATAAGGTACTAGATTTCCCCTTCCATCTATCATCTCCAAGCCTACCTTTTTTAAACTTTCCCATTTCTTTTTGTTGTAATTGTTGCTAATATCCCTTTACTCCCTTTCCATACTACACAAAATGAGCTTAGCAACCATAGGGAAGCCCCCCTTGACTTAGGTCTACCCTTTGACTAAAGTGTAGAGGAGTGCTGGTAAGGTGACAGTGGCCAGCCTCCTAGTTCCACAAGTCTTCACCTAGGTGTTGGGACTTTTCATCTTTGGGTGTGAGATTGTGGGTAGCAGATTGATTCTTCCGCTCTATAACCCCATTTTGCTGTGGGTTGTACGGAACAATTAACTCCCTCTTGATTCTTGCCTCGTCGCAGAAACCCTCGAACTCCTTGGAGGTATACTCACCCCCATTGTCTGATCTCAAGACTTTGATCTTCTTCCCCACCTAGTTTTCAACTAGAGCTTTGAACTCCTGAAACATGCTAAAGACCTCATCCTTGGTCTTTAGGAAGTAGATCCAAGTTTTGCAAGAGAAGTCGTCAATGATGGAAACATAGTACATGCTTCCAGTAATTGATGCTACTAACGTCGGTCCACAAACATCCAAATGCACTAGGACTAGAATCTCCGTAGACCTATGCTTGCTGCTTGGGAAATCAACCATGGCATGCTTGCTAAGCGTGCACCCTTTGCATACTCCTTGCTGCTTAATGCTGAACTCTGTGACAATCTCCTTCACAATAGGCAATGCTTTATGATGCGGGTGCCCCATCTTTTGTGCCACAACTCGCACAAGCTGTCACTGCCATGAACCAGAGCTCAAACATGTTCACCCTTCAACCTATAAAGATTACCTTCTCTAACCCCTATTACCTGAGCGATATTTGGGTTAGATTTCTTCGGTCTAATGAGGACCTGCTAGTTCAGGAACTCAACTGCATAGCCCTTATCCTCCATAATTGAAACTGAAAGCAAGTTCTTTCAGAGACCTGGAACAAACAAGACATCACCAAAATCTAAAAGGGAATTGTACCAACTCTTGGTACTGGGTACTTTGCATCATCACTGAGCTCAACCCGAACCTTTGAGTCTTGCTTATTTAGACTAGAAAACAATGGTTGAGTTGATGTCATATGACGCAATGCTATCAGAACCGAAAACCGGACTGCACTGGTCGACCCCAAAAATTCGAAATCGGACCGGATCGGAAAAAAACTGGACCAAAAAACCGGTGGACCAAAAACTACATAAAATATTCAAAATTTGAAAAAAAACATATATATTGATGTGCATCAATACGAATCCAAACCATTTATACACAAATATGTAAAAATTCTCATTTATATAGCGATCAAGAGTGCATATAACCAAAATAGGACCGAGTGCAATACATATCTAAAATTTTGAACAAAAATGCATCAATAAAGAGGCTCTAAATGCCTTCTAGAGTCCAAAAATAAGCATAGTATACTGTATGATACTAGAATCTAGATACTACTGTACTAATCATCAGAATCCTCATCGGAATCCTCATTGGAATCCTCATCAAAATCCTCATCCTCCTCGTCCTCCTCATTCTCAACATGAATAGACTGGGACCCTACATGGGGATTATGGATTCCTCTTGATTCCCCTGGCCTTGAAGGTATTTGTACCTCTGGTTGTGGAAGTGGGTCCAAGTCCATCCAAGAAAGGTCTTCGTTGTCAAATGCTGGTGCCTGACTCTTCACAACCCACTCTAATGAGGGATCAAAGTCATTCAAGGCTATGTTGCTTGATTCAGGTGTTCTATTCATCAACTGGTCGTGTCTCAACCTAAGGTTGTATTGAACAAAAACCATATCATTCAACTGTTTTTGCTCCAGACGGCTCCACTTTTCGGTGTGTATACGCTCAAAAACACTCCAATTGCGTTCACACCCAGAAGCACTGCATGTCTAGCTCAATATCCGAATTGCAAATCTTTGTAGATCAGGGCACTGACCACCAAATTGTTGCCACCAATAGGCTGCAATAAGAGATGAAGGAAAATAAGCTTGAACAAATGACTTTGAAAGTTGAAACATTGACTCAACTTTTGCAATGAATAATATAATTTGAAAACTTTGAACTTTCTTACCCGGTGGATCCTTTGCTCTGCCTCGTATAGCCATAGACATGCCAAAGATACCAAGATTCTTATTGAATTTCAAGAACTTGCTATGTATCTCATCTTGTTTCTTGGGATCAAGAATCAGGCACTCAATGCATTTGTACAATCCCTCTTTTACCTCCCCCTTCGCTTCAAAATCTTTTGTATAATGGTACCTTCAAGGTTCAAAAGACAAAAAAATATTCATCAATTGAAATTTAAATTTGAATCTTTCTTTATGCTTTTCTAATGAATAACACAACTTAGAAAGTTAGAAACTTTGAGATTACATACCTTGGGTTTAAGTAATAACCAACTGCATGTAAACTTCTATGGAATTGTTTGTTCCATCTTTCATCAATGATTCTCCATAGAGGAAAATACTTCTGTCTTTTGTCCCCATATGCTGCCTTGATTGCCTCTTTGGCTTGATCCGTGGCCTCATAAATAAAACCCATGGCGGGTTTATCACCATCCTCCATTCGCAACACTTTCACAAGAGGCTCACTGAATAACACTATCTCTTCTGCCCTTTTCCAAAAACGTTTTTCAAACACTTTGTCAACCACTTGTTTCCCTTCATCCTTTTTTCTCCACTGAGATGCAATCCATTCATCACAAGAAAACATCTTTCGCAAATTGGCTTTTTGCTGAACAATGGACTGAAATGAAAGAAAGTTTGTTGCAAATCATGTAATGGCTGATCAAACAAGCTCTCTACCTCCAATGTTTTTCCTCATCAGGTTCAAAACCCATGTGTGGTTGTAGATGTACCTGGTTATGAATTTCGCTTCTTCCACACACTTCTTCACCCACTCAATTTTACCAATATCCTCAAGCACGAGGTTTAAATAGTGGGCTGCAGATGGAGTCCACCAAATCGTGGGGTGTTTTTCCTCCAACATCCTTCCCGTTGCAACATAGTTGGAGGCATTGTTTGTTATCACTTGTACAACATTCTGAACCCCCACCTCCACAACTAGTTCATCTAAAAGACGAAATAATAATTGTGCATCCTTCACCTGATCAGATGCATCCACAGATTTAAGGAACATGGTTCCTTTTGGGCAAGCAATTAAGAAATTGAGAATGGTGCAAGATCTTCCATCAGTCCAGCCATCAGACATGATTATGCACCCTGTTTTATCTCATGACTCCTTGAACTCTATGAGATATTCATTTATTCTCTGGACCTCATTTTGTAAAAGTGACCCCTTGATATCGTGAAAACTTGGGGATTTGAAGCCATGACCACATGCAACTATAGCATCTATCATAGGCAGATACTATGCAAAATTAGTAGCAATGGTATGTCTGCATCATACCACCATCTAGCAATGCATTCCCAAGCAACCTCCTTCTCTATCTTCTTCCTTTTAGCATCAATGGTGGGTTGAGAACCAGGGGTGGTGCGGGGTACAAAGAAAGAGTCAAGCCCTTTGCGTGCTCTCTTCAAACTTGATGCACTAGGGCCAACAAAAGAAACATTTTCAATTTCATCTCTATGTCCCACTCCCAATCCAACAGGAAAACTAGAGGATTCTTCAAAACTTGGAATAGTAAAATGATCATCAGCTTGACTTTTCCCCACATCTTTTTTAACCTTCTTGGCCCTAGCTTTCTCTGCTTGGTAGGATGCAAGAAGATTTTGCATCTCCAAGTTTAATTCATCAGAGATTTTTGTGCAACCTTCTACTTGGCCTTTTTCACGTGCTAAGTGTTCTTTTATCCTATTGAAACCCCCACCTTTAATTGTCTTCCCACAATAATTGCATGCTTTATGGTTTTTTTCATTCAACCAACAATGAGCCCATGTTGGTTCCTTCTTGTTTTTAGGGTTGTTGGATTGAGACATTTTTTCAGCAATAAAAAAAATTTGCAAATAAAACCCTAAGATTTCTTAATATTTAGGAAAAAAGTCATCAGTTTTAAAGAGAAAAAGAGAAGAATAAGAGAAGCCTTGACATACCTTCATAACAAGTTGAAATATGGAGAAGAATAGAAGCTCCCAACAACAGAAAAACCAGCTCTCTAACAACCCACAAAAATCTGGAAAATAACCACCAAAATGTTGGCAAAAACAACTCAAAAACACCCCCAAAACAGCTCAAGAAAAACCCTTGAAACAGCCTCAAATTTGTTGCAGAAAATCAACTCAAGAGATGTTTAACTGAAGCCTTCAACCAACTCTCCAAATCTGCCCAAGAACTCCTTCAGAAAATCGCTGCAAACAACTCTCCAAAACCACCTAACAAACTCAGCTCAATAATTTCAAGGAGCTCAAATGAATAGTGTGAGTGAAGTAAAGGGGGGGGGGGGGATGTCTTTAAATAGGCTTCAGGGAGGGCATAGGGTTAGTTGGTAGGCCCCCTCAACCACTATAATTTTTTTGTCAAAAAAAATTTGAAATCCAACTTCTTTAGTGCGTCGTATGTGTTCTGTACGGAACCGGCCGGTTTGGTACCGGAATCGGCCGGTTCAACATTTTTGGCTAGTTTGGTACGGAACAGGCCAAAAACGGTTCTGTATGGCCGGTCCGATCGTTTTGGGTTGGTGGCTGGTCTGATCGACTGGTTTTGCTGGACTGGGCCGGTTCTGATAACACTAATATGACGAGATGCCCCACTGTGCACATACCACAGATTCCTAGAAATCGTGCTGGTAGAAGGGCAAGATACCATCGAGAAATTCTTCTTGAGCTTGGTAGCAAACTCGTTCATTTGAGTTTCTGTAGAGGTTGCTACAGGCTTTTGTTGCTACTTCCCTTTACCCTTCTTCTTATTTGGACACTGATGCATAATGATCATGCTTATGACAAATGAAGCACTTGATTTTACTCAAGTCCTTCTTTCTTAGCTGTGAGACTGACTCCTCACTCTTTCCCTTACCCTTGCTGGGTCCTTTACCTCTGCTTTTATTTGTTTGACCAAATAGGGCTAGGTTCTCATCACCACCCTTCTTGCTGGCCTTTGATTCCATTCGAGTCTCCTCTTGGATACAATATCTTATAGCCTTTCAAAGCTAGGAAGGTTATCACGAGCATAGATACCTTTGACGAATGGTTCCCATGAACCCGGGGATCCATTTAGTGCCATGTTCACTAGCTCTTCATCTGCAACCTTCTCCCCAACTGTTGCTAGTTGATCACGAATTTGCGTGACCTTCATAAGGTAACCGGTGATGGAATCTGATCTGGTCATCTCTATGGATCTGTTTGTTTCACAATACCATCTTCTTGTTTATGTTCTCACTTTGGTAGAGGCTTACCAGGGTCCAGGGCATCAAACATTTCCTTTGCCTTCTTCTTCTTGAATATACGAGAGATCAAATGATGCTTTATGACGTCCATGATCATCCTGTTGAGATTTGTACCTTGGGAGGTGTTCCCCATGTGCTTTTGAACTCCTTAGCACATGAGGGAAGGACATGACACTTTGTACCTAGTACTTTTGTTTATTTTCACTTTGACTTTGGTTAAAGTGAAATTTGGTCACTTTTTGATAAAGTGAGTATTAAATCACTTTGGGGTGATTTTGGAGACATAAGTGGACTTAGGAAACTTAACCCAAAAGTGGGTTATGATTTAGAGTTGATTGGTGAGATCTCATCCATTCATTTGGATTGATCTCAACCATTGATTCTTAGGTTTCCTATTCTTGCAATAAGAGGGCGCACTTGTTCATGGAGAGTTTTGCTCATGAGGAGAGGAGAATTCAAGCTATGGAGATGAGATCAGTTGCATGAGGGAGCTTGGAGGAGGCCGCTAGCTTTCCTTGTGGGAGGCTTGGAGCAACTTGCTTCATTATTTTACTGGAGCTATTCTACAGTTGAGGAGGGCGCATGAGTTTGGCAGACTTATTTCTTCCTGGTAGGATATCTAGCCATCAGATTTCAGTGAGGTCAGTTGCAGAGTGAGGACAYCARCTGGAGCTTCATTCYTGTGGAGGGGTTTTCAGTTCTGACATCACAGATGATTTCTGGAGCAGTTACAGTGGTTCTGGCAGTTTGCATGAGGGGCGCACCATCCAGGGGCRCAYCWKCTTGATAGAGCTTGTGTATCAACTCAGTTGGAGTTGCTATTGTATCAGGTTCCATCATTTATTGTGTTTACTGTAACCCATACTTGCTTTTCCTCATATATACATTTAGATCTCAAACTGGTTTTCCCCCAGGGGGTTTTGTCCTGGGTCATGTTGACCAAAAATACTGTGTCTACAAATGCATGCTATTAGTTCTTAGATCTGTTCATTATCAGCAATTAAACGATGTATTAGGTGTGTCATATTTATTTGAGTTGCATGTACTAATTTCCTATGGCAAAAATGACATGCTAGAGCACCCAAATTGAAAATATAACCATAACAATCAGCTCAAAAGAACATGGACTGTTGGCTGTTATAAAACAGCAGAAAACTAAAACAAGACAGTGAAAACTTAGAGCCTTTGCTTAGTCAAAGACAGACCAAGAAGGCAAGCTGATAGGACCTGGAATTTTCACACATCCGCTTGTCCTTCACTTTTTCTTTTGAGCTGCCAACTGCTGCGGATCTGCAGGCGAAGGCACAACATCCTTGACAATCATTCTCAGAAATTTGGGGTGCCATCTAAGAGCGTAACTCTCACTTTCCATGATAGGAAATTTGAGGTGCCATCTAGTCTGTTCACGAATTTGAGGCTAGTTGAGGGCACCTCTGTGATCTAATGTGCAAACTCCCATAACTAAAAATTTGTCCTTAATTGCTGGTTTTTCTTTTTGGTAGTTGATTTACTATTGTAAGTTCTTGAGAATCTCAATTAGAGAAATTGCTGTCTTACCATGTAAATTTTTCAAGCCTACGTGCTGTTCTAATGTTTTCTCATTAAATAACTCAAAACAGAATTTATTTAACAACAGAAAATTAAATTTCTGAACATTGTATCTATCACACAGTAGCTGAAAAATGAATAGTGGAAGAAATAAAACATATACACAGGGATTTCTCCTTTAAATCAACTTTTCGTTCCTTTGATCAAATCTTACAAGGTGACCTCTGTAGCCTATTTTTAACCTTTAGTTGTACGGTCAATCAAATCACCTCAAACAACAAGGTACGGCCATATCTGAGGGTGTATGGCCTGTGCATGAAGCAATAACTGTGACAACAGTGGTACAGCCTGTATGGCCTGCTGTACTTACTGGTCACTTCAGTGATTTTCTCCTCTTATTCTCCTTGAATGCACTCTGCCCTCTTCCACCTCTCTTGCTGTTTTCTCATGTGCGTGATCTACCTCTCCTATCTTGTCGTATTTATGCTGTGAGAGAAGATAACTAATATTCTCAATCCTAGCAACTAATCTCCGCAATCCTAGCTGCCTATCTCAATGATGAGATGTAGGGCTAAGATTAAATCCTAATCTAGTTCACTAATGTTCTAGAACTTCTAGAACATTTCATTTAGATTGCTAATGAACTTCAAAACATAAGACTTTCACTTTTATTTTTTTATTTTTCAAGTGAAATTACAAGATAGAATTAGTGATCACTTTCCAAGCTGGTCACTAAATAAATGTCTCGAACCACTTTTTGCACGTTCACACTGAACCTGTGCAAGAGGTTCCTGCTCGAGCTACATTTCTCAACAATACTCTCAGCCCTTGTGGCACTGGCCTATTTACCCTCCTTTGTCTTTGTAGGAGGTTCCCATGACTTAGAGGACCATGCATCCTCACGAATTTCACATCTCAGCTCTCTACCATCTTCTGTCATGATTGAAGATAGACCCTGTAAACCATAATCAACTCCCTCTCTTTGGGATAATCCTCTTACTTTGAACTTGGTCTTGTACTGCTCCATGTCGTCATCAATTGCATGCTTTACCTTGTACAACCACCTGGAATCAACCATTGATTTCCCCTTTGGTCTCCACATGATCTCCCTGATATTGTTCTTCATGATGGAGTTATACTCCACCACGTCATCCTGCTATACCTGCTCTGCATTTGCCTTCTGAAAACTCGAAGGCTCCGTATCAATAATGGAAGACATTACTGCAACATAACTAGGAAATTTCTCAAGGGGATGGCTCACCTGAAAGAAAGTCTTGGGTACCCCTACTTGCTCATGTGATTGCTGCAGTGTCTATGTAAGCCAGCTGGGATTTTTGGTTGTACTAGGTGGTAATGAGGTATCTGCAGTTGCACTTGAACCTCGCTGATCTGAATTTAGTTTTGCTGTACTCTACAGATCAGCCCTTGGGACAGTGACCTATTCACCCTCCTTTGCCTCTGTACGAGTTTCCCATGACTTAGAGGACCATGCATCCTCATCAAATTTCACATCTCAACTCACTACTGTCTTTTGTCGTGATGGAAGATAGACCTTGTAAGCCATAGTCAACTCCCCCTCTTGGAGAATCCTCTTGCTATGAATCTCATCTTGTGCTTCTCTATGTTGCCATCAACTGCATACTTTACCTTCTATAACCACTTAGAATTAATCACTAATTTCCCCATTGGTCTCGACACAATCTTCCAGACATTGTTCTTCATGATGGAGTTATACTCCTCCACCATGACATCCCACTAAACTTGCTTTGCATTTGCCTCCTAAAAACTTGAAGGCTCTGCATGAATAATGGAAGACATTAGTGCAACATAACTAGGAAATTTCTTAGGAGGATGGCTCACCTGAAATAAAGTCTTGGGTACCCTTAATTGCTCCTATGCTTCCTACAATGTTTGTGTTAGCCACCCAGGATTTTTGGTTGTACTAGGTGGTAATGAGGTATTTTCTCTTGCACTTGAACCTTGCTGATCTGCATTTGGTTTCACTATACTCTGCAGATTAGCTCTTGGGACAGTGGACTGTTCACCCTCCTCCGCCTCTGTGAGAGGATCTTCTCACTTAGAGGACCTGCATCCTCATCAATTTTCATATCTCGGCTCACGATTGTCTTCTGTTGTGATGGAAGATAGACCTTTTACGCCTTAGAGGGCTCACTGTATCCAACAAAGATAGCCTTCATGCTATAATGTTCAAGCTTAGATCTCTTCCCTATTAGGAATATGAATATGCACAGGACAACTAAAAACATGAATGTGTGATACCTATGATTTCTCACCAGTAAAATCTTCTTATGGTGTCTTGTCCTTCAATATCCTGTGAGGACACTTGTTTAGAGTGTAGAAAATTGTGCTACATGCTTTGACCCAAAGACACATAGGCAAATCTAGATCATGCATCCTCATCAAATTTCACATCTTAGCTCACTACAATCTTCTGTCATGATGGAAGATAGACCCTGTAAGCCATAGTCAACTCCTTCTCTTTAGGAGAATCCTCCCACTATGGACTCTGGACATGGTCTTGTACTTCTCCATGTCGTCATCAACTGCATGCTTTACCTTGTACAACCATCTGGAATCAGTCACTAATTTCTCCATTGGTCTCCAAAGTCCACACATTCTCCCAGACATTGTTCTTCATGGTGGAGTTATACTCTACTATGGCATCCTGCTACACCTGCCATACATTTGCCTCCTGAAAACTCGAAGTCTCTGCATCAATAATGGAAGATATTCCTACAACATAACTAGGAAATTTCTTAGGGGGATGGCTCACCTGAAAGAAAGTCCTGGGTACCCCTACTTGCTCCTAGGACCTATACTTCTTGCAATGTCTATGTAAGCCACCTGGGCTTTTTGGTTGTACTATGTGGTAATGAGGTATCTGCACTTGCACTTGAACCTCGCTGATCTGCATTTGGTTTTATTGTACTCTGCAGATCAGCCCCTGGGACAATGACCTGTTCACCCTGCTTTTCCTTAGTGGGAGTTTCCCATGACTTAGAGGACCATGCATCCTCATCAAATTTCACATTTCAGCTCACTACTGTCTTTTGTCGTGATGGAACATAGACCTTGTAACCCATGGTCAACTCCCTCTCTTTGGGAGAATCCTCTCACTATGAACCTCGTCCTGTACTTCTCCATGTTGCCATCAACTGCATGCTTTACCTTGTACAACCACTTGGAATCAATCATTGATTTCCCCATTGGTATTGACACGATCTCCTAGACATTGTTCTTCATGATAGAGTTCTACTCCTCCACCATGGCATCCCACTATACTTGCTCTGCATTTGCCACCTGAAAACTTGAGCGCTTTGCATGAATAATGGAAGACATTAGTGCAACATAACTAGGAAATTTCTTAGGGGGATGGCTCTCTTGAAAGAGAGTACTGGGTGTTGATATTATGGTAGTTGCGGGATGTATTAACCTCTACATTTAACACTTGACAAGTCTAGAATATTCTGAGAAGCAAGAGAAACCCTAGAAGGTTAGGAAATAACCTTATAAGACAAGTTGGCTCAAGATAATAATTTATATTAAATTATTATCCTCCAGAAGTAGAAGTCGGCCCAGTTAGGTCACTTGGAGGACTATAAATAAGAGGGTGCTAGAACTCATTTGTCACACTCACTCTCACAACTTCATAAGGACAAGTGGTGCGCATGACTGGAGGAGCGCTGCAGCTGCTGCAGTGGTGACTTGGTCTTTGATTATGGTTGGACTTTCTGCTTGGTTATGGTTTGGACGTTCTGCTTGGTATGCTAGCTTTGGAGAGAGGTACGCTACCTTGGTTGGCTATTGGTTCTAGGGTTTGCTTATGGAATTATTCTGTCTATCAAGGTTAAGGTGCTCGGGGGTGGCATTTGTGCCTATGGTTGGGTGACAATATTGAGATATTGTCTACGGTGAAATGAGCACACCTTTAATTCTAA
This sequence comes from Picea engelmannii, assembly GCA_009831015.1. Classification (NCBI taxonomy): domain Eukaryota; kingdom Viridiplantae; phylum Streptophyta; class Pinopsida; order Pinales; family Pinaceae; genus Picea; species Picea engelmannii. The sequence goes on along the minus strand of ML776751.1, from coordinate 1,083,255 downwards.
CACTGGGTAGCCTTACTTGCCCCTATGCTTCCTGCATTGTCTTTGTAAGCCACCTAGGCTTTTTGGTTGTACTACGTGGTAATGAGGTATTTTCTCTTGCACTTGAACCTTGCTGATATGCATTTGGTTTCGCTATACTTTGCAGATTATCCCTTGTGACTATGACATGTTCATCGTCCTTTGCCTCTATGAGAGGTCATTGTGACTTAGAGGACCATTCATCCTCATCAAATTTAACATCTCGGCTCGTGATTGTCTTCTATTATGATGGAAGATAGACCTTCTAAGCCTTAGAGGGCACACTATATCCAACAAAGATAGCCTTCACGCTGTAAGGTTCAAGCTTAGATCTCTTCTCATTAGGAATATGAATATACATAGGACTACCAAAAAAGAGGAATGTGTGATACCTATGGTTTCTCACCAATAAAAGCTTCTTATGGTGTCTTGTCTTTCAATATCCCGTGAGGTCACTTGTTTAGAGTGTAGAAAATTGTACCACATGTTTCAACCCAAAGACACATGGGAAACTCTAGATCACAAATGATAGCCTTGGCCCTCTATGATGGACTTGTTTTTCCTCTTTATAGTTGTTGAAATTAATGCAGCTGCAAGAGCCATTCTCTAGAGGATGGAAAAGACCCTAGCTGTAGACTAGGGCCCCGAGCACAGTCCCGAGGTTTCTTGGTATGAGACCAAGCAGTGAGAGCCATGGAAAAATACCCTAGTGAGGGCCCCCAGTATATGACTGGGGTTCTTGGTCTTGGACCAAGTAGTAAGTCCCTAGATGTGTCTAGGGCCCCTGGATGTGTTCCAGGGAATCCTTGCTCAGTGCTTGGATTGATCCTTGGATATGTTCCTTGGTGGTTGAGATAAGTCCCTAGATGTGTCTAGGGCCTCTGGACGTGTTCCAGGGAACCCTTGCTTAATGCACGGGTTGATCCTTGGTCTTGTACCTTGGTGGATAAGATCCTAGATGTGTTCTAGGGCCCCCAGATGTGTTTTGGGGCAACGTGGTTCTTGTCCAGGTAGATCTTGGTGTAATACCAAGATGTGTTGATGTGTGATCCTCTTCCTCTCTCCTGGGATGGTCTATGATATCTAGGAGTGTCTATGAAGATGAACTTGATCACATTGTTGGTGTACCCCCTTATGCAGTGATGATAAAGTTTATAGGTCACTATGAGACTCATGTGGACATGTTTTGCCATTATGTAACTCCCCTTGACTTTGTCTTAAAAGGTAACCCCTTGTTGTTTTGTTTTCACTCTTGTTTTATGTGATGAGGGTCTTGTTTTATGTGATGGGGATTTTATTTATGGGATTAGGGTTTTATTTATGTGATTGGGGTTTTAATTTATATTGATTGACAATTTAATTAATATTTATATTAATTAAATGTCAATAATTAGTTTTAATTCTAATTACCCTAACCCCTCTCCCTAACTATAAATAAGATCCTACCCTCCTAGCATTACGCACACTTTTCACTCTCTCTTCTCCCTCTTGCTGCGGCTACCTCAGTGACACTTCTCCCTCTTTTGGTGCGACCTTCTTTTGTTCATCGGTTTCAGATTTTGAGTTTCTGTGTTGGCTGGAGGTTCCCCTTTAAGGGTCTGCTGATATGTGACTGCTGGGATCTGCCTCACTTGTTGCCGATCTGCCTCTCATGTTGCTGGATATGCCTCCTCTTGCAACCGGGCCTGTTTCTGTAGGGTGCCGTCCCTCTTTCAAGGCCACAGAATTATGTGGAGTTACCACAAGCACTTTCTGGGCACTCTCCTTGGCTGTTCATWCTTCCCTTTAGTTGCCGCATGGAGTGTTGAGTCCCCTGTGGGGGGTTTCTCAGAGTGCTGACCAGCTTTCTGTGTAGAGGGAGTTTGCTTGTGGTGTTCACCTTGTTGTCCAGATCTGAGTGAGAGTTTAATTGTGGATGTTTCCTTGCTGTCCAGTTTTTGAGTGAGGGTTTGCTATTTAGCTAAATGAAGGGTTTGCTATCTAGACTTGTGGAGTGTATGCCACTTACTGCCCATATCTGTGTGAGGGTATTCTTATGGTTAATCTTACTTGCTGTCCAGATCTGAGTGTTTTCTTATGGTTGATCTATTTGCTGTCCAGATCTGAGGGTTCTCTTACTTGTTGTCCAGATCTGAGTGTTTTCTTATGGTTGATCTATTTGCTGTCCAGATCTGAGGGTTCTCTTATTTGCTGTCCAGATCTGAGTGTTCCCTTATAGTTGATCTACTTGCTGTCCTGATCTGAGGGTTCTCTTGTGATTGATTTCCTTGCTGTGCTATCACTGTTTATTGGAGGGTTTCCTATTGGGGTTATTTGCTATTATGACTTTGGATTATTGTTGTTTCCATTGGGGTTTACTATCTATGGCAAAACTTTCTCACAGTTCTTTTGACAGAGATCAAACCCTAGAGGTTTGATCTATGAACCTAAACTTCATCTAAGCATACTTACAGAGGCATACATCTACACATGTGACAGGTACACCTCTCATTGATTCTGGAGGTAAGCTATAGTTTATTTTGTACTCAGAAATATTGTTTGTTTCAGATTTGTTTATCTTCTATGCTGATCTAGTGGATAGAAATTTTTTAAAAGTACATTGTTTTTCTATTTTCCCTATTTCTAACAACAATCCCATTTCGTTTAGGGTTGTAAGGTACTCTTGTTGATGTTTTGGTAGCTGTAGGAGGTATTCCCTCCTGGACAACTTTTCTTAGAGAAGAAGAATATTCCAAGAAGTCAAAGGAAGACCATTGAATAGTTGAAGAACACCTTGGAAAAGAATAAAGTAAAATGGAAGACCATAGAAGAGAAGTCGGCCCACAGGAAATAATAATAAAGTGGAAATATAATTTCCAGGAAGAGAAGTCGACCCACAGAAATAATAAAGACCTAGAATAAGAAGTTGGCCCCAGATAGGTGCCCATATTAGTATAAATACTAATTTGGGTCAGTTCATTTGTATAGTTAGACAGTTCTCCTTCTGCAGTGCACACACTGCAGTTGTAGCTGCAACTACAGTTGCAGTTTCACTATTTCTTGTTTCTGGTTATCTTGGAGAGTGCGCCCCACTTGGGGAAGGATATTCTTGGTGGTTCTTGGTGATCTCCCTTGTGCGCTACCTCGGGAAGAGTTGCGCTAAGGTTGTGTGGTGTGGCCCAATTTCTTCGTGCCAGTTATAGTTGCAGTAGCAGATGCAGTCACAGTTACAGTTGCAGTTACCAGTTGTGCCAGTTCTATGGTGTGCTATCTTGCTCTAGTGATGCGCCTATTGTGCACCAGTTCTGTGGTGACTCAGTTGTCTACCCTTGCTAGGGTTTGACAAGAAGAAGAGATAAGTATTTGGTTCTTCATTGTTGGTTTTCTCTTATGATAAGAGCCTGTTCATGGTTGTATTGGAATATTCTCTCTAAGAAAAGATGGCTAGGTTTTTCCCTGAGTTTGGGGTTTTCCAGTATAAATCTTTGTGTCCTCTTGTGCTTGTTTATTTGCTGCTTATATATTTGAGTATATGATTATCGAATGTTAAAAGAAGATAAAAATGCTATGGTAAATCTAATGTTAACGAAAGTAATGAAGATCTAACAACTCTTAGCTCCCTCTTGATCCTTGCTTCACTCCGAACAACATCAAAATTCTTGTAGGTATAATCCCCTCCATTGACAGATCTCAACACTTTAATTTTTTTACCTGTCTGATTCCCCACAAGTGCTTTAAAGTCTTCGAACTTACTAAAGAGTTCATCTTTGGTCTTCGTAAAGTAATCTAGGTTTTCCTAGACGAATCATCAATGGAAGAAACATATTAATTGTTACTCATCCGTGAAGATCAAGTCATTTGTCCACAGTGCACACATGTTTGAGTAGATCAGATGAAGAATCCCTCTTGATCTGTGCTCATAGCTTGGGAAAGCAATGTTGGCATCCTTGCCAAGTGCACAACCCTTGCACACTCCTGTCTTCTCAATCTTGAAGTTTGGGAACCCTTGCACCGTGTCCTTTAAGAGAGTTAATGTTCCATAGTGCATGTGACCAAATCTCTTGTGCCAACTCATACAAGTTGTCATTGCCATGCACTAAAGCTCCCTATTTGATTGGATAAACAAGAAACTTGTGCAAGCTACCCTCTCTCACACCTATGACCAAAACTCGACTAGGATTAGCATCATGATCTTTGACAATGACTCGCTGGTCATCAAACTTAGCGACACATCTAGGATTTGTCATGGATGAACTGAAAGAAGATTATTCGTTAAACCATGAATATATAAGACATCATTAAGCTCAAGAACATTACCTGATGGCATGTGGAAAGAGATTGAACCCATCCCTGTAACATGATATATGGCATCATTGCCCAGTTCCACCTGAATTCCGTCTTGTTTAAGGTCATGTATCTAGGTGCTCCACTATCTACATACCACCCTACACTAGATGCAATATTAGTGGAAAGGCATGAAACATGGAGAAGGTTGTCTCAAGCTTGGATGATAAGTCATCCTCTCTGGCTAAAGCATCTGCACTCCTGACAAACTGCTTCTATTGTTTTTGTTTGTCCTTCCCCTTTTTTTTCTCAAGACATTGAAAAGCATAGTAGCCCATCTTGTGGTACTTGAAGCGTTTAGTGTGACTTCTCTTTCTTGCCCTGGCTTGAGGAATTTGAATCCTCCTCCTTCTAACTCGTCCCAGGTCCTTTTTTACATCCTCTCCTCATCCTCTCAATGAGGGTAAGGTTTTGGATCTCCTATGATCTGGCTGAAACTGTCTACAGCCTTGTTTCTTCCTTGATGAAATCATCCCAAAGCTTCTCAAAGGTGGGAAGCTTCTTACGATGATTACTAGCAATTCCCTTGAGAAGCTTCCCACTAGTTCCTTTAATTTAATTTTCTTGTATATCTAATACATTGAATATTAATTCTTGTCGTTTTATCCTAGCGTTAAATTTCTTATCCTTTGTTTCCTTATTAATATTAAATCCCCTTGAAAAGATTTTAATTTCTAAATCCCAACATCTTTTCATTCAAGGAAATCCTTTCACTTTTCCCCTCTTTTTAAAATGATTACACACACAGAGACAGATATATATAAATTAAAACTTCATTCATAAATACATTTTCCTGTTTTCTTTCTCTTTTTTCCTTGGAAAATACTTCCCCGGGCACTTCCCCTCATCCTGAGGATGGTATCTAGTGTAAAGCGGATCATGTAGACTTTTGTATGCTACCTGTTAGGGACATTGAGTGGGGGCCACATATGCAGAGGCAGCTAGCCTGAGGACTTGACTTCGAGACCTCCTGCTTGCTATTTATAGCTCTCAACCACTCGAGCTAGCCTACTGTGCTAAAACCCCTTTCCTTTCTTAGAAAGACCAACTATAAAATATTATTTTTTAGTTTTCAATTACTTTTGATCAAATCCTCTTATTTTTAGTATTATTATTTATTAGTTTTCCATTAATATTTGACCAAATCCTTCCTATTTTTAGTAAGATAACACTATTATTTTGGCTATTTTATTTTTGTAGAAATTTTCAGAATCAGCCAATTAATGCAGTTTCTAAATTTCACCTCAATCTTGAGGTTTCTCGGAAGTATTTCCTGTGAACTTTCGGTCTTAGGGCTGAATCTGAAATATTAAATTACAATAGCTAATATTTCAATTCTGTTCAACCCAATTCACCAGGCAGCCTAGGAAAAAAAATAGTGAACAAGTGTATTTCAATGTCAACAAATAACAACACTTAGGGCACACTTCCCAAGCAAATTACAGATCTGAAAATACTTTATTACAGTTGATTATTACAGCAGTAAATCTTCTCCTTTATCTTCCGGACATGTGTTGAATCACTTTACCATTTAAGCTCAATGTTATGTCAAGTCAGCATGCATTATCGTGGCTGAAATTTACTCATCTTGATGATAACATAAGAAGAGAATCAAATCTGCAAGTACACAAAATTTGGACAGCTGGAAACATCACACACACACATTTATAGATGAATACATGTGCATACCACAACTTTATCACAAAGCTGGTACAAGTCAAGCTCTCCAAACCCTAGCTAGGGAAACCATAAGAAAATCCTAGCCACCAACTCCTCCTAGCTAGGAATCCCTCCCGAGTCCCAACCAAAGCTGGTTACTCCACCAAAAATCCACAACATGCTAGCATCAACACTAGCAAGTCCTCCTTGGCACATACACCAAGCTTGTATTGCACAAGCTCTCCACACTAGCACTTTTGTCTTTCTTAGAGTTTACAAACTGTAGCTATTTTGCATCACATAAGTACATGACAAGACAACTTTAGTGCTAACTTCCAAGTCTACATTTCCATCTTAGGGTTTGAGTCCTCAAACCTTAGGTCTTTGGTTCTTGCATCAACACAAGCACAAGACCTCCATGAAACATCAAAAATACAATAACTGAGTCTTTTTCCAAGCAAGGCATCTCTCGAAGGTGAAGACTCATCAAGCTAGGCTCTCCATGATCTTTCCCTAGCCTCCATGTATCACACAAGAACACAACTACAATCTCATCCAAGGCACTAGCTCCTTACCTCATGTCTTCTACTAGGGCTAGAACCTAACACTACAACAAGTGCCATAAGATAAATCATTGTCACATCCATCATCATGTTCTTCTCTAGGGTTTACTTGCATAACACAAACCGTAGCTTCTTACAAGAGAAAACCCTAGCATCTCATAGGAGCAATCTCTCCAAGAACATCCAAGACGTTTGTCTCTCTACTTGTCTTTTCCTAGGCTTTTCTCACTAAGCCCAATGTTTTGCTCCCTAGAAGACATCTCCAAGACAATTACAATGATAGAATAGAGTACAATGATCATAATCATTAAAGCTCTCTTCTTACTTTATATATAGAGTAGTCGAGGGAGGTAACATAAAACAAGGACTTATGTCCATACATGTATCCAACAAGGCATCCTCACATGGAGCGATCTACAATACAAGGATGTACAAGTGTCATACTAAGGTTTTTCCTACCCCAAGATGAAACACCCTCCAAGCATGATTCTTATAGGGCTCAATGCCCCTCTCTAGCAAGGTGTGCTCTCCAACAAGATGTTAGTCCAACACTCCTCTTCCACAATGGTATCCAACTGTCCTCATGCAAGATGTTCCTCCTCTAAATGTGTGCTGCATGTCTTGTCATGTGCCCAAATCTCCTCTCATGTGTGCAAATGTGGACACTAAGTCCCAATGTTTCTCTTCAACATATGTGCCCAAGTCCACAACTAATCTCCATGTAGTATGCTTTTCAACCTGTTACCACACAATCTTGAAGAAAAACTGAGGTCCTATGAGGCTGCCAACTAAGGTCTGTCTTTGACCTTGAAATTGGCTCTAAGTTTCAATCTTCAAAACTGTCCTTTGCTGTTTTAGGACAGCAAACAGTTTAGTAACTTTCTGCCTATAGTTTTTGTAGGTTAAGTGTTCTTTGAGGTGCCCTTGCAAGTGTTTTTGTAACCCAAAGTTAGCACATGCAATATAACTCAAAACAAGTAACACTTCCTCCAAATCTTAACAGTAACACCACAAGTAAGCTGATCTACATTCTAAGCATGCATGAAATGAACACATGTATTTTTGGTCAACATGACCTTGGATAAACCCCCCCGGGGAAAACCGGTTTGGAATGGAAGTATATATAAGTGGTGTCTAAAGCATGAGATACAACAAGTACATGAAACAAATGAATCTGATACAAAGGCAACCCCTCTCAAGCTGCTATACAAGTCCAAGAAGGTGAATGCACCCAAGCATGGTTTGCCCTTCTCCTTTGTTGCTCAATCCCACTCTAGCTTTGTGCCCTTGCTGCTCAAAGCCTTGTAGAAGAAACCCTTGCACACAAATCTTCCCTTGTGTGCTACCTTTCCAACAAGACACTCCAATCAACATTCTGACAAGTAGAAGACCTCCCTGCTAGGTGTGCACTCTCCTCCAAGCAAGCATGAACACCACAAATAAACGGAAGCCAAAGCCTCCTCGAGCCCTCCATGAAATGAGGCGCCCTTGCTGCCCTCTTCCTTTGCTTCCATTCCCATCTCCATTGCTCTTCTCTTCCTCTCCAAGTGAACAAAAGAGTGAATGAGCCTCCTTTTGCCCTATGTGCCCCTCTTAAGGAATCATAAGGAAACCTAAAAAGATCAATGGCTAGGATCACTCCAAGCCATATCTAATCCATGGTTGAGATCTCTCAAAAAGAATCTCAACTCAAAACCCACTTTGGGTTAAGTTTCCATAGTTTAGTTTATGTACCCCAATTCACCCACAAAGTGAATTAATAGTCACTTTTCACTCAAGTGACAAATTTCACCCTTTTGACTTAGGAAAATGTCAAAGTGAAATTAAACATAAAGTATAAGGCACAAGGGGTCAAATATTTCCCTCTTGTGGTTAGACTCTAGAGGCTCCAAACCACAAGGGAATCACTTCTCGAGGTACACCAAAACTCAACACTCCCTCTTACCGAGGAAAGTGTTTCTCACCAATCAATCTCGTCCCAGCTGTGGACTTCCTTGCCTTCTGGTTCTAGGTGAGTATGGATATACCCTTTGAGTCTGATCTGCTTGACCTGTCTTGACACTTTGATCTGCCAACCTGCCATGATCTCTATATGGAAGTCTATCTCCACCTTCCTGAGATCACCTAGATCTTGGCATCTCACCAAAGATCTCTCCCTCAACATCTCGCCAAAGGTCTCTAGGTCTCTAGGTCTTGGCATCTCACCAAGATCCTCTGCTTGGTCTCTTACCAAGGTCCTATACTCATGGCATGCAATATGAGTCACATCTCTTGGTATTTCACCAAGAGTCTCTAGGTCTTGGCATCTCACCAAGATTCTCAACCTTGGTCTCTCACCAAGGATTTCTACCTCCTGGCATATTGCCAACGGTCACTACTCTTGGCATCTCACCAAAAGTATTTGGATCTTGGCATCTCACCAAGAGTATTTGGATCTTGGCATCTCACCAAGATCCTCAACTTGGCCTCTCACCAAGTGACTTCCACCTGAAGTGGATCCTGAAGCTGATCTTCCCGTCTCCGTAGCCAAGTGAGGCTCAAGCCTTTGTGGTGCCCTGTTGCTCCTCCTCCTCAATCTCTGATGCTCTGAAGCCTCTGCACCAACCCTCTGTCTCGACAACTCTGAAACTGAAGCTGTCCCGGGTTGACTAGTCACCCCTGAAGATGGTGTCCTGGAAAACTGAGTCCGAGCTCCCTATGAATCAACACTCTGAGTCAATAGGTCCTCCTCAACTCTATCTCCCCACCTGCCACTGGAGGGTGTATCGACAGACAAATAACTGACGAATGCATACTCCCTCGCAAACTGTGCATCAAACTCCTCCGCCTCGGCTGTCACTGCCATACCACCCTGCTGCCTCTTCTTCATCCTCTTGGGACACTGTCCAGCATAATGCCCCATCTCACCACAATCAAAGCATCTCACTTTGCTTATGTCCTGCTTTTGCCCACTGCCACTCTCTGGTGGCTGGGTCCCTCCCTTGGGACCCTGTCTCGCACCCTCTCTAATCTTCTTCTTTCCCTTTAACCATAGAGCAAGATCCTCATCCCCCCAGGTGTATGCTGCTGTCCTGAAGACCCAGAGCTGCACCTCAACTCCTCCTATACGAAATCGTCCCAAAGTCTCTCCCAAGTAGGCATGACCCCTTGGGCAACAATGCCTCATACAAATGAACCCCAAGGTTTGTAAATGCTGTTGAAAGTTGTCCTCACCAAAAAGTCTGGATCCACAATCTCTTCGACCGCTGCTCTCTCATCTTTGATCTGAGTGAATCTACCTAAGTATGATGTGACTGTCAAGAAATCAAGCATCTGAATGCTCCTGAGCTTCTTTTGCAAAACCATCTTCTGGTTTTGGTTGGGACTCTGGTAAAGCTTGCACAAGGATGCCCACATCTCAAATGCATAGTCTTTACCAGTCAGATGGGGAATGATGTGGTCCCTCACCGCATCACAAATAGTCCTCTTCGCCTTGATGTTATCCTTCCTGAAATCTGCATCCAAGAATGGTGATGGAGCAAGTGCAGGAGGAATCACCACGGGAGCTTGAACAATATCTTATAGTTCAAGGTCCTTCAAGATGAACATGATCGTGGTCTTCCAAGGGGACCAGTTGCTAGCTCCCTCTAGCCTATCCTCTGTCCGCATCTGGGACACCGACATGTCTGTCCACTAAAACTCAACACTGAAGCTCACACTGATGCAAAAACTGCAAAAGAACTCAGCCTCACCACTTGACACACAAGCGGAAGTAAGGCTGTCCAAACGTGTCCACAAAACAATCCTCCAACTATCCAACCAATCTGCTCACAAGCTGTCCACTAACTCTGCCAACAAGCTGTCCAAAATCTGCCAACAAGCTGTCCAAAATCTGCCCACAAGATGCTCTAGAAATCAACAAAACTTCGCCAACAAGGCTCTGATACCATGAAGAGAAATGGAGGTCCTATGAGGCTGCCAACTAAGGTCTGTCTTTGACCTTGAAATTGGCTCTAAGTTTCAATCTTCAAAACTGTCTTTTGCTGTTTTAGGACAGCAAACAGTTTAGTAACTTTCTGCCCATAGTTTTGTAGGTTAAGTGTTATTTGAGGTGCCCTTGCAAGAGTTTTTGTAACCCAAAGTTAACACATGTAATATAACTCAAAACAAGTAACACTTCCTCTAGATCTTAACAACACAAATAAGTTGATCTACACTCTAAGCATGCATGAAATGAACACATGTATTTTTGATCAACATGACCCTAGATAAACCCCCCTCGGGGAAAACCAATTTGGAATGGAAGTATATATAAGTGGTGTCTAAAGCATGAGATACAACAAGTACATGAAACAAATGAACCTGATACAAAGGCAATCCCTTTCAAGCTGCTATACAAGTCCAAGAAGGTGAATGCGCCTTTCTCTTTTGTTGCTCAATCCCACTCTAGCCTTGCGCCCTTGCTGCTCAAAGCCTTGTAGAAGAAACCCTTGCACACAAATCTGCCCTTGTGTGCTACCTCTCCAACAAGACACTCCAATCAACAATTTGACAAGTAAAAGACCTCCCTGCTAGGTGTGCGCTGCAAGCAAGCATGAACACCACAAATAAATGGAAGCCAAAGCTTCCTAGAGCCCTCCATGAAATGAGGCACCCTTGCTGCCCTCTTCCTTTGCTTCCATTCCCATCTCCATTGCGCTCCTCTTCCTCTCCAAGTGAACAAAAGAGTGAATGAGCCTCCTTTTGCCCTATGTGCCCCTCTTAAGGAATCATAGGGAAACCTAAAAAGATCAATGGCTAGGATCACTTCAAGCCATATCTAATCCATGGTTGAGATCTCTCAAAAAGAATCTCAACTCAAAACCCACTTTAAGTTAAGTTTCCATAGTTCAGTTTATGTGCCCCAATTCACCCACAAAGTGAATTAATAGTCACTTTTCACTCAAGTGAAAAATTTCACCCTTTTGACTTAGGAAAATGTCAAAGTGAAATTAGACATAAAGTATAAGGCACAAGGGGTCAAATATTTCCCTCTTGTGGTTAGAGGCTCCAAACCACAAGGGAACCACTTCCCTAGGTACAACAAAACTCAACAAATCTATCACACAAAAATGTAAAGTCCCAAACAACTAGGTGAAGACTTGTGGAACTAAGAGGTTGGCCAATGTCACCTCACCAACTCTCTTTTGCACTTTAGGCTAGGTTAAAATGGAATCCTAACCAACAGGGGTTTCCTTATGGGTTACTAAGCTTAATGTGTATGTAGTATGTAGTGGGAGTGTGAGAAAGATTAGCAACAATAACAATAAATGAAAAGGAAAAATGGATTTGTGTTGTTGGGGAATGGTGGACAAAAGGGAGACTAGTGCCTTACTTGTTTGGGCAATGGAGTCATATAGCAAATCTTGAGGGCGGTTCCAAAATAGATTAGGGGCAGCAAGCAATCAATTGACGTGCACAACTATAAGCCCCAAATTGGTTGCTAGATCTACATGTGTAATGGTGGAGAGGGCCTATAATGGATCCACTACTCAAGGCAAACTTTAAGAGTGCCCCCTACCAAATACTATCTACAAATACACCTAATCAAATGGATGTAGAGTGCATAATGTTTTCATATTGAAGGTAAATGATACAAAAGACAGATAAGACAGAGGAAACCAGTTACCCTAACCCTTTCTAATAAGATAGATGGACCTTTCTTTGGCCCTTGATTTGTCTTTGTCATCCATACACACTTCCAATTTAGTGCCTGGAACAAATAGACACACATAACAAAATTGTACTACAACGTAGCTTAGACAAAGTAAAGAGAACTAGTATTCCAATGACTTTGAGCTTCTTTCATCACACCAAAAAAATCCCAAGTTACAAATGGAGAGAGCAAACCCTTATATAGGCTTAAGTTCTAACTCCTCATACTATAAACAATAAATTGTTTTCTTAGATCCACTAGTTCTCCAAGGAATAATGATAAAATAATCATCAATAACCTCCTCAACAAACTTCTTACTCAAAATAGATAAGAGTTTGTTGAGATCCACAATTTCATATGAGGTTACAATAAATTTTCTAGGAAACAATTCTTAATGAAGCTCTCTTCTAACTAACTCCAATAGACAAGTCAACAATGATAGAATAGTAGAGTTGGTTGCAACAACCATCCAAAAATAGGGGGCAAGTAGTTGGGTGCCTTCTTTGTTTGAAGATAGACCAAGTCTAGGTTTCTGTTATCCCCCGCTTCCAACCTAGGGATAACTAAGGAGATCATGTCTTGAGGCCCATAGGTAGCAGACCTGGAGTGCCAAGAGCTAGGTTGAGTAGCAGAGCCCCGCAGGGCCCCTCCTATCTTGACTTGCACCATCGATCATGACCGACAACAAAGCAACATCCATCACATCGTCCTAGCCCCAGAGGACAATGGGTCTTGCTTCATGAGGTAATAAGTCCGGTTTCATGGTAAGTGTCACTTTAATAATTGAAGCATTTGAATATGTTGCAATGAATCCTTGCTTGATTACAGAACGATTGATTGGAAATTATACCTTTTTCCTTATTTAACCCTGATGGGTGTCATCATGTCCTAGTAAGTTTGTCACCCTCGGGAATGGGGTGCTATTGGGGTGTTCCTTGAAGAGTCATCGTACCATTCTTGATCATACTTATCACTTTCCATACTTCTTCCATTTCGTCTCCTCGTCTTTTGGGTTTTCGGGCTTATTGACCCAAGAAGGGCATGTACCTCATTTCATGGGAAGAAGGGGCCATTAGGCTCAGAGGTGCCCTAGCAAAAACATCATGCATTAAAATATTGCCTTGGGATCCTGAGAACAATGAAACGCTTCTCAAAAAATGAGGGATCCATAAAATAAATAACTAACTAATCAATCATGCAAACCAAGGTAGAGCACATGTGGGCGATGCATTTCCTTTTAGTGCCCCTTATTGTCTTCAACTTGGAAAAGCATGCAAACAAAGGTAGAGCGTATGTGGGCTATGCATTTTCTTTTAGTGCCCCTTATTGTCTTCAACTTGGAAACACATGCAAAATAAATGGCTAATAAAGGGCTTGGAAAAATATGCTTTAAAAACAAAAAGAGGAAAAGGATGTGGCTAGCCCTCAACAAAGGCACCCATAAATGAGACAATACAAGCCCTTGTATGTCATGAAATCCCATACCCAAAAGTCTTATCCCACTTCACCTCATACTCACACATGACTTAGAAAAGGTTGCCCTTGGGAAACACCTTTGACTTGGGGATTGAGTGACCCAATATGATGCCTTGACACCCCTCCCACACCTAAATTTGACAAATTGTATAAGGTCTTTGAGCATCTCTTTAGTTTGAAAAGGAGGGTTTGATGCACATGTTTGGGTGGTTCCATTATTAGATGTGGCTTACTTGGCATGATTCTTGTGACTTATGGACCCTTGGAGGGCGCATTAGTTTGTCTTTGTGGGACCTCGCCCGATGGATAGATATCCATGAGGAGATGACTTTGTTCGGACCTTCATGAGGGCTTTGAAGCCCAAGGATGGATGCTAGACCCCATGTCTGGGGCAACCTTGTGATGACCATTTGCACCTTGAAGAAGGATATCGTTGCCTTTGGAGGCACTCTGGCATGGCTAGGAGACGAGCTCCCACCTCTTTCCACCTGGACGTTAGCCTTTGGAGGCTTGGACGTCAACCACCTAGCTCATGACGTCACTGAGGAGATTAGGGTTTGATGGAGGAGGGTTATGATGTGATGTTTTGGTACATGTGGCAGGATGGATGGCCTTTGGAGGCCTAGCGTTGCACACTTCCACCTCAACGTCACTTTGATGAAGCACAACGTCACCCTTTTTAGGGTCATTTTATGTAAAGTTTGAATTTTTGTAATTGTAAAGGGCAAATTCTAAAGGTTGGCCATATAATATTTTAATGTTGACGTTTTAGGCCAAAGAGCTGATATAAATACACCTCTTGGCATTTCATTTTGAGACATAACTTTCCTCTCACAAGAGGAGGACTGAAATTTTCGCCCTCTTGGGCAATATTGGCACTTTTACTTATGCGCTATCTCTTGGAGGGCAACTTTTGGATGTTTGTTGGCTTATTCTTGGTGAAATTGTTTGCAACCAGGGTTTGTGCATGGTTAAATCTTGGTGAAGTAAAATCTGCAATTTCTTTTCATTTATTGAATGCTTATGGTATGTTTTACTTATTCATATTGAAGCTATATTACTTGTAAACCCTAGGAGAGGAGCATAAGGTGCTTCCTCCTCTCTCTAGTTTATTTCATCCATTAATTTGTTAAGAAACCTCATCTAGGGCAAACTCCTAAAGCCCTAAAGTGCTAGCACTTTAGGAGTTGGTTCTAGAAGCTTGTTGTGACAAAATTACAATCCTAGAAGGGAAGAAAGACTCGCTAAAGCCCAAGGGTTCTTGCACTTTAGCATTTCTTCTTGAGGTCTAAGGCCCTAAGGTGCTAGCTGAAGATTTTCGAGGATCCTAACGGCTGCCCAACAGGCCTGTCATATGACCTCTTGTTGGGCACTGAAATCAAGGTTTTCAAGCTGATTTTTCTCACTGTTTCTGGACAGTTAACTTGCTGTCCAAAACAATCAGTTCATCTCTGTTTCTCACAGGCTGCTACAGGACAGATTTCTGTCTTAGTTCCAGAAGCAATCAAAACTGCCTTAGCTGCTGTTAAAAGGCTGCTAACAGGTTTGATATTCTGCCCTCTAAGTCTGCCAACAAGGAAATGATTCAATGCTCTTTTATGGCTGCTGTTTTAGATGATTTAATTGGGAATTTGCTGTCCACGGTTAGCACATATAAAACTCCATCAAACATAGAATACCCTCTCTAGGATCTTTAACAACCTACAATGCTGATCTACACTTCTAAGCATGCATGAAAAATGACACATAAGTTTTTGGTCAACATGACCCTGGAAAAACCTCCATGGGGAAAACTGGTTTGGAGTAGATGTATATATTTGGAGATCTCAAAGCATGACTACAGATAGGAAATAAATACAAGTGAACCTGATACAACATCAACCCAACTTGGATGCTTTGGAGTTCCCTGTAGATGTGCCAGCTAGATGAAGGCTTGCGCCCCTCTTGGTAGCCAAAAGTGTAGAGGCCTTGCACCCTTGCTCTAGGTGCTCCTCTTGGCTCCACAAAAACTCCCAAATGGTAGAGCGCCTCTTGCCCACCAGCCTTGCTTTCCTCCTTGCCTCATGCGCACCCTCCATAAGCAATATGCGCCCTCAATGCTCAAGTGCGCCCTTTCTCTTTGCTTTTGCGCCCAAGTGAACCAGATGCGCCCACACTCCCATGAGTGTGCCCTCTTACTAGTCCACCCTCCACAAATGTAGAACCTCAAGTTTAGGCTTCCTTGCTTCCCACAAGTGTGCCTCCTCAAACTTGCTTGCTCTCCTTGAATGGTGCGCCCCCTCCTCTCAAGAATGCGCCCAAGTGCTCCAAACCCTCATCCTCTCTTCTCTTCACCCAAGTCTCTCAAGTGAGCAAGTGAATAATGAATCTCATCTTTGCCCTATTCCCTCCTTTAGCCTCTCTTTGGCCAAACCCTAAAAGATCAATGGCCTAGATCCAATCTAGCCATGTCTAATCAATGGGTGAGATTTAATCCAAAAATCTCACTTAGGAAACCCACGTTCATTAGTTTGCTTTATGTTCTTTAACTCACCCACAAAGTGAATTAAATGTCACTTTAATGACTTAAGTGACTTATTTCACCTTTGACTTAAATCTCCCAAGTCAAAATGAAATTATAACATAAAGTAAAGTATTAAGGGTAATAGTCTCCCCCTTTGTGTTTAGAGACTCACAAACACAAGGGAACCACTTTCCAAGGTACCCAAATCTCAACACTAGCACCTTAGATCTGAAGCCCTACATCTTGGATGCTATTATCATCATCCTCCAATTTACATTTATAGTGCTGTTGTAAATGACTCCATAGCCCAAAAGGCACTAGTTCACTTGCTCTCTTGTGAAGGAATTTGATCAAACAAACTCTCAAACTCTATTGTCTAAAGCTTCTACTAACTTTCTCTAACCCTAGCTTAGCCTAAACTGCTAATTTAGTTGCTGCTGTTACAAATCTTTGTTACAGCCATCTAAACTGCTGTAATTTGCTGCATAACTCACTCTAACTACTAGTTAACATACTTAGAAATTGCTTGGGATAAGTGTTAATTAAACTACTTGATAAATCCTGAATTTCCACTGTCTTTCTTACAATTCTGAACCATATTTCTCGTGGCTGTTACAAAATACTAATTGCTGTTATAAACTGTCATCTTGCTGCAATTTTGTATCAGCGAACATATATTTTCATTGTCTATTGTCTCTTGAGGTATTATTATCATACTGGTACTTGGAAATTGCTATATACATGCCATATTGTTCTTGTTCTAGGCAGGTACTTGAAATATTTCCCTTTGCCTCAATTTCACGGACGTAGACCTTTGACTTAGGTAACCAATGAGAGGCTGCTCAAAGCTTGGTCATATCCCTTGCTATCTAGTCCCTTGAGGTTACCGGGGACGCCTCCCCTGGGATGGACCTCATCCATCCCTAAAATATGGGGATTTCCTACTAAGGTGACAGTGGTGGGTTATCCTGTAGTTACGCGGATTTGAAGACTTATGTTGGGGCTTTGGCATAAGTACAAATCCTACAATAACGGTTCCCAAAATAGTGAGAGCTTATCCATAAGTGCGCCCTCCTAGGTGATGTGTCCAAGCGATAACTAGCAATGTAATTGCACAAAACGACCTCCCCCAAGTGGATAAATCAAACCAATCCAAGACCAAGTCCTCATAATGTGATGTACAATGAAAGCTCCATGTGGCACGTGCTCTTATCCTGAGGTATGTAGATATCCATCCATATGTGGGTGCACTCAACAAATGGTATAAAAATATGTGCAAGACACCTTCCTGAAATAGATAAATGCATGAATAGGTGGAGCGCTCAAACAATAGAGACCATAATGCTCAAACTCCAAGATAACCAACTCCCAAGAATATGTAACCAACTCTCCAAGTGGCATGTGTGGCTCCAATTATCCATAGATCAAAGTAAGTGAGATAGATCTCAAGGTAATAGGTTGACTAACATGAATATATGCCATAGATCAAGTGTCAAGTAATCAAAACCAAACAACCTCAACATGTGTGCAACAACCACCATCGCCTTGATCCACATGAAATGCCTCCACATGTGTGCAAGCAATGGAGTGCTCCATGAAAGGGAGGTTTAATGTCAACATAAAGTGCAACCTCAACAAGAAAATAGAATCAAGTAGCCCGCTCAAGTGCTGGAAACCATCTGTGCAACAAGGAGTGGGTTGGCCCCTCCAGTCAAACCATAAGATGCTGGAAAACCATGGATAGGTAGAGGGCTCCGTAAGTTTGAGTGTCTATCCTATAAAGTACCTCCATGGGACCTCAATAGACACTAGAAACCCCAGGGTGCTCTCACCAAGAGTGCTAAATCATCCATCACCATGATCAAGATGAAAACCCCTTGTAGGTTGAGCCAAATGTTGAAAATCCATGATAGAAAGGCGCTCTACAAGAACAAGTGTCTATTTAGTCAAGTATCATCATGAGGCCACACTAGACACACAAAAACCCAAGGCGTCCTCATCAAGAAGTGTCGTGTTGTCCATCCTCTTCGACAAGCTGAAAATAACATGTATGTCGTGTTGAGTGTTGGAAATTCATCATAAAGCAGGGCACTCACCAAGATCAAGTGTCTATCCCATCAAGTATGACCATAGGACCATGATAGACACAAAATCCTAGGGCGCTTTGTCCCATCAGTGTGAAGCCTCCAACCATGCAGATGTATCCCTAAAACCCTAGGTATATCCAAGAAGAATAAGAAGATGAGTGTTCTGCATGAAAAGTAGTCTATATCAACAAATATCACTGTAGGAGTACAATAGACACACCAAGAGCGAGAGCACTCCATCAGAAACCCACATCTTTGTACCATAATAAAACTCCCCAGGGTGCTCCAAAACTTGGTCAAGAGGTGAGCATTCTACTAGTTTGGTTGTTTGTCTAATTAAATATCACTTTAAGAATATAATAGATGCCTCCTAAGCAAGGGCTCTCCACGCCAATAGTTAGATGGTATGTCACCATCAAATCATTTCCCAATCCCCCTAGGGTGCTCCAAAGTGTGACAAAGAAGAGAGTGCTTTAGCAAAAGAGTTGTCTAATTGACTGAACATCATCATAAAAGTGCAATAGACATGTAAAACACTAGAGCACTCCTTCAAAAGAGCTCTATGTCAATAC
>ML776751.1:1022770-1040472 GCA_009831015.1 Picea engelmannii | reverse complement strand
TGACATTTTTGGACAAGGTATTTGTGAATGATCAATTCCTCAACTGGGATCTAGAGAACAGTCTCAAAGTCAGGATTATATCTGCCCGAGCCTATCATTCTCTTTTCATGCATAACATGTGTATCCGACCAACACAGGAAGAATTGGAAAATGTCGGGACCCCAGATTTCGCGATCTATAATGCAGGTCAATTCCCTTGCAATCGCTATACACACTACATGACGTCCTCGACAAGCACCTGAAACGAAGAGAAATGGTGATTCTCGGGACACAATACGCTGGTGAGATGAAGAAGGGTCTGTTTACAGTCATGCACTATTTGATGCCAAAAAGAGGCATACTATCATTACATTCTGGCTGCAACATGAGCAAGGAAGGGGATGTCACTTTGTTTTTTGGTTTATCAAGGACTGGAAAGACCACTCTTTCTACAGATCACCAGAGGGAACTGATCGGAGACGATGAGCATTGCTGGAGCGATAATGGTGTATCTAATATCGAGGGAGGCTGCTATGCAAAATGCATCGACCTCTCAAAAGAAAAGGAGGCCAATATTTGGAACGCCATTAAATTTGGAGCAGTTTTAGAGAACGTAGTATTCGATGAACACACAAGAGAAGTCGATTAAATCTGTGACCGAGAACACGAGGGCAACATACCCTATAGAGTTTATACCAAATGCCAGGATTCCTTGTGTTGGACCTCATCCAAAGAACATTGTACTTCTGGCTTGCGATGCATTTGGAGTGCTACCCCCAGTGAGCAGGCTGACTTTAGCCCAAACTATGTATCATTTTATTAGTGGATACACCGCTTTGGTTGCAGGAACAAAGGACGTGGTTACACTGGAATTGTTGTATTATCATCCGAAAGAACCAAAGACGCCCAAGTGGAACGAGGATGTATACGAAGAGATGGAGCAAATGGTGATTGAGAAGCACGACATTAGCGACAGCTCCAAAATATGAAATGGGGAATGCGTGTGATCTAGAGACAGCTCCACCATGATGTGACTGTAATTCCATGGAAGCTACCGATCCACTGTTTCATGATCTGAAACTTTTCATTGAACAGAATCCCGGGCACCTTCGGTACACTGTCGTGCACATTCACCCCTCTCAGAAACTTGAGTCCTAGCTCCTCGCACCGATCCTTGAAAGCAACGTTGCCCACCCTCGGCCCTGCGAACGAGAACACCGTTATGGGAATCGACTCCGCCTGATCGTCCCTGTCCGAGCGTTTCAATCCCATCTCCGCGATATCGTACGCACTTAGCATTGCAAGCGCGCTCCCATGGTTGTGGCCGGTTTGCTACACAGACAGAGAGTCGTGATGAGTTTTGTCAGGAATCCCTTAAAGTGAGCGCCCATGGTTTTGGGCAAAAGTGCTACAGACCGCAGCTTCCAAGTGTCAAGGAAGAAATGACGAATTGTCGAACGATTAGTAACGTTTCGAGGAGCTGGCAGATGCACTTGGTAGACGAACCGGTTCATATTTCCCAGAACACTAAGAGTTTTATTTTAGATTTTTCTCTTTTAAAAGAATCATGTATGTAACAGAAGGAGGGGGGCGCATGAGTGCAGCGCTGAAGGAAAACCTCTGTGAAGAGGGGTTCCATTGTATTGCTGAGTTATTTTGTAAGCCATTAATGGAGTAATAAAGACGATTTCATTTTCTTCTAACTGATGTGCTTCGTTATACTTTAGTACGACCAATACTATAACGAATGGATTATGGTTTTCTATAATTGTTTGATGTCTTTCCTCTGCACCAGCTATCAGCGGGTGTAAGACCAGCCTACACTTCCGGAATTCTGCATATATTCTCTGCTACATCGACCTTTACTTTTTCTTTCCGCTACCGCATCATGACAATTAAAGCGCTGAAAGATAGAGTTACTTTGCCTCACTTTCCGCAAGTTATTTGATCTCTGCTATTGTCTCTTTTCTTTGGTTTTCATTTGACTCCATGCCCAATGGACCATTTCCCTGGTTTAACCCCCAAACTCCAAAAATCCAAGACCATCATTCACCCATAAATCTGCCCACCTTTTTCACGCTTAAATTTATTTTGTGACATTTTTCGAGAGATCCCTCTCGGGTTGGAGGAGGGCAGCCTTCCAATCCAAAGTGGTTTGAGGTTGCCTTGAGATTGATTTGCTGCAACCCATTTCAGTTTCGAGTGTCAACACCTGGTCTAAATTAAAAGTTGTGTCGACAATCACCATTGAATCTAGTGCTTCTAAAACCTTTCCTACTAAAATAATTAGTGTACCTATTGTTTCTGGACCCTGGTATATGAAAAGTATCATGGACATGTGAACGACATGTGGCCTTCCCAGAACTGTAATAATTTTAATTTTGTGTTTAACTCAACATTGCTTTGAATAAATAAAACAGTAATAATCATCATGCTCCTGTTCTTTTCCTGTATAATTATTTTTTCACTTTAGTTAATATAGTAACTGGCAATGGGAAATAAGTCGGGCGAAGGAATATGCCCCTTCGTGGAGGCAAATATGTCCGGTGGAGGAGTATCCAGCTGCGTAGAGGAACCACGACGCCCGCAAACCACGCAGAGTCGGCGGCTAGGGTTTAATTTTTTTCTCCTGTCGAATATTGAGGCCAAATTTGAACAAACCCTCGATTTTTCTGCGAATTTATTCGCCTTGAAGTTCCAATTCGAGCTTGAGGTCGGGTTCAACATGAGATTTGCCAAATCTGAGGCAAATTTATTCAAATTGCCATCACATTTGATGAATTTCGAATTTCAGGGATAAAAATCGCCAAATGCAGTGACTAGGGTTACAGTTGCAGTCAAAGTTTTTGCTGCAGCAACGAAACCCTAACACTTTTGTTGAGGCACCTTAAGTGAAGAGATTGACCTAATTTTTGGATAGCCTCGTACGCCTTAACCTAGCACACCTCCTGGTACTCTCAGCAAGCTAAGACGTCAAGTTTGAGCTTTTGGTCAAAATCAAAGGTTGACCAAGTCAAAGCAGTTATGACTTACTCTATGAAGTCAGAAAACAAGTTAGAAGGGTCTTCTAACTTCAGAGCGTGGAAGACAAGGATTAACCTCATCCTTGCCAAGAATAAAGTGTTGGATATCGTGAAAGGAAAGATCGTGGAACCACAGTTCGAAGAAGGAAAAGTGAAGGAACCTCATAACGTTGCAGTCATGGAGAAGTTCAAAGACAATGACATCAATGCCATGAGTATCATAGCGGAATCTATAAAAGACCACTTGATACCCTACATCTTCCATCTTGACTAATCTAAGAAGATGTACGATGCCCTAACAAACCTCTTCTCAGTCAGAAATATTGGACAAGTAATGAGTCTGAAGAATGAGCTCCGTGACATGAAAATGAATGACGATGACAGCATAACATCATACCTTGTGAGAATCTCCCAGTTAAAGAGATCAACTACAAGCTATTGAAGAAATAATTTCAGAGAAGGAACTGGTAAATATAGTACACAATGGCCTTCCCAAGACATGGGATGCATTTACCGCTAGCATGAACACAAGAAAGGAGTATCCCACATTTGAAGAACTTTGGACTTGTTGTGCACAAGAAGAATCAAGGATTAGCACAAAAGAGAAATCCCAAAAGAAATACGATGATCAAGCTTTCACAATGAAGTTCAAGAATTTCAGAAATAAGAAGAAGTTTGGCGCAAGGAAGAAACCAAATCAAGAAAAGGATATGTCAAAGATACAATGCTTCAACTGTTGAAAATATGGTCACTACAGGAACCACTGTCCTAAGTTAAAGAAAAGGAAGGAAACAGACGAAGCAACAGTTGCCGAAGAAAGAGAACCCTCAAAGGAGGCCAAGCAGGATAAAACAGATTGCTTCTTCCGAGACAAGGTAACAATATTCTTCATAATTCTTGTACATACCATGTTTACATAGTTTCTGTACTTATCTTGCATATCTATTTCTTAGAAGATAAAATGTTCAAAGAGAAACAATACCTATGGAAGAATAACAAAGATAACGATTGTTGTCATGATGACTACAAGTCAAGCAATACACATGAAAAGATGAAGTACATTGACAATCCTTGGTAACAATTCCTGTGGACGCTATTACATAAGTAACATCTGCAAGATAAGCCGAAATCAGAATCAAACTTGAAGAAACCTGGAAGAAGTAAAAACAAAAAGAAGTCAGCAATCAAGAGGAAATAAAAAAAAAGAAGACTTGTGACACTTTGCAGAAGGCAATAAGGATGCAGACAAAAGCATGGACTCTCTTAGATAAAGGGAGCCGATTATATTATTCCAAAAGAAGAGCACGCATTCATGCATGAAGCAAGGATTAGGAGGTAGCTAATCCTAAATAATATGATCCTTTGAGGATTATGAAATATCTATCCATGTTCCCATTGATGGTAGCAGCCATGAAAAGCAACACATGTCCAGTTGGACTTTAGAAGAAGTCTTCTTCGAAAAGAAGCCTTAAAGTATCCCTGGTTGTCCATCCACATCCATGATCCTATGATGAAAGGAAGAAGTTGGAATCTTCAGGGCATGGAATCTATAGAAAACTCCGTGGACCTAAGAGTTAAAGAGAAACATGAGGAAGAACATGAAGATTCTAAGAGAGAAAGAAAAGCTAGAACAACCAGTCATTATATCAAGAATCATAAGACTACCAGCTTGGGTTGAACCCACTAGAAGCAATCAAGCAGAAGAAATGGAAGTTGCGATGAAGAACAGTGTATGAAAGACTTATGAATGGAAGCATTGCGAGATTCAAAACTAGAGGTTCTCCTAGATGGAGGGAGAAGACTATGATGATAGCTTGTTCCAGTAACCAGACATACCTCTACCTATGCCATTATATCTTCTGCAATATCCATGTGTTGGAGTTTACATCAGATGAATGTAAGGACCGTTCTCCTCAACAGCGTAATTGAACAAGAAGCATATGTAGAGCAACTTCAAGGTTTTGAGGTATACCAGAAAGAGACCCTTGTATGCAGATGGAAGAAGATCTTGTATGGATTCAAACAACTTGGTGCAGAGTCTCTCATGCACAACAAAAGCGTGGTGAAAACTTTCTATAATAGAGATAATGTATCAGAATGGTTACTTAGAAGTTCAGGATGATGGATTGCTAATCAATGACAAACTTTCATGATGACAAAAGAAGTGCTACTTGGATATGTTTCAGTTTGAGCCTTGCCACGATGTCATGAGCTAACAGGAAACAAAAGTGCTGAATTCAACCACGATATATTGTAATGATCAGAGTCATATGAAGTCTTAAGAGAAAACCAGTGTTCCAGACAGACTGAAGTACATTGAGATCAAGCATTACATTCTGCGTGATGAAGTCCAGAAAAGAGAAGTGGTTCTCCAATATATCTCCATAGATGAGCAGATATCAAATATTTTGGTAAAGCCTTTGTCCAAGATGAAAAAGTTTGCGTACTCAAGAAACAAGTTGGAGCTCGTGGAGACGACTTCCTTATTGAAAAAGGAAGAAATTACTCCCAGGTTGGGAGGGAGCACCGATGTGTTATTGATTTATGGACAGTCATTTTTCAACTCGAAAAATGGTCCAGGATGAGCAGTTCCTTTCCAGTTTGGAAACTGGTTTGAGATTTTTGACGGACAACCATTTTTCAGTTCGGAAAATGGTCCAGATCAGACAGTCATTTTCGCAATGAAAATGGTTTGATAGATTGCTGATGTACCATAGACAACGATTCCCCTTGTGGCCAGTGTGGGGGAATAATGGTCTAGGACAATCATTCTTCTTGGCTGTCACTTTGAGTAGTGGTCAAGTAGAATGGTCCACCTCGTCGGGCAGTCATTCTTTCGAAGTTCATAGTTGTGAGTAGTTTCGAAGAATGGTCTGTTTTGGAGGTTGGTGCATGACAATCATTTCCATTATGAAATGGTCCGGACAGTCATTTCCTAGGGCAGACTCATTCTCTCCAGGTTGCACTATGCTTAGTGCCGGAGGAATGGCCTAGTTAGGTGAATGGTCCAGGTTCATCAATCAGGGACAAACATTCCCTAGGGCAGACTCATTCTATCTAGGTTGTACTATGTTTAGTGTCGGAGGAATGGCCCAGTTAGGTGGGTCCAGGCTCAGAAGTCAGGGACAATTATTCTTCTATGCTTGAGAAGAATAGTCCAGATAGCCCATGGCTGATGTTTTACTTTCTGAGGGCAGATGGTCTTCCAGATCTCATAGATGTGAGTGGAAGAATGGCCCAGATAACTCACTTTATATCATGATATTGTTTTCTGTGCAGGTTGATATCAGATGATATGATTGCTATGGAGACTATGTCTCTGGACAATAGATTTATGCTACTGTGGTGGATGTGTTCCACTGGTTGTGAATATGTGTCACTGATTAAGTAGCCATGTGCTACTTGGTGTGGTAGTGTACCACCAGATTGTAGTTGTGTGCTACTATGGATAGACACAATTGTGTTCTATTGAATGACATTGTTCTGATTTCCATGTAGACTATCGATAGTGTTGAAAATGATTATCAGCTAGATGGATAGTCAGTTTGCTTGTGGATAGACATTCTCCAAGCGGAGAATGGTTTAGATAGAACAAATTGCTGGTGGACAGGTATTCTCTCTGTGGAGAATGGTCCAGGTTGATAGTTTGTTGACATGTCATGGACTAGTATTTTCCTAAGGCACAGATTGTGGCCCGATTAGGAAAATGGTTCAGGACCGATATTTTCTAAGGCATATAGGTTGAGACGAATCTCTATGGTATATATGACTCGATTAGAAAATAGTCCTAGATTGACATTCCTATAGGAATGGTCTCTGTAGTCCATGGCGTAGCTTTTAGCATCTATTGGGACAACCATTCATCTAGGACGTATGTCCGGATTGGAAGAATGGTCCTTGTATCACTCTGTGGAGTGAGTGACTTATTCAGCATCATGCCTGATTACTCAGATGGAGTATGGCTTTGAGAGATGATGCAGTTGATACTATCATATGATAGTGATAATGGTGCTTGTGATCTAATCATGAGATAGCCTGTATGGCTATGATGATGCTATCGGTTGGATGGTATATTTGTGCTCAAGACCATTGCCTTGAATACCTCCCTAGCTAGGAGGGAGTGTTGATATTATGGTAGCTGTGGGAGGTATTTACCTCCACGTGTAACCCTGGCAAGAATAGAATATTCCGGGAAGCAAGAAGAAACCCTAAAGCATTGGACATAACGCTAGAAGACAAGTTGACTAAACGAAATATTTAATATTAAGTGTTTAGCCTCCAGAATGAGAAGTTGGCCCAGACAGCTCAGGAAAAACAATATAAATAAAGGAAGCCAGATCTCATTTGGTACACACACAGCTCGCAACTGCAGAAATGTACAAGTGTGCACTACAGAAAGGTAAGTGCCCAAATCTGGGGAGCAGCTACAGTTCCTGCAACTTGTAATTTCTGTTTTTCTGCGTTGGACTTTCTGATCAGTCTTGGTTATCTTTGCTTGGTGCATTAGCCTTGGTTGGCTATTGATTTGCTATCAAAATTCTTCTCTCTGTCAAGGTTAAGGTGCTCGGGGGTGGCTTCGACCTATGGTTGGGTGACAATATTGCTATATTGTCTATGGTTAAATGAGCACATCTATTATTTCTAATAGTATTATGTACTTAAGGTGTTGTGTTTGACTCTCTCCGTGCACTTCATCGACCTCCATTAAGATGGGTTTTTTATGGACTGACAATTTGGAAGTTTTGGGTCATCTTTATTTATTTTCTTTGTTAGTGCAAAAGTTGTTTTTAGAGCTTAAAGAATTGAGTGGGTTCACCACTGTTTTTTTCAATTGTTTCTATTTCATCCAAGGATTGAGTACCTGATCTGAAAATGGTAAATGATCATTATGACAAATAAAACTGTAAAGTACTTTCCATTTCTAAATAATACAAAGATATCTGTATGGGGAATTCATAAAATTTCACCAAAATACTATTGTCACAAGTGGCTAGGAGTAGGAACAGTACCTATTGAACAATAGCATGTTTGAATCTTGATAAGTGCAATTCTAAAGGTAGGTGAAAAAGTTTTTCATTTAAACAGGCTTTCAAGATAGATGCATTTGTAACTATTCCTGTGAAATTGAAATGCTCTCTGCCAAAAGTTTGTAAAAGGTTTTGACAATATTAAACTATTTTACCAAAATCCATATTATCTTAAAGTAATGTTTAGTTTTAACTACTTTCTTTAAATTGACTGGTATTATGTTAATTATATACTTCAGTCTCTTGTGATATATATTGTGTAAACCAATTTAACACAACTCTGTGCACTGTAATCTTACCAAATAACCTAAAATGACAATTTTTTGACTGAACATTTCCTGTTCTTATGTGTAACTATTGTCCTACTCTTTGTGGCGCTTGACTGCATAAATTCAGTTCTCGGTTTCATCCATTCTGACAAGCAGCCCCTTCTTCACATTCACCATCCAGAGCATAACCCAAAAAAGCAGATGGTCATGACCTTCATGTCCTAAAAGTTGAAAATTCCTTCTTTTCAGCCTATTCCATGAGGTTGTCATTCTTCAGAGACTTAGATGCATGGCATGAAGACTTTTGAGGAACTAGAAGGCTGCCCAACAGGTCTGTTTTGACCTCTTGTTGGGCTCTAAGTTTAGTTATCCAAATCTGTCCTTGCTGCTGTTTTAGGACAACAAACAGGTCTGTTTAATTCTGCCAAGAAATCTGCCTTCAACTGATGGTTATATGCTCTATTAAGGTGCCATTGCAAGTGGTTTTAGTAACGGAATGTTAGCACATGCAAACCTCAAAACATATAGCACTCCTCTAGGATCTTTACAACTCCTAATGCTGATCTAAAAACTAAGCATGCATGAAATTTGAACACGTGTCATTTTTGTTCAACATGACTCTAGATAAACCCCCTGGGGAAAACCAGTTTAGAATGAAAGTGTATATATGTGATGTCTCAAGCATGGAATACAACAAGTGAACAAATACAATGGAACTTGTACAAGTAGCAAGCTCCTCTCAAGCTTGGCTAGATGGTTCCATGAAGAATGCGCCCAAGTAAGTGCGCCCTCTCTCCCTTGTTGCCAATTCCATTGAAATAGTACGCCCTTGATCCTCCCTTGGCCAATAGAGAAACCCTTGCATACAAAGAACCTCTTGTATGCTGCTTCAACAATGAACCAATCAGATCTGCAATAGTCCAAGTACAACTAGTACCTGCTAAGCTTGCACCCTCCTAGACAAGTGCGCCCTCCACCAAGCAATAGCTCTAGCTCACAATAAATGATGCCTCAAGCCTCCTTGCGCGTTCCATGAATGAAGGCGCCCAAGCTTTCCTCACCCAATGCTTCCATTCTCCTCTCAATGCTCCTCTCCAAACTCTCCAAGTGAACACATGAGCAAATGAGCCTCTCTTTGCCCTCTGTGCCCCACTTGAACCATCCATAAGGAAACCTAGAGTTCAATGGCCAAGATCACTCTTAGCCATTTCTAATCAATGGGTGAGATATTCTCACAAGTATCTCACTTAGAAACCTACTTTGGATTAAGTTTCCTAAGTTCACTTTATGTCCCTCAATTCACCCACAAAGTGGATTAATAGTCACTTTTGCCTTAAGTGACAAATTTCATCTTTTTGACTTAAGATAAAGTCAATGTGGAATTAGACATAAAGTACAAGGTACAAAGAGTCAAATATTTCCCTCTTATCGAGGAAAGTGTTTCTCACCAAGCCCATCTTGTCTTTGAAGTAGACATGCTTGCCCTTTGGCAAGGCCTTGGTGAGAATGTCTGCCACCTGCTCATCAGTCGGAATATACTGAAGCTGAACTGCCCCATGCTGAACCCAATCTTTGATGAAGTGATACCTGATCTCAATATGCTTCGACCTGTCATGAAATACTGGATTCTTAGAGAGTTTGATACAACTCTGATTATCACAGTGAATGACAGTCGGAGGAAAGTCCTGACCAAATAAACCAACCAGTAACTTATGAAGCCAAAGGGCCTCACAACTAACCTGACTGGTTGCCATGTACTCTGCCTTGGCTGAACTCAAAGCAACCGACTTCTGTTTCCGGCTGAACCAGGAAACAAGTCCTGACCCCAACCCAAAACAACACTATGAGGTGATCTTCCTTCAATGGCACATCTTGCCTAGTCTGAGTTTGTGTAGCCAACCAAACTCACTCCATCCCCTCTGACATAGTCCAGACCAAAATCCACTGTTCCTGCAATGTACCTCAAAACATGTTTTGCCCCAACCCAGTGAACACTCCTTGGCTCCACCATAAACTGGATGAGAGTGTTCACGACAAAACAAATATCTGGTCTAGTGTTGACCAGATACATCAACGACCCGATCAACTGCCTGTATCTCATAGCATCCGCCAACTGGGAATCTGAAGCGTTGAGCTTCTTTCAGTCGGTGACCATAGGTGTAGACATAGGCTTGCAGTCCTCCATCTGAAATTTGCTCAAGATGTCTGCAACATACTTCCCTTGTCCCAGGAAGATATGATCCTCTTCCTGCCAAACCTTCATGCCCAAGAAATAGTGCATCAACCCGATGTCTGTCATCTCAAACTCTAAAGCAAGACTCATCTTGCACTCAACTATGAGATGCTCTGCTCCCGTGATGAACAAGTCATCCACATACAAAATGAGAATAAGCGTGTCCTCAGCTCTAATGATGGAGTAGAGGTTAGGATCTGCGTCGCTCTTCTTAAACCCCATCTGAAGCAAATGAGAGTCTATCCACGAATACCAAGCTCTGGGAGCTTGCTTCAGACCATACAGTGCCATTCTTAGAAGGCACACGTGAAACTCTCTCTCCAACACTTCAAACCCCTATGACTGCTCTATGTACACCTCCTCCTCAATAAAGCGATTCAGAAATGCAGTCTGTACATTCATCTAATGTATCCTCCAACCCATCTTTGCCGCTATGGCAATAATACTCCGAATGGAAGTGTATCTCGCAACTGGTGCAAATGTCTCATCATAGTCAACTCCCTCTATCTGAGAGAATCCTCTCGCCACAAACCGGGCCTTGTGTTTCTCTATGTTTCCATCTGCAACATACTTGGTCTTATACAACCACGTAGAAGTCACAACTGACTTCCCCACTGGCCTCGACACCACCTCCCAAACATGATTCGCATAATGGAGTCATACTCCTCCAACATGGCCTCTCGCCAAACTTGCTGGTCAACTGCTTGCGCAAATGTCTTGGGCTCTGAATTTGTGATGCTTGTCACCATCGCCAAGTAGGACCCAAGCCTCTCTGGTGCTCTTCTATCTCTGAACAATCTCTTGGGCTCTCCAACATTCTCCTTGGCTTCCTTTAGGGTCTGCTGAAACCATCTCGGTTTCCTCTTCCTCGGAGTAACCAAAAGAGAAGCGACATCTCCGAGCCCAAGAGTCTTAGCCTCAGAACTAATCCCAATACTCTGAGATCCTGAAGCCTCTGCACCCTCTGCCTGAATACTCTGCAATTGTGAACTTGGAGCGGTGCGAGGTGACCCTATCACCCCTGAAACTAGTGCACTCGACACCTGAGGCTGTGCCCTCTCTAAAACATCAAACTTGTTATCACTCTGTAATTTCCCAGGCTGAGGAGGAAATAGGCAGGGGTAACCACAAAACCACTTGGAGTCAAGGATCTAGCCCTCCAAGACTCAAAGAGGGCTCTCTCTGTCCGATATAGCTTTATTTGAAGGGGATGTTAGGCTAGTTATTACTGTGCATAGGTTTGTTTTTGGATTTGGTATATTTGGGAAATTGAAAACTCGAATTTACATTGGGTCATGGGGTCTACCTTTCTGAAAATGTATCTATCTCAGGTTTATAAGATTGTCTCCACAGGGTAGGATAGAAAGACTGCTAGATCAAATTGAATCAAATTAAAGTGAAGGAGAGGTAAAGAAAGGAAAGGCCATCAAGCAGAGGAGCAACTAAGAATTCCTATGCTCAACTTCAGACGAAAACATGCAGAGCATTAAAAGACCAGAAACACAGTGCACGAAACAAATTCTGTTCTTACTCTTTCTTTTAATGATTAGATAAGGGAAAACATGAAATGGATCTACAGAGTAAGAAAACAGTTACCTAGAGAGGAAAAACATCACCAGGGAGTCTAACACAAGAATCCTGCAGATACAACTTTTTATTTCTGGAAGATCATCTGGAAAATTACAAAGTATTCCCTGTGGGGCATGAATCAAAAGCTCAACAATCAACCCATTGTACATTCGACTTGTTACAATATATAGAACAGACTCTCCCTAGGCTTAGGAGGTCGAATTCAACCACCTCGGCCAAAAATAGAAATAAATCCCTGAAAGACAGACTGAATTGCTGAAAAAAGGGGTCAACTTAGACATTTGTTTCTCCTCAACGGTGACACCTATGTATAAACCGAAAGAGGTTATTGTAGATGAGCATGTGCTGGACAAAACCTCTTTCGGTTTTTCCAATTTCATCTCCAGCTCGCCGAAACAACTCTCGCAAAATCATGACTGAAACCAGAAAAAATGGAAGCTTGAAAAATAGGGTTCAAAGATGGTTTCGATTCTCCCTTCTCCTGACACCTGTGTTAATTCTGGGAGAGGGTTTTGTTCTTCAGCCCGTGCTGAACAAAAACCTCTCTCGGATTTTGAAAATTTGTTTCCATTTGCTCGGAATCCCTCTCGGAAGTCTACTGGTCAAAACTGGTAAAAAAATGGTTTTGTGAATTTGGGGGGGTGGTTTTGCAGGGGGAAGGTGGTTTTCTCGGACCCCCCTGGGAAAACCAGTTTAGAATGAATGAATGAAGATGCCCAAGCTTTCCTCACCCAATGCTTCCATTCTCCTCTCAATGCTCCTCTCCAAACTCTCCAAGTGAACAAATGAGTGAATGAGCTTCTCTTTGCCCTACACGCCCCTTTTGAACCATCCATAAGGAAACCTAGAGTTCAATGGCCAAGATGACTCTTAGCCATCTCTAATCAATGGGTGAGATATTCTCACAAGTATCTCACTTAGAAACCCAATTTGGATTAAGTTTCTTAAGTTCACTTTATGTCCCTCAATTCACCCACAATGTGAATTAATAGTCACTTTTTCCTTAAGTGACAAATTTCACCTTTTTGACTTAGGATAAAGTCAATGTGGAATTAGACATAAAGTACTAGGTATAAAGGGTCAAATATTTCCCTCTTGTGGTTAGAGATCCACAACCACAAGGGGACCACTTCCTAAGGTACACCAAAACTCAATATCGCAGACACGAGTTGGACATAACAAATATATCCTTGACTCGCCCTTCAACCTTTTACAAGCTTAGCCAGCGAGGGGTTTGGTTACAACTCATATGCATAAGCTGGCAGTCTATTTCTCACTTTAGGATTGGATATAGAAAATCCCCTGCCCCATATTTTCTCTATTGATGTTCCAAATATGTCAAAGATAGATACCAGTCAAAGAGCATTGATTTAAATTGACATGGCATTAAAGTGATACCTTTCTGGAGCTTTGATCATGATCATTGAAAAGAGAGTTGATATTGGGTCAAAGATGGTCAATGTTTGTGTGCTCGTGAGTAGTGACAAAAGATTAAATGAAGCAAAGTTTAATTAAATTTGATTATTTTAGGGATGGAAATATTGAATAATATAAAGCTTTAAAGAGGCCAAATTATTTTAAATATTTTGAGAGTTAGTCCAAATTTTCAATCATCATTTATTGAGTTTTTCTCCATCCCGAGTGAAATGTACAAATTAGAAGATATTTTAACCCATAACTTTGGACAATGATAACTTTTGCTTATGAAGTTTGAAGTCTATCATTTAACCCATGATTTTGGGTTTTTGCAAAGAAGACCTATGCATTTGCATAGATGGAATTCATGTTTGAGAAGGATGGTTTCTTTTTTAGTGCATGCAAACATATCTTTCTCTCGTGGTTTGAACTTTGGTTAACTATTTTTTACTATCTCATGGTTTTCCCATCCTTGGCAGGGGCTTGCCTTTAACATTCTGTCTCAGAGGTAGATTTGGTCTTGTGGACATTTATTAAAAACAAATAAATCATTCAATCAATCTCTCTTTATCTCTCTTTATAAGGTTATTTCCTAGGGTATTAAGAGATTAGTTCCTAACATTAGTATCATTGCCAAGTTGATAGTTTTCATTCCTCTTGTTAACACAATGGAAGCGTAGCAGTGAAGGACCATGTTAGAATATGAAAGATTGTGCTCGTTTTGCCATTGACAATACCCTTGTCACCCAACCATAGGCCGAAGCCACCCTCCGAGTACCTTAAACTTGACAGAGAATCACTTTGGAAGCAAACCCTAGGCTAGATAGACAAACAAAGGGTAGCGCACCTTTCCCCAAGGATAGCGCATCACAAAGAGCTGATCAGATAGTCCAAACCCTAACCAAGAGATAGTCCAAGCCAAAACGTAACTGCTAGTTGCAACAGCTGCACCAACAACTTTCCTCCAAACCTACGCACAAGACTGCAACTGCACTGCGCATAATTGGCTCTCTGCAATTGCTGAGATGTGTCAAATGAGAGACGGGTGCCTTGTATTTATAGTGGTTCTGACAGACTTACTGGGGCCGACTTCTCCTTCTGGGTACCTGTCTGTTCAGTATATATTAATTCTTTTGGCCGACTTCTTCTCTTGAAGACTAATAACCTAATACATATTATCTTCTTGAGCCGACAAGTCTTCTAGGGTTATTAGCCAACTCATTAGGGTTTCTCTTGCTTCCCAGAGTCTTCTATTCTCTTCAGGTTTACACGTGGAGGTAGATACCTCCTGCAACTACCATAATATCAACACTCCCTCCTAGCTAGGGAGGTATTACAGGTAATGGTCTTGAGCACAAAACATACCATTCACCCGGTAGCATCAACATAGTTACATGGACTAGATCATGAGCACCATCATCATCATCATCTGCATCATCTCTCGAAACAATACTCTATCTGAGTAATCAGACATGATGCTCACTCCACAGAGTGATGCAAGAGCCATTCTTCTAATCTAGAAGAGTAAATGCTGTGAACCATTTTCCGTCTGGAAAATCTTTGTTCATCATTCATCTGGCTGATGATTATCTCCAATACACTGCTGATAGTCTTCAAGGCAATTAGAACAAAAATAGAACACAACTGTGTCTATCCATAGTAGTACAAAACTACAATCCAATGGTACACTACCACACCAAGTAACACACAAGTACTTGATCAACAATGTATAGTCACGAACAGTGGAACATATCCACCACAGTAGTATACATCTACTGTCATACAGTCTTCATAACAAACATCTGATAGCAACCTGCACAGAAACAATGTTATGATATAAATTGAATCATCTGGGCCAATCTTTCACTCACATCTGTGAGATCTGAAAGAATATCTGCCCTTAGTGTAGAACATCAACAATGGGCTATCTGCCCTATTCTTCTCAAACAAGGAAGAATGATTGTTTCTGATTTCTGAGCCTGGACCATTCCTCACCTTGGGCCATTCCTCCTACACTAATCAAAGTGCACCCTGGAGAGAATGTATAAACCCTAAGGAATGCTTGTCTCTGATTGCTGAGCCTGGACCATTCCCCACCCTGGGCCATTCCTCCTACACTAATCAAAGTGCACCCTGGAGAGAATGTATAAACCCTAAGGAATGACTATCCAGACCATTTCCTCTATTAACCACAAGAGGAAAAGACTGTCCTGCATCAACCTCCAAAACAGACCATTCCTCATGTTAACCACAGTGAGAAATCGCTATTCGGCGAGGCGGGCCAGTCTTCTTGAGTAACCCTCAAGAAGAGAGATTGCCCTAGACCACTCCCCATGTTAACCACAATGGGAAGACGCTGTCTATGATACATCAACAATCTGGACCATTTCCCATGTTAACCACAATGGGAAATCGCTGTCCGTCAGAAATCTCAATCCACTTTCAGAACAAGAAAGCATTTGTCCAAGATGGACTATTTTTCAATTCTTGAAAATGAATGTCTTCAATAATATTTTCAGTGCTCTCTCCCAACCTGGGAGTCATCTCTTCCTTTTTCAATAAGGAAGTCGTTTCCACGAGCTCCAGCTTGAGTATGCAAACTCTTTCATCTTGGATAAAAGCTTTACCAAAATGTCTGCTTATCCGCTCATTTGTGGAGATATGTATTGGAGAACCACTTTCTCCTTTCTGGACTTCATTATGGATAATGTAATGCTTGATTTCAAATGTACTTTAGTCTGGAACACTGTGAAGGCTTCATGTAGCTCTGAACAATCGAGTATATCATTGTTGGAAAACTGGAACATATCCATGTGGCACTTCTTCTGTTATCATGAGATCTAATCTACTGAGTAATCATCTTGATGTTATAGGAAATCTTCACCAAGCTTCTGTTGTGCACTGGAGGTTCTTCACCAAGTTATCTTCTTCTATCTACATACAAGGGTCTCTTTCTGGTATGCCTCAAAGTTTTGAGATTGCTTCTTCATACGCTCTTTATTCAATTTCTCTGGAGAGTATTCTTTGCATTCATCTGATGTAGAACTCCAACTTATGGACATTGCGAATGATATAATGACTCATGTAGAGATAAGTCTGGTTTACTGGAACAAATAATCATCATAGTCTTCTCCCTCCATTTGGGAGAACCTCTAGTTCTAGATCTCGCAATGCTTTTATTCATAAGTCTTCCATATACTATTCTTCATCACGACTCTCAGTTCCTCTGCTTGATTGCTTTTATTGAGTTTATATCAGGCTGACAATCTTGTGATTCTTGATACAATGACTGGTTGTTCTGGCTTCTCTTTCTTTCTTTGAATCTTCATGTTCTTTCTCGTGTTTAGCTCTTGGGTCCATGGAGTAGATAACATGCCCTAAAGATTCTATTTCTTTCTTTCATCACAAGATCACGGATCTCGATGGACAACTAGGGATACTTTAAGGCTTTTCTTCGAAGAGGTCTTCTTCTGCGGTTGAACTGAACACGTACTGTCTTTCATGGCTGCTACCATACTTCATCATTTTTAATGGATCATAGGATTAGCTCCCTCCTAATCCTTGCTTCATGTATGAGTGCATTTAATCGGCTCCCTCCGTCTAACAGAGTCCACGCTTCCATCTGCATCCTTATTGTCTTCTGCAATATATAATTGGCTCTCTTTGTCTAACAGAGTCCACGCTTCCGTCTTGTCGTCTTCTACAAAACGTCATAAGCCTTTTTCCAATTTCTTCTTGATTGCTGACTTCTTTCTATCTTTGCTTCTTCTAAGTTTCTTCATGATTGATTCGGCTTACCTTGCAATAGCTTCCACATGATTTGTATTTCATCCTTTCATGTGTATTATCTAATGATATCCATTCTTATTGTGTTGTTCTTCCATAGGTATAGTTCTTCTTGGAACACATTATCTTCCAAGAGATAGATATACAAGATATGTACAGAGACGATGCAAACAAGATATGTACAAGAAGGAGTCTCTTCCATCCTGCTTAGTCTTCTTTGTAGGTTCCTTTTCTTTGGCAATTGATGCTTCGTGTTTCTCCTTCCTTTTCTTTAGCTTGGGACAATGAATCTTGTAGTGACCATACTTTCGACAGTTGAAGCATTGTACTTCTGAAATGTCTTTCTCTTGATTTGGCTTCCTCCTTGAACCAAACTTCC
>ML776751.1:1007815-1022449 GCA_009831015.1 Picea engelmannii | reverse complement strand
GACTCATTACTTGTCCAATGTTTCTGACTGAGAAGAGATTTGTTAGGGCATCGTACATCTTCTTCGATGAGTCAAGATGGGAGATGTAGGGTATCAGGTGGTCTTTTATAGATTCCACTATGATACTCATAGCATTGATATCATTGTCTTTGAACTTCTCCATAGCTGCAACGTTCTGCAGTTCCTTCTCTTTTCCTTCTTCAAACTCTGGCTTCACGATATTTTCTTTCACGATATCCAACACTTTATTCTTGTTAAGGATGAGGTCAATCCTTGTCTTCCACGCTCTGAAGTTAGAGGCTCCATCTAACTTGTTCTCTGACTTCATAGAGTAAGTCATGGCTACTTGACTTGGTCGACCCTAGATTTGACCAGAAATTCAAACTTCACGTCTTGGCTTTTTGAGAGTACCAGGATATGCGTTGGGCTAGGGCACACTGATCTATCCAGAGATTACGTTAATCCCTTCACTTAAGGTGCCTCAACAAGAGGATTAGGGTTTCTGCAACTGCACCTGCTAGTAACCCTAGCTGCAGTGTCTTGGAAGCTTCTCTCGCTAGTAACCCTAGTGACAGTTCTTCAGCGAGCTCAATATCCTAACGACTATGCTTCCTTCCAGTGTTTAGACTGAATGGAGGAGGTGTGGGCCCATAACCTGTTAGAATATGAAAGATTGTGCTCGTTTTACCATTGACAATACCCTTGTCACCCAACCATAGGCCGAAGCCACCCTCCGAGCACCTTAACCTTGACAGAGAATCATTCCGGAAGCAAACCCTAGGCTAGATAGCCAAACAAATGGTAGCGCACCTTTCCCCAAGGATAGCGCATCACAAAGAGCTGATCAGATATTCCAAACCCTAGCCAAGAGATGGTCCAAGCCAAAACGTAACTGCTAGCTGCAATAGCTGCACCAACAACTTTTCTCCAAACCTGCGCACAAGACTGTAGCTGCACTGCGCAGAACTAGCTCTCTGCAATTGCTGAGATGTGTCAAATGAGAGATTGGCGCCCTGTATTTATAGTGGTTCTGGCAGACTTACTGGGGCCGACTTCTCCTTCTAGGTTCCTGTCTGTTCAGTATATATTAATTCTTCTGGACGACTTCTTCTCTTGAAGACTAATAACCTAATACATATTATCTTCTTGAGTTGACAAGTCTTCTAGGGTTATTAGCCAACTCATTAGGGTTTCTCTTGCTTTCCAGAGTCTTCTATTCTCGTCAGGTTTACACGTGGAGGTAAATACCTCCCGCAGCTACCATAATATCAACAGACCAAACCCTCCAAACACAAGTGACCAATTAGCACAATTAGTAAAATCCCTGAATTTCAATCCAAAACCATGGTTCGAATAGACCTTCTAATATAAGATTGGAATGCCAATCTGGGGCTAGGCCAAAATTCTACTTAGTACAATAGAAGAAGAGAAAACCTTGGCACACATGAAAAGCCCAAACATAGATGACTAAGGGCATAGCCTTTCCCGTGTTTGTGAAAAAAGGAAGTGAATGAACTTTACAAGGCTAGATTAAAACAACAATTTTTTCAACTATGTCATAAAGACACGATAAATTACCTATACTAGTCCTACATCTTCAATGTATGGTAAAGGAATGGTGGAAGAATCGAGAAAAATAAGCATGATAGATAATTTTCACCTGAAAATGATTAGGTAGAAGCCTTTTGTTGTTTGAAAGATGCGGAACAAATACTGATTTTAAAGAATATAGAAATAGAATGCGACACTTGGTGGCTAGAGTAACAAATATGCTGTTAGGTATCCAATATAGTTGGATTAATCCTCACCTACAAAAGTCAATAGTAGTTGAAGAACTGGATACTATGCAAAAAGCCATCAGTATTGCATTCAAACGAAAAGGATCAGGAGAATCTAGCCCTCAATCATCCCACAAAGAGATAAACACTAGTTATAAGGTTGGAGAGTCATACCTAATCTTCAAGAAACTGTCATTTCCAAAAGAAAACATTCAAGGTAAGAAGATTTGGATATAGATTGTGGAGGACTTGATTTCAATAATAAATGACCAATAAAAATCAAGAATCATAAGAACAATAAGACAAAAGAAATCAAGAACGACCCAAAGGCTAGCAAATGTATAACAACCTTGCAAAGGAATTTGTCCTCGTTGGTCAAAATGAATCTCTTGAAGGGGAGAGTTGTTACGACCCAAGTAAGAAGACTCCAATAGGGGCGGTAGGTGTGAGGGGGATCATTTTGTATCTTGATGCACTTTGCATGGGGAACTAGCAACACTTCAAGGCTTGAAGATTCTCACACAAATAACATTGGAGCAGATCACAAGTATTGGTGACTCCTTAATTGTCAATATGCTTTTTAGCAAGGGTGGCATCTCCTCACCAGCCCTAGTCAGAACCATTTGCCAAATCAAATCCTTGACAAAGAAATTCGAATCGGTATCAGTGTTTCATGTCCTTAGAGCCAACAACTCGGAGGTGGATCACATGGCAAATAATGTTAGAATTTTTGCCTCCTTAGGCAGTGGATCTGCACCATAGAAGTTTCAGCCCTAATACTGAATCCAATTTCTTTGGAAACATATGTCGAAACTTCAGACGTGCAATCAGCAAAATCGATAGGGAAACATTCAAGAGTGTAGACACTGCAAGTCAAATGGTTAGATCATTTAAGCATCTGCTAGGGCTAGATCTAATACAAAATCCAGATCTGAATATTATATGTTCTTGACACCGGCCGAGCATAAATCAGATGAATATCTGGAATTACAAATTAAAACATGCTAAATCAGATCAGCATCAGCCTGGTTGTTTGATACATTAGCATAATAAATTAGCAACTAGAACACCCAAAAATCAGACGTGGAATGTTGCAAACCAAATTTGGGAAGCAAACACATTTATTTCTATTACACATAAAAGATGATTACATTACAACAATTTAGCATCGCCCAAGCTGCAGATGCAAAACCCAAATCAGCTAGCTATCACAACGACTCTCTTCACCCAAGCAAACCAAGCAAATAGCAAACTTTAGCTATTACAACCTTTTCTACTCAACATTCTTCTCTCACATTACTCTTCTCTAGCTCTCGTGAAGCAAGCTAATAATGTGATGAGGTGATATGCTTTTCCTTCCTTTCTTTTATAGAGTAAGAGGAGTGAGTTACGAGTAAGGTAAAAACCCTAATCCTAGACTACGTCTGCAAATGGAAAATGGGTCCACAAGTGGAGCACTCTACATGTGCCAAGTAGGTAGGCACATGCTCAAAAGTTCCAGCTCACCCACTTGACATAGTTTTGTGCAACACTTCATATTTTTATGCAACCACAAGTGCGAACTCACCTTAGTTTTGTGCAACACTTCATATTTTTATGCAACCACAAGTGCGAAATCACCCACTACACATTTTATGCAACAAGTGCGCTGCCCTAGCCCCAATGGTAAAATAAATGAGAAATGTGATATGAGGCAAAACGTCTTTATGAAACTCTCTCCCATTGTTGCGTCCACTCACATCAAGAGACAAACACTCTTCAAACAATAGGAAGATAACAAATGAGGATGCTTTGCTAGAGAAAGGGACACTAGTGAAAGGGAGGGAGGGGGCAATCACACTTTAGGAATTTAGACCATGACCCCCAACCAACGAAGAAACCAACCTCGGTCTAGGAGGAGCATAGTGAAACAAGGTTCAAGTGGGGTTGATTATTGCAACCTCCCCCATCACCTAAAACATTATGAAGGGGGGGACCATTTAAACTTTCCATGCTTCATCACATGCTACCACTCTGTTACCACATGCAAGAAGGATAGTGGGTGAAGCCTTGTGGCTGCTCCCTCCGTTCTCTCCTACATTCTCATGCAGAGTAGGAAGTGCCCCTCATTTCAATTCGCTAGGAACTTTCTGTGAGCATTGTTCATCTCTTCTTGGTAATTGGTGTTAAACTATAAATTGGAGAGTATGTAAAGAGACAAGCCAGAGAGACTGAAAGAGATATGTATTATATCAATGTGCTTCAAAATTACATAACGTGGTATTGTATATATATATCTAGCAAGTTCCCTTATTCTCGTTAGGAACTGCTCACCTAATTACATAAATACATTAACTTAAATGTCATTTGTTATGTATGATTTATTTCTCACTTTATGATATTACAACATAACATTTATTATTCCTTGGATAATATAAACATTACAATATCTAACACGCCCTCTTATTGTTTTTTTCAGCTTCCATGATTCCTAACATTTTTTGGAGCTTCTTGAACTTATCCTTGTTTAGTGCTTTGATGAAGATGTCTACCACTTGATCTTGGCACTGACAATAAATCAGTTCTATCTCTTTTGTTCTACACTTGATCTCTAATATAGTGATGACGAATTTTGACATGTTTTGTTTTTGAATGATAAATTAGATTCTTCATCATTTTGATGGCACTTTGGTTGTCATAGTATAAAGTTGTTGGCTGCATTTGTGGAAGCTTCAAATCACATTAAATTCTACATAACAACATTGCTTCACATGTTGCTTCAACTGCTGCTTTGTATTCTGCTGTTGTTGAAAGATCTACTGAAGGTTGCTTTTTACTTGCTCATGAAATCACTCCACTACCAAGAGTAAAATCATAACTTTTTGTAAATTTTCTTTCATTTGTATCACTTGCCCAGTCTACATTTGAAAAACCTTTCAACATGAAGTTATCATTTTTCTCAAGTACTATACCCAACTGCAATGTACCTTTGATATACCTAAATACTCTCCTGGTTGCATTCCAATGTGTCTCCCTAGGACAATTGAGAAACCTTGATAACATTCCAACTTTAAAAGTTATGTTTGGTCTAGTTGTGGTAAGATATATCAATCCTTCAACAAGCCGACAATAAAACAATTCATTGACCATCTCAGATTTATCATCTTTTGAAAGCTTTAAGTTTACCTACATTGGTGTTTTGTTGGGATTGCTATCTTGAATTCTAAACTTATTCAACAATTCTGAAGCATACTTTGTTTGTGGGATAAAAATCTTGTTTAGTTGTTGCCAATTTAATGCCCAAACAATAATGTAATAATCCCAAGTCAGTCATATCAAATTATTCGCAAAGATTGTATTTTTCTTTCTGAATCAAATCATCACTATTTCCTGTAATGATTAAGTCATCAACATTTACAACCATAACAATAAATTCTTCACCTTTTTATACAAGTTAGGATCATAATCACTTTTCTTAAAACCTCTTGATCTAAAATACTTATCAATCTTTTTATACAATGGTCGAGGGGCATGTTATAATCCATAGTAGATCTCACTAACTTACATATCAATTTTTCTTTTTCTTCAACAACAAATCCTTGAGGTTGCTCCATATACACTTCTTCTTGCAAATCCTCATTTAGAAATGCACTTTTAACGTCCATCTGATATACCTGCTATCCAAACTGTGCTACAAGAGCTAATAACATTTTGATTGGGATCAATTTTGTAGTGGGAGCAAATGTTTTTTCATAGTCTATATCTTCTTTCTGTGGATATCCTTTTGCAACTAACCTGGCTTTATATTTATCAATAGAACCATTTGATTTGAAGCATTGATTTTTTTTACTTGCAGAGTGGTTACAAGTGGGATGCTAAGTCTTCTTTACCTCTGTAGACTTTAAGTTCATTTCCTCTTTAGAACTTTAGTATGTGGCCTCTAGGGTGAATTAGTATTCCAGATTTATATAACTACCTATTTACAGAATATCAAAGTCTGGATTGTTTTTATATGTTTGTATGTTCATAGGGATGTTTGGTGCATAGGTTTTCCATTGTATTTCTTTTCTGTCTGCCAATTCTAAATCCCAGCAGTCTGGTGCTTTTGTGACTTCAATGTTGGCCTTTTTTGCAATATCTTCTAATC
The DNA here is from genome assembly GCA_009831015.1 of Picea engelmannii. NCBI lineage: Eukaryota > Viridiplantae > Streptophyta > Pinopsida > Pinales > Pinaceae > Picea > Picea engelmannii. The sequence goes on along the minus strand of ML776751.1, from coordinate 1,016,545 downwards.
TGAAGTTATGGGTCTATGCACAGTCCACCTAGATTCTTGCTTCATTATTGTAGATATTTTCTCTATTAAAGAAGATTCCTTCCAGTTCAAATCTTTCAAAATCCTTCTTGTTTTATGATTGATTGCTCGTTTTGTATTTTTCTCTTTACAGTCTATGTTTGTCATTTTTGGTTTTGTTTCATCTTATTTTTTGTGTCATTGGTTTTTCATTTGTTGTTCCTTTTTTCTTTTTTTGGTTGGAGGACCTATGGTTAGGGTGGGGGAATTTGATGAATATGTATAGAACTTTTCTTTTTTGGAACACTTGTTGAAGGAGGGTTTTTGTTTGTGTGGGCTTTAGAGGAAACTGCATATGTTTTTAGACTACGTTTTGGGTGAAATCCGTCCCCTATCTTCAGAGAAAATTGAGTAGAAGTGGGTTTGTTTTGTTGTTATTGTTTTTCAGTTTTCTTTCCTGAATGAATGCTTGATGGTTTAGGTCCTTTGGCCCTCCTTGTTTATGTGCAAAGGTTAATGACTTTCTTTGAGGTTTTTTGGTTTGACTTCTGTTCTCGACTTTCAAATTGGAGGCTTTAGTCTGTCTAAAATTTATACTACATGCATATTTATCATTCTATGACTAAACTTTCCATATTATTGTTATATTCTTGCACATCTTCAATTTGTTTGGCTTCTCCCCATTGTCAAAAGGCTTGGACTAAATTTTTGGGTCAGAATCTAATTATCATTGCTTTTTTCCATGTCATCTCACTTTTTGAAAGGGGTAATCATTTCTATGTTATTAGAAGATCCTTTGTCTAATCCGTTTCGTAAGATTCCTTTGGTTGATTGTCCTCTTCAGGGGTTTTACATGTTAGAAAGAGAGAACAAATTTAAGCCAGCTTTGAAAAGTTGATCCACTCCCATTTCCATCAAACATAAATAAGATTGCACCCTTGGACCTTTCATGTTTTGGCTCTTTATTGGTGGGGATGGATTCTTGTCACTTTGTGTAAGTAGTACCTCGAGTTCTATTGTTTAACAGGAAGTTGTTACATGAGTGGTTTGTTTAGATTTTATGAATGATTTTGTCCTATTGCTTCTTTCTGCCAATTTAACTGGAAGGGTAGGAGGGAATTTCCATACCTGCAACTGTTGTGGATTGTCTGTCATAAACCACAGCTTCATCCAAATGATAAAGACAAGCATGTTCGCATGCAACATCTGAGGTTTATGGGGGATACCGGACACCTATCATAGTAGCTACTTTGTATGATGGGATGAAACATGCACATTGTCAAACCTACATGTGACCATGGTCACACATGATCAATATCACTTGATGTTCATATCCTTGAACTATGCAGCAAAATCAGACATGGTTCTAGGCTTCTAGCTCACCAGTCTATGGCTCCACTCCCGAGCATGATCATCATTGCTTTTTATTTGGTGATAGTGAAGAAAAGTGAACAATAGCATGTGAAGATGAAGAATAGCACCTGAGGATGAAGCATAACACATGAAGGTCAAAGATAGCACACAAATACAAAGAACAACACTCAAATTGACAGTGGCAACTGAAGGTGAAATCACCAATAGGGAGATAGAGCTCGTACAAATTACTTGTGTTACCGGATTCGCCGGGTCTAGAGGCTGGATCCGCGAATCCGCGTTTCAGATCTGGATCCGGATTCGCCAAGATCCATGAAGGATCCGCCAACGACATGGTTCCTTCCCAACCAGAAACGGCTGCTTCATTTAATTGGCAGATCCCGTGATGACCAGACCCATAGACGCGGATCCCACTGCAAATTCGTTAATTGATTTATAAATAAAGATCGCCCACTTGCAAATTCTGTAATTGTTAAACCTTTTGTCAAGTCAACGGATATGAATTCCATAATTAATACTATAAAGTTAGATCCAATAATGATCTCAGAATTCAAAATAATGTAATTTAGCTTTAGTGTTTAGTGTTTTATTAGTTTACATTGCCGGTCCATTTTATTAACAACATTTAGATTACACCGAGGTATTTTATTATATAGAAAGAGAATTTAATATTTATTATATCGAATGGTGACTTATTATATGGAAGGTCGTTTATCAAAGGGTGAAAAATGAATGGTACCAAAAATGAAAAAACTTTATATCAATATTAATTTACCTTATAACTTTATATTCACATTAACTTTAAAATGTACTTTATAACTTTATATTAATCATAACTTTATAATGTACTTTATATTAATGCTAACTTTATAATGTAATTTATAACTTTATATAAACACTAACTTTATAAGGTTATATTAATGTTATAAACTTCTTAGGTCATATAGTTATAATGTGATATTATTAAATTTATATATTAAAGTTATTTATAAACCTGGTATTAGAATATTAAAGTTATAACATATAAATTTATATATATTCATAAAATGTTTTCATTAAAATTTAATATATAAATTTATATAAGTTATATTTTTTAATTTTTATGTAAATTTTATTTTTAAAATTTATAAAAATATATTTATATTGTTTGTACTCGCTGTTTCTCCGTTGTATCCAGATCCCATCTTTTCAAAAAACTGGCGGATCCGTATCCGGATCCTGGTAACTTAGCAAATTACTATCTTCTGTCCTATGGCCAGGTCTATGGGACTTGATGATGCAGTTGAGTATAATGTGTGTGTCTGAGAGAGAGAGAGAGAGAGAGAGAGAGAGAGAGAGAGAGAGAGAGAATCACAATCAGAACATGTAGATATATGCTGATGCCATGCTGTGTAGATCACTGAGGTAGAGGAGGGCAGCTTCTTTAGAACAATAAATTATGCCTGAAATTTAAGGAAAAATGGGTTTTTAATCAAAATGTAGTGGGATGGATTTATGATAAGGTGGACTTTAATATATATTAAAACTGGCCTACAACCTTCCCCCCCACAAGTAAGGCAGAGCAGTAGCATGTAGGGGGTCCTGCATTTAATAGAAGCAGGATGATCTAGTATGCAAGTAAGGTGAGGGCCTACTTTAGGGCAGGTCATCCCTCATTAATAATTTAATAAGCTTAAATTTTCTCCTGAGATTTTGAATCTTTTCTTCTTTTTCATTATGAAAATAATTACTTTTTTCCTTATGTTGCATCTGTCTTGTTTCATGCTAATGATGTAATTTACTATCACTTTATTTATGTCAGTTGATCTGTCTATGGCTGTAACATAATGTACAGGCTTTGGAGACATTGTATTGCCAGCTGATCCTTTTCGATTTGGCTCGATCTTTTGTGTTTGAAAATTGTGTTTTGAGGATTATTGCATTTCTTTATGCTGAGTTCAAATCTGCTCCTTGCCCTTTCTCAAGGAGTGTGAACTAGAAATAATGTCTGTTTTCTTTTATGTTTCCAATACATATTTACTAGGATTAGTTGATTGTTCTAAAAACGTTTGGTGGATTTGGTGTCATTCATTTTTATCAAATTGTTCCTGCTTTCATTTTTGAAAACCATTTTGCATATGTTATTACATCCTTGAGATATAAATATTATCAGATTAACTATGATTTTCATCAAGTGAAGTCTCTTACCGTTTTTCCTGAGAAATAAATTCCCCTCACCCTCACAGGTATTAAGCATTCAGAGTGAGGAAGCTGGTGCCTTCCCAGCACTCTGCAGATTTCCCCTCTCTTCCCCAGTTTTAACTACAAACAGCAGTAGTGGCTAGTAACCCCACAGCACTCTCAGTGGGAATGGATCCCATGATCTCCCTGGACATTACACCTTAAAAAATGGGGTCAAACCACCCAGGCTATCCCTTGTGGCTAGTGAAGTCTCTTAGATTTGTATTTATTTGGGAATTATATTTATGTTCTTATGATTACTTGAAGCAGTGCTTTTACTCATTCCCATGTGAAATTTGATGAAAATGTTTTTGCTGTTTGCTGGCTATTGTCTGAACCATTGTTCCTTCGGTCACTGCAGGGAAATTTGTTTCCATGCTTTTTGTACTTAATTTTTTTGTAGGTCTTAAAATCTTATCTGTCCATTATAATACAATACAATTATGTGGTTGATTTATAATTTTGTTGTATGTCTATCAGGTCCGTGTTGCAAATCTACAGGATGCATCTGAACACATTGGCGAGGTTCTCCGTAGAGTGAAAAGGGATTATCTCAAAAGAGCCTACAAATTGCAGGATTGGTAAGATTAGTTTTACTATTGCATCTGCAGTTATTGATTTTGTTGTTTTTGGCTAGTATATTCTGTACAGATCTCTCCATGTTATGCCTTACTAGTTTCTGCTAGTGTTGCAAACATTAGCATCAGAAAAAAATCTTTGAGGGTCTTGACCTCAGGGCATCCAAAATATTGGAGAAATAATTGGCAAACTGTGACAGGCATTAAAAAATGCAAATAAATTCATTTTTTCCATTTAAAAAAAATACAAACTAAACACATCAAATAATTACATGGCCATATAAATATGTGAAACGCACCGAGACATAAGATGTATAAGATGCCAAATGATACTTCATACATTAATTGCCAATATTGAACCTGATAGCTATCTAGTCAAGACTTAAATTGAATACAAAATTATATCAAATATATAATAAATGCATGTCATCATTGATGAGATTCACAAGAGATAGAGAGAGAATTGCATGGAACCAGGGAAGCTCAACAGTTGAAGAGATGTCACACAAGAAGAGTGCAACCATAGAGAGAAAACAACCTAAGAATAAGTACGCTAGAGAGAGAAAGAATTTAGAAACCCAAGAACAAAAGAGAGTGCAACACTTGATGATGCTCTTAGAAAAATCACTCTTATTAATATTGAATGAATCACTTGAATGATAAAAACACAAACGAGAGCTAGGTATTTATACACAACCCAAGAGGTAGAGTGCTTCCCCAATAGGGTTTTGAGCTTACATGTACAAGGTCGGCCTTAGCCAAACCTACAAATATAATAATCATACAAGATAAAGTCGGCCATGGCTAAAAGTGAAAGTTACCCTATTTTCCACACCCCCCCTTATGATGAATAGGAGCCATAGAGGGAAGACATTAATGGCATAACAACCCTCCTTATTGGTGAATCTCCCACACCAATATGATTCTGCAAGCTGATGAAGGTGGCCTCTAGTAGAGGTTTTGTGAAGATGTTGGCAAGTTGTTTTGCTAAAGGTACAAAGACTGTCATAAGTTGTTCCTGAGAATTGAGGTGCTGAATGTAGTGCATTCATATTTCAAAGTGCTTAGTTTTCTATTGATCCACGTGATTATGGACAAGCTAAATGGTGATTTGATTGTCATAAAATAGTGGTGGAGTCTTTTTGAGGAACACTATCATGCCCTTATTGAAGAATTTCTCAACCCACAAAGTAGGGACGAGTTGTCACGCCCGCTTTGAAGGATTACTCAACCCATAGGGCAGGGATGTGTTGTCACGCCCCCTTTGAATGATTACTCAACCCACAATGTTGGGACGATAACCAAATTAAAAAATCCCAATATAAATTCGAACCCATTTAAATTCTATCATCATTGGAATTCATACATGCATTCAATTAATAAAGCAATGGAAATAAACATGCATAAACTCATTTAGAACCAGGGATTCCATACCCATTTCATTCATAAATAGAATATAAGCTTAAATGGTATAATTACAAATAAATAATGAAGAGATGGGACACTTATCTTTTATCCGAGAGTGTCCAAGAAATTGGGTGCGTGTGAGAAATTTTCCACCAAATCATAGGCATCCATTGTAGATGCCACATGAGGCCACTAGGGCAAAGGAAATTGGCTATAGACTCACATTCAAACAGTGATGGCATTTCCATCGATTTCCCACACAACACAAGGAAGATATCTCCCTTCTCTGCTCAACAGTCCCTTAAGATTATTCTCCTTTCTAGTGCTCTTAGTGTATGCAGAGAGAACCCATCCCGCTGTTTGTCTTTTGAAATAACCTGGCATAAAGTATATTGGCTCTAAGGCACCCAATGAGCAACAATTAACATAGGAAAGGGAGGTTTCCTAAACAACCTAGTCTCTATGCTTCTCTACGACCATCCATCTCTCTTCACGAGGCAACAAATTACTTTCCCTTCATTGGTTTTGGTTATTCTTGGGTTTGTATATTAGTCTAAAACATGAGGTTGCAGTTTTTAGAACTTGGGTGATGCTTGAACATGAGAATGGCATGCATGAACGAGTTAATGGTGAGGAATGGAAAGAGTGTGCATGAGAATGGATGGGGAAGGTGTTAATTTCTGAACCTAGCTCCCGACACTTATTCCGAATAAAATCACTTTATTAAATTACTGCACAGCTAGGTTACTGAATGAAAATAATCAGCAGAAGCATAAAACAGAAACCAATCACATTGCACAAAGATTTTGGGTAAACAACCCTGGAAAAACCTCGAAGGGAAAACCAATACCTTGTTTATTTTATTCATTAAAATCTTGGGCTCACATCATGGGATAATGGCCTATTAGAGGAATACTTTGCAGCAATAGCCTAGCCCACCCGGCTGCTATCACCCTTGTTGCCCCTTTGCACCTTTCCTCCACCCTGCCTACTCACACTTTGATGAACTGCTCTTCACCCAGTCAATGAGATCTCCTCATTGTCCACTCGGTGTGTGACACAAGCACATGAGCAAAGAATCCCTCTTTGCTCCTATATGCTCTTTGTGTGTCTCATCCTCTCACTTAGGCTGCCTTTTATTATGTTGAGTTAACCCTAAGTCCCAAACCCTAGATCTCCTAAAGTGATCAACCACTGAGATCTAATCTCAAGTTCACTTAGATCTAACAACTAGGACTTAATCAGCCCACTTAAGTTAATTATGCCAATAACTTAGGCATTTAACTTAATTAATCTCACATGAATCTAAAAGGTCATTCACTTTATTAATCACTAATAAAGTGAATCTCCTAAGGTTTCTGAGAGGTATTAGGACGAATTCCACATGCTAGACACCAAGCCTATGTGGAAGTACCTGTCCGATACTAAATACATCAACAAAATGAATTCTAATGAGGGTGAGGAGGCTTATATTTCCTTCTGATGGTTTTAACTTTTACCCAACCACTTCATAACTATGTGAGGTAGACTTCCTCACTAACCACCACATGCATTCAATGATTGGGTTCTAAGTCAAAGATGGTGGATGAGATTTAAATAAAGCACATGATAAGAAGGTAGGAGTTCTTAGGTAGCATAGGTTTATTTCCACCCCCTTGGGGCCCCCTTTCCTCTTCCCCTCTTATGGACTCGACCCTTCTCGTGCCCTCAATAGCCATCTTTGACCTTTATATTAGTTTTCGACACAATATTTACATATCTTAAGCATATTGTGGAAGGTCTACCACATGGTACATGGAAAACATATTTACTGGAATTATATGCCTAGCCATTCACTAGTTGGACCTTGGCTTTTAGCTCCACATAGTAATCCATACAACATATTTACATCGTTTACACGTGGGGTCATTTACTTATTCTCTTGTGGTTGATTCTCGTCATTATAAACACCTATTTACAATTTATACATAATTTGACCTAATACATCCAAAGGGTCAAAACTAGGGTCTTACAAAGACCCAAATGTTCAAGAATCTTCCATGCAACGTGCTTCCTTGCAAGAACGATGCTGACATATTCGACTTTTGTGGAGGAGAGACCCACAACATGTTGCTTTTTGGGACACCAATAAATTTTAGAGAACCAAGAGTAAATAGGTACCATGAAGTGGATCTCCTCCCATAGAGATTGTCAGCTGCATTCAATGTCAGAGAATCCCTACAGAAGAATAGGGGTGCCCACTGAGGAGTGGATGCCCATCCGAGTTGTTCCTTTGAAATAGCACAAAACTCGTTTGGCAGCCTGCCAATGACTCTTGTGATGCTTTTGCATATAGCTAGTGCACATGATGACAATAATTGCTTTGTTTAGTCCAGCATAAAGGCTATGTCTGGATGAGTATGAGTAAGTTAGAGTAGACTCCCTACTAAAGATTGATAGATCGTAGCATCAAATGAGGGAGAAGGACATTTGGCCTGAAATTTCATCCCACAAACAAGAGGGGTATAGATAGGCTTACAATCCTCCATCTAGAAGCATTGCAAAAGGTCTAGTGCATACTGGGGCTAAGAGAGAGAAATCCTAGTGGAGGACTAAGTGATTTGAAGTCCCATAAAATAGTGAAGTAGGTCTAAGTCAATCATCTCAAAGGATTCTTGGAATTGTAGCTTAAGTTCCTTAACCATAGATGGTGAATTACTAGTCATGATGAGATCATCAAGACAAAGAACAATAGTGCAGGTTAGACTGTCATGATGTCGAATATAGAGATCATGCTCAACCTTGCATTGAGAGTGTTAAATTTTATATGCAGCAGCGAGAGCCATTCTCCTGGAGGATGGCTAAGACCCTAGACGAGATCTAGGGCCCCCAGTGCACTCCTGGGGTATGTGGTCTGGGACCAAACWGTCAATGCCATGGCAAAAGACCCTTCTTAGGGCCCCCAGTATATGACTGGGGTTCTTGGTCTGGGACCAAGATGTTATAAGACCCTAGTTGTGATCTAGGGCCCATGGACTGGATCCAGGGTACCAATGCCTGGGGCATTGGGTTTCTTGGTCTGGGACCAAGATGATAAAGACCCTAGATGTGTTCTAGGGCCCCTGGATGTGTTCCAGGGAATCCTTGCTTAGTGCTTGGATTGATCCTTGGATGT
>ML776751.1:986055-1007244 GCA_009831015.1 Picea engelmannii | reverse complement strand
GCGGCTTCAATCATTTGCTGTTGTGATCTGTAGTGTGGTGCGGCCTATTCCTTTGGAGTATTTTCTCTGCTGTTCAAGCCTGCCGTGATCTTCCCCCTGGCTAAGGTGCCGCGTCCTCTGCTGTTGTGACCTAGCCGCAGCCTCCCTTGTGATCTGCTGTAGCCGTGGGTGTCCCTTCTGCTGCTGTCTACTATGCCATAAGACACTGTCTCCTGTAGGCTGCCGTTCCTGTATTATAGCTGCTGTGTGGGGGGGTGCTGCGTCCCCTTTTTCTGCTATGATTACAAGTGCTGTAAGGAACATCCTATCAAGGGTACAACCCTACCTCAGATCTGCAGTCTAAGTCTTATCCCTTGTCTTTATTGATCTGGATCTTCAACGTGTGAGCTGTGTGTGTTTGTGACTCTCTACTAGTCTGCTGTATTTCCCTCATACAAGGGTATTTCTGAAGAGTTACTAATTGGAAAAGCTCCTACACAGTCCACTATTAAAAGAAGGGTTACTTACAGTTCTGTAAGTATAGATCTGAGAGTTTCTTTGGTTAAGTCTTTGGCTGGGAAGGGTTTGGGTTTTCTTTGTTTTTGTTACAGTAACCCTTAAGCTTGGTGGCTTGAAAGTTCCTTCAACCTTTGGCATATAAGATCTTYTGTAGATYCATGAACTGAACCTTTGTCTGAGCATAACTACAAGGACCTACACCAATTGTGGTTTTGTGCTATCTTCAGAGGTAAGGCAGGTACCAGGTATGCTTCCTACTGGTTGCTTCTAGTTTCAGATCTGAGTTTACTATAAGATTGTTTTGTTGAATAAGCATTGTATAGATCTATAATATATGCTCCTTGTTTACTGTTTGAGTATAGTTCCAGAACTAAGTTATATATATCTGCGGTTATATAGATCTGCTGTTACATTTAGAGAACTTTCTATTACTGTTTAAGATCTGAGTTTTATTGCATATGATCTGAGTTTTCTTCTTCTACTGTTACAGTCTGGTATAGATCTATCTTTCTATATGCTATTATCTCCGTTTATGTTTCAGATCTAAGTTGTTTCAGCATTGAAATTAAAAAGGAGACTGCTGATTTTCAAAATTACCCTAAATCTAACAGAGGGAAACCACAACCTAGAAAGACGGTGTGGATTTTCTCATACCAATATGAAGGGACTTACATAAGTCCATACAAAGAATTCTTGAGTTTGCAAACTAATAGTGTGGGCCTGTCTTGAACAAATCTTGGTGTTTAAGTGGGTGTGAATCTCACCCACTCAATTCATTAGCTGATCTAAATGATTTTTTTGGCTAGTGGCATCACTTAAAGTTTCTTTGTGACTGTGGAACTAGGGTAATGCAATGCTTGAAGAGATGTCACACAAGAGGAGCGTAACCCTAGAGAGAGAAAACAACCTAAGAACAAGTGTGCTAGAGAGATAAGATGAGATAAGATGATTTTATTAATGTCTAAACAAATTACCACAAATAGGTTAGTGGGACTACTAAGTACAAAAGTATCAATACATCGTGAGAGCACAAAGGGATACTCCTATATAAAAATACATAAAGAAGATCTAATCTAAGATCTAACCTTGAATATTTGAAAATGAAAGCTTTCATGGGAAAACTAAAGCCATACATGTACTGTTGAGGACAATCTAGAATTCCTTAGAGGGATGCCTCAAAGGAGGAAACAAGGGGAAGGGAAGGCGCCTCAATGTTCACTGAACTTGTTCGCTTGAGATGAGGAGGTAATACTGCACTCTTGTGGGCTATCCCCCTTTATATATGTGTGTCTTCTACCATCTTAGGTTGAAGGGAATAAACTTGTGATAGAGGATTGTCTTGAAAAACTAGAAGAATAACTAATCCCTTGTGTGTCTTGTCGTCTTAATGAAGTGACCTACTTCTGTTGTCTGGGAGTAGAGGGCTTCTTGTTGGAAGGGTGGGCTTTGTCCTGGGATATGAGTTGGCAACACTGCAAGGGTCTCGTCAAAGAGAGGAAGGAGACCCCTCAATATCTCACTGGTTTGGAGTTTGTTGGAATTGTGTTGCTGGCTGCCAAACCCCTAGTGCCCTTGTCCATTGGTAGCACTGGAAAGAAGGATGTAATCATTTGAGTCATGTTCGACGGAGGTGACCTAAGCATGGAATAATAGAGACCCAAAGCTTCTCTCATAAACAATGCCACCAGCTAGTTGTCCAAGTATTGGAAAAAGTTGGACTGAGAGTTTTGAGACTCTCTGAAGAAGTAGTAGAATCGTCTTTGAATGTTGTAGCAGATAGGGCATTGAAAAACAAAATGATCCATCGTCTTGATCTCCTTAATACGACAACGTTATCATATCCTATCCTCATTGGATTTGATGCTCGGTCTCTACTTGAAGCCTATGTGAGCCCACTCAAAACTAAGGGATTCTAGTGTCAAAGCATATACATGAATTGAACAATGAGGCCATCTCTTAGTGCAAAGAAGTGGTTTGTGTAGAATGCCATCTTGGGCCTCAAACCCCTTGGTGGGTCAATCTAAGTGACCTGAACACATTGCCAATCTAAGTCACAGGATACGTCCAAACCTACTCCCGTGTCGTGTATCCTACGTGTCAAACACGATACATGAGGACACGTGTCCGATAGGTGTACACAACATGTCTTGTTCACAGGACACGTTCCAAACACGTGTCTTGTTCACAGGACATGTTCCAAACACGTGTCTGACAGTTACCCTCAGCGTGTCCCAAAAATAGGACACATGTCCTGCATGGAGAAGGACGCGGGCTCATGTTTTCTCATGCAAGTTGGAGCTTTTCTTAGCCAACTTGGATCTTAATCAACTAGTGCTAGAGCCGATCATTTTTGATGACGGTGATCCTCCAGATCAACAAATGCACATATTGCATTGGATATAAGGGAGGAGGGGGAGGATGGAGGAGAGAGCAGTGGTAGTGATGCCAATCTTGATGATTATGACATGGAGGACTACTGACAGTCACGACTCATGAGCTATGAGATTCTTCCATCTACGGTTTTAGTATCCACCCTATGGCTATTTTGTATTTGTCATTGGCATTCCTACCTATAGTATTAATGACTCTAACTCAGTATCTATCTACAATTTAATACATTTTAATTTTGATGAGTTGATGAAATTGAGAATGCTGCAACTTACGGTTCTAATTTCTTGTGTGTTCAGTGTTTGTCATTTGATCATCATTGATGATACAATGTATTATGTTACATGTTTTGTATTATGTAAATCTTCTAGTTTCTAACAAAATATGAATCTTTATGTCTATATTTCATTTTTGTCTGTGTAATTTTCAAAAAAAATTCACACACACACACACATATATACGTGTCCTCTGTGTCCTGTTTCCGGGGGTCGTCATGCCTGTGTCAGATACTCGTATTTTCGTGTCCTTCGTATCCTGTGTCCATGTGTCTGGTGACATAACTGCCAATAAATGTTATCTCCGATAATCATGTTCATCTCTTACTTTTCAGGCAAGAGATGTTTGAGGGCATTCAAAGAATACCTAAATAGAGGGAAGTGGTCCATTGTGATGCCAACTGACTGGAGAAGGCACTAGAGATTGGAAAACCAACAACCTCGAGTACATCAATAGTGAGTAATGGCAAAGGATCTATCCTCCCTTTATATAGAATAGGTGAGGGAGGCCAACACATAACATGGACTAGGTCCTACTCCCTATAAGGCTTCTCCAAGACAATTACAAAGATAGAATAATGAGTACATCAACAGTGGGTAATGACAAAGATTCTCTCCTCCCTTTATATAGAATAGGTGAGGGAGGCCAACATAAAACATTGACTAGGTCCACACAAGTAACCCTAGACCTAAGTCAACAAGGCAACCCCACATGGAGCACTCTGTAATACAAGTGTCACACTAGACTTTTACCCAACCCTAAGGTGGTATGCCCCCCCAAGCATGATGCCCCTTTGGGCCTGTTATTGCACAGATTGTAGTTTGGGCAAAGCCCAACCCAAGCAACAAGTGTGAGACACAACTGGGGACACCTATCATTGTCACCTCATTAGATATACCCCTCGTTTTAGTGAAGGACAAGTCCAACACAAGGGAGGCTTCCCGGGTGACCCTAGGGGGATTGTAAGGGTAGAAGCAAGGAGCTAGAAGAATACCCCTATAGGTCAAGGTCTAAGATGAACTCAAGGCTTGAGGAGAGTCTTTGGAGTTAGTAAATGGTTGCCGAGGTTGTGTACCTGCAAAACAGTGTTGGACAAACCAAAACAAGACCAAATATGATGATATAAGCCTCAAGATAATTGAGAAATCAACAAGAAACCTTGCTGTCCCAAAATCGCTGCATTAAGGAAATATATATCAGCAATGAAGAAGTTATAACAGCTGCAAATTAAACCATCAAAATCAAGTATATGATATTGGAAAATAAAGCTTGCAACTAGTACACAATGTTCCAATGTTTAGACCTAGACTTTGATGACAAATGAGGGCTGTTAATCAGCAAGTATTTATGACAGCCCAGTGGCGGTAGAAAACTTTTTCTACAGCAGCAACTTTTAACCAACAAAATCAGCAAGTAAGTTACCCAATCAATAACCCTTGACAAGTAGATCAATTTCCACTGCTTACATGCAAATTTTAGTGGTCAAAAGTGAAAGAAACTTGTTGAGAAAGAGAGTTTGCTGCAGCCCTAATGGCTGTAGCTTAATGTTTATTACAGCAGCACAATCACTTAGCAAATCAAGACATCCTTAGAGGACAAGAGAGCCAATAACATATAGAATATAATCCAACCTTGAACAATTCAATCTCTTTAATTTAACATTTACCGATGCAACATATTCAATCTCCAATGCAACTAGTGCCTTATCTATTGGGTTAATGGAGTCTCTTGCTTGATAACAACCAAGTTAAACTAGGGTTTGATGATCTTCTAGGGGTGTAAACCCTCTTACTCCCTAGAGAAGATAAAACCTAGTAAGGTTTTGCTACAAGGGTGTAAACCCTCTTACTCCTTGTAGCGATCCTTAAGCCCTTTCAATGACAATAGCAAAAATTTCCTTGATGGAGGGTGTATGCCCTTATACTCCTCCTAGGGTTTGATAATATGATCTTGAAATGAAGAAGAAAAACACAAAATTGCAGAAATTCTTTACCTAATCTAAGAGATGGCATGCAAAACCCTTACTTATCAAGATATTCCAACGATTTTCCAAGAAGAAAGAATCCAAGAGAAGTCGTTAGCCTTTATTCCACCAATAAACAAGTATTCCATCCATTTTTGCACGAGAGACAAGAGATAGCGAATTGCCCAAGAGGGATGAAATTTCAGTCCGAGAGAGAGTTTCCAAGTAATGAGTTATGATGTCTGACAAATGACTTGCCTCATATTTATACGAGGAAAAAGCAAGCCCTAGTTTGTCCACTTTACAATTAAATCCATAAATTTAGGCTAAAACCTAAAAGTTACAATGCTTAATTGACAAGACGTGTTGCTTTTTTGCCCACATAAGCTACAAAATGACCAAAAATAACAAAATAATGGGACGTTAGCCCATAAAACTCTCCAAGGTGGCACGCGTGATAGAAAAGCCTCCAAAGGCTAATACATCAAGCTAGAAGAGTGCCACATCATCCCAAATCAAGCCATAGAGTGGGTCTTCAAGTCCACAACACCATCAAGTGCACCTAAATGGTAAAACGACCCCACAAAGTATGAAGTCATGCTCCAAGGAGAGGACGTTAGGGCATAGGAGGGTGACGTCACCCCTTCTTCATGTCTTCGGGCCATGTCCAAGTGCTAGAGGCTTCATTTCAAGTGCAATGTTCATCTTTCAAGGCCTCCAATGAGTGGGGTGCTACATCCAACCAATGGGCTTTCAGACCCAATGGAAGTCTAGGTGGCCTATGTTGAAATCTATAAACCTAGCACCTGGCAGTTAATTCTAAATAAAACATATTTATTGAATTAAAGCACAAGTAGGTTACTTGACAAAAATTCAATGGAAGCATAAAATCAGAAATCACACACATTGCACACGATATTTCTGGGTAAATAACCCCTGGAAAACCGTCACGGGAAAACTATATCTGTGATGATTTTATTAAATAAAATCAAGGCTCTTGTCCTAGGATAATGGCCCTTCTAAAGAATACACTGCAACAATAGCCTAGCCCTCCTGGCTGCTATCTCCTTGTTGCCTTTCATCGACCCTTGCCCATGCACACCTAAGTGGTCACTCACTCTTTGTGTACCATCACTATGTCTCATTCTCTCACTTAGGTTGCCTTTTATTACATTGAGTTAACCCTAAGTCCAAAACCCTAGATCTCCTCCAAAATGATCAAAGGCTGAGATCTAGTCTCACCTTCACTTTAGATCTGACGGATAAGAATTAATTAACTCTTCACTTAAGTTACTAATGCCAAAGCTTAGGCATTTAACTTAATTAAAAGATCGTTCACTTTAGTAAATGACTCATAAAGTGAACTTCCTAAGGTTTTTTGAGAGGCATTTAGGACAACTTCCACATGCTAGACACAAGCCAACGTGGAAGTACTTGTTTGATGCTACAAACATCAACACTCCCTCTTAGCGAGGAAGTTACTTTTACCACCCGGAGGTGCCTCTGTCTTCGCTATCATATTTGTGGCCATGACTGCTCTCCAATCCACCTGATTGGCTTCTCCCTATGAAACTGAAGCTATCCTTGCCATCACGCTCGGATCCTTCTTTGAAGACTTTCATTGGCTACTTAGATCTCTGATCGAGACTCGTTGCCAGTTGCCCGGAGCGTTTATGTGCGCTGCTCGGCTATCTCAGCTTGTTGCCCAAGCTGCCTGCCCACTGCCCATGACTTCTGTTCGCTGCCTGAAACTTTTGCCTGCTTCCTAGTGGCTGACTTGGACCTCCCTGGGTTGATCTGGGTTGCCCGACTATCACACTGGCCTTGTTGTCTGTTGCTGGGCGACTCTCGGCTAGATTGTCGACTGGCAGTTGCAGCAACCGCTCTTCTTCTGCACTCGACGACTGGCTGCTTACTCAGCCCAGTCAAACTCTACCGACGGTTGCACTTCCTGCTCGACCCAACCACCTCACTGACGATCTATCCTGTGCAAAATCCGACAGTTGTCGTGCACTCGCACCTTCTCTACGTGTTGGTGACTGGATCTGCTCACTACTCCGCCTGATCCACCTTGTCTGCTTTTCCTCATAGCTACGTGCAACCCTGTGCTCTCACTCAGTCGACTATGCCTCTGCTGTAATTTCTCGGCGACTCAACCTTCCTCTGCTAGCGTATTTCCCAGCACCTCAACTCCATGGCTCACACTCGGTCGCACGTTCTGCTGCCAACCTTTTTCACTCATTGCGGCTCTCTCTCTGCCCATGGCTCAGCCCGAGTTACAACTTGCAGCATGTGAATCCTCTCGATCCAGCTTCTCAGCTGCTGCTTCGAATCTCTCCATCTCACGTTCGACTGTTCCACGATCTTCCCTCAGCTAGTGACTAATTCACTTGAGTTGCTATCACACCTGTGCGGTGCAGATCTCCTACACAGCAGCCTGTGCATAGTGCTAGATCGACCGCTCCTTTGCCATTGCAACCCGATTTTGCAACAACTGCTAGCAATATCGTTCGGCTCCCTTTTGGCAGCTCTTTCAGCTATTGTCCCTCAGACCTTAACTTGCTCATACGACCACACAGCTGCAGCTGCCTCTGCCACGATCGTCCTTGCTTTGTCACTTGGCCATCGTCGCTCGATCACAACACCTAGTCATCATTCTTTCACGCAAACTTCGACTCTTCTCCACATGGATGTAACTCTGCATCACGTGACAACGTTGTACGACGATTGTACAGTGGTGGTTGAACGAAGGCTGCACGACCTTGCACTCTTTTTTTTTTAAATTTATTTCATCTTACCTGCAGCCTCTCGACGAAGAATCTCGATCTTGTACAAAACGGTTTTGCCTTCAAAGTCCCAACTTTGATACCATGTTGAAATCTTTAACCTAGTATCCAACAGTTAATTCCGAATAAAACATATTTATTGAATTAAAGTACATGTAGGTTACTTAATGAAAATTCAGTGGAAGCGTAAAATCAGAAACCATACACATTGCACAAGATATTTCTGGGTAAATAACCCCTGGAAAAACCCTCGCGGGAAAACCAGATCTGTGATGATTTTATTAAATAAAATCAGGGCTCTTGTCTTGAGATAATGGCCCTTCTAAGGAATACATTGCAGCAATAGCCTAGCCCTCTTGGCTGTTATCGCCTTGCTGCCTGTCCTCGACCCCTACCCCTGCACACCTGAGTGAGCACTCACTCTTTGTGTACCGTCAATGTGTCTCATCCTCTTACTTAGGTTGCCTTTTATTACATTGAGTTAACCCTAAGTCCAAAACCCTAGATCTCCTCCAAAGTGATCCAAGGCTGAGATCTAATCTCACCTTCACTTTAGATTTGATGGCTAGGACTTAATCAACTGTTCACTTAAGTTACTAATGCCAAAGCTTAGGCATTTTGTAGATTTTCGAGGAACTAGAAGGCTGTCCAACATGTCTGTCTTTGACCTCTTGTTGGGCTTTAAGTTTGAGATAACAAAGTTGCCCTTGCTGCTGTTTTAGGACAGTAAACAAGTCTGAAAATTCTGCCACAAATTCTGCCTCGAACTGATGGTTAAATGCTCTTTTAAGATGCCCTTGCAAGTGTTTTCTTAACTGATGTTAGCACATGCATAAACCTTAAAACATATAACACTCCTCTAGGATTTTTTAACAACTAAACTAGGCTGAAAATAACTAAGCATGCATGACAAAAGAACACAACATGTTTTTGGTCAACATGACCCTGGAAAAACCCCCTATGGGGAAAACCAATTAGAGAGATAGAGATATATTGGAGATCTCAAAGAAAATGTTACAACAAGTAAATACACAAGGAACTTGATACAATCCAAGCTTGTCCTCAAGCTTTTAATGGAGTCCCTCAAAACTTGTGCTTGCTAGCCCTTGAAGAATGCACCCTTTGCCTTGGTGCGCCCTCTTCACCTTGCTAAGCCTCTTGCCTTTGCCTTTGCCTCTTGCCTTGGACCTTGTGCCCTCTTCCCAAGAGCACCTCCTCTCCTTGGCTTGGTGCGCATTACTACCAAGTACGCCCCTCCTCTAGCAAAAGCACCAACACACAAGCAAAACACCAACCTCAAGAAATCTCCCTCTCACAAGCCAATGCGCCTCCCTTCTTTAGAAGCACTCCTCCTCTAGCTTGTGTGCCCTCAAGAGTCCATGCCTGCTAGACTTGCGCCCCCCATACACAAGGTGAGCCCTCTCCTCTACCTCATGCACTTGGCCTCCATGAATGCCTCCTCAAGGTAGCTTGCACCCTCCTCCTCAAGTGCACCTCTTTTGATTTTTCCAAACCCTCACTTCCTCTCCTCCTCTTCACTCAACTCTCTCAAATGAACAATGAATGCCTCTCTCAACCCTTGCGCCCCTCTTTAACTATTCTTAGCCAAACCTAGAGATCAATAGCTAAGATCATCTCTAGCCATCTCTAATCAATGGGTGAGATCTTCTCACAAGTATCTCACTTAGAAACCCACTTTTGGTTAAGTTTCCTAAGTTTGCTTTATGTCCCTTAATTCACCCACAAAGTAAATTAATAGTCACTTTTTGCCTTAAGTGACAAATTTCACTTATGACTTAAAACTCTTAAGTCAAAATGAAATTAAACATAAAGTAAAGTACAAGGGTCAAATCATTTCCCTCTTGTGGTTAGAGAGACACAACCACAAGGGGACCACTTTCCAAGGTACCCAAAACTCAACACATTTAACTTAATTAATTAAAAGATCGTTCACTTTAATAAATGACTCATAAAGTGAACTTCTAAGGTTTTCTGAGAGGCATTTAGGACGACTTCCACGTGCTAGACACAAGCCAACGTGGAAGTACTTGTCTGATGCTACAAACATCAACAACCTAGTCCCTCCATGAATGTCTTCCAGCGGGCAAGGACCTGCAAAGACAAACAGGTACGCCCTCCAAGGGTCCACAGGTCACATGTATCATGCCAAGTAAGCCACATTTAATAAAAGAACCACCCAAACATGTGCATTAAATCCCCCATTTTCAAACTTAAGCAAATGCGCAAAGACCTCATAAAATTTCTTAAATTTAAGTATGGGAGGGTTGTCATGGTGCCCTGTTGGGTAGAGCAATCCCCAAGTCAAGGAGTGTTTTCCAAGAAGATCCTCTCTTAGTCATGTACTAAATATGAGGTGGATGGGGGTATGACTTTTGGGTATGGGGTTTGTGACATATTAAGGGCTCATATTGTCTCATCTATGGGTGCCTTTGTGGAGGGTGTGTTGCATCCTTCGTTTGCAATGCAACATTTTTCCAAGCCCTTTATTGCCTTTCATTTGTTATGGTCCGAACATTGAGTGTTATGTGCAATGGAAAGTAAAGAGCACCACAATGCCACTTGAAGTTAGAAACACATTGAGTGCCATATGCATTGGAAATTAAAAGACACTGCAAATGCATTCTCCCATTAAGTGGGACATTTATTAATTATTGGTTTTCTTTTTTAAAGGTCCTTCATGGAGAAGCGTTTCATTACTCTCAGGACCTTAGGGAGAGCATCTAGAAGGATAATTCATGGTTTTTAACTTTTTCCAGCTACAACACCTCTGGGCCTTTAGCCCCTTCTTCCCATGAAATGAGGTACATGCCCTTCTTGGGATCAATGAGCCCAAAAACCTAAAAGATAAGGAAACGAAAGGGAAGAGGTATGGAAAGTGGTAAGATATGAGCAGGAATGGTCCAATGACCCTTCAAGGATACCCCCCAGTAGCAACCCTTTCCCCAAGGGTGACCCACTTACTAGGAAACCATGTCAACCACCAAGGTGAAATAAGGAAAAAGGTATAATTTCCAAGATATACCCGAGAAATGAGACCAAGATCCTCCACAACGTCACCTCCTTGCTGCAATAGCGTCTCCCTCTAAGATTTGCGCACTTTTCTTCTTGGCTACAGAGCTTGTGTTATGTGTGTCTTCAAATGAGGCACTAGCCTCCCTTATAAATAGTAGTTTGGCCAGCCTAAAATTAGGTTTGGGCCGACCTGTCACTTTATCCTTTTATTTTACATTTTACTTATCCAGGCACAATAGGGCCGACTTTTACAAAGGCACAATAGGGCCGTCTTAACAAATATAATATAATAATATTCTTTAGGGTTTTGTCTTGGTCAAATACAATAAGAATATCTTCCAAAGCTACTCAAACTTCAACAGTGTCAACAAGGGATATGGATCCTTAGCCCTTCTCAAGAGACAATGTTTCCACCACCATTTTTAGGACATCTCATCGAAGATGTCCCTCATGGATTCCCTTATCCGACCCATTGTGCTATATGGCTCAGAGATTTGGGGGCCTTCTTTCCTGGAGTTTGATTAGGCCTAAGTCAAGAGAGTCCAAACCCTTCTCCTCCGACGCATCTTTAGATGCAAGTAGACAGTATCTCAACACATCATTCTAGTGGAGTTTGTTGTTTGACCCTTCCGACTCGAGACAATGTTCAGACTGGTCTCTTTTGTGCATCACATACAGAGCTTTGTGGACTTGGTGATTGGCCGAGACTGGTACTTGTGCTTTGCCTATTGTTCTTCAGAGACCATTTCCCTCTCTACTCCCTCGGGTTGGGCTTGAGGTTGGTTTGCGGGAGTTTCATATCTTTTAGAGTCTGTGGGCATTCAAATAGATTGTCTCCCTCTGTTCAGATACTCCTTGGACGCACCTAGCCACCTCCTACCTACTTGACAGGAGTTGAACAAGATCATTAGGGATGACATTTACAGGCAGTTTATCCAGGTCACTTGGGTTAACCCTCCCGGTGGGCTATGCCCAAAGAGCACTTCTTGGATCTTAGAGACGGGGTCATTGTCCGACCACAATATACTCTCCGCCATTAGGTACACGCTCTTTGCATCCCCCTAGGCCAGTTCAGAGTGGGTTCTCATAGACTTCGAGTAGAGACAGACCACCAGATCGATCGATCAGACAGGATTTGCCAGCTATGCCATCTACAGGAGGTCGAGACTGACGATCACTTCACCTTCCGCTGCCCCATCTATTATGAGATTAAGGGAAGATTCCATTGCTAATTTAAGGGGACTCAGACCCTCATTGGCTTTTTCAGATATCCTGACCAGAGGTGTTTAGCCTTATACATACAGGAGGCCCTCAGACTCCGATCCCATATTCTTCAGCCTCCTACTAGACCAAACTCTATCAAGCAGATCACTTCCTTCTTCACTGTGCTACCCTCAGGAAGGGGCGCTAAGAGACATTGATACTAGTGCAGCTCCAGAATCTATATCAGTGCACACCCGTGGGATCTTCCCCCATCCCACGGGATTTCACCAGATCAGATCTCTTCCCAAGAGAAGGATGGGATCCCCCAGGCCTCATTGGCTTATTACCTCTTCCAGACAGCAGTGCAGCGGACAATCCAGACATTCCCCCAATTCTCCCGCTGGACATTCTACTATACTAAGCTTCTTTCATTCAGCCTCGGATGGTAGGAGAGATGGGTCTATTCCATGAAAGACCTATTTCATTACTTCTGGTTACTTTTGTTTGTGGAGCTTCTCCTCCTATACATCTCTTCAGAATGGGTCTCTGGGCTTGAGGTTGAGGGTTGTTCATGCCTCGACTTAGGTCTCACTCTCTGCTATATTTTGCTTTACTTTACTTTCTGCATTCTTGCCTTTTATAGGAGACCTTTTGGTACTCCTGCTTTGTAATGACTTCATTGTACTCAGCAGTCCCTTTGACCTATTTTTGTGGTCACTAGTTGGACATTAATAAAATTATCTCATGTTATGTTATCTTATCTAACAATGAACATCAACCTCAAGGCTAGAGCCCAACAGTCTAAAGACTAACACTAATCTAAAGGCTAACAGTGAGTCAAAAAACTAACAGAAACCTAACAGTCTTAACACAAGCACTAACCTAAAGGCTAACAGTCTAAGTTTCTAACACCAGTGTAACAACACTAACTGGTAACAGTCTAACAGTAGCAGCAGTAGAACCAAGAAGAACAGAGAACAATCTGACATGGAAAAGAGCTGATAATTTATGATTCAAAAGATAAATTTAAGAGTAATGGCTTACCTGTAGGCTATAATAAACTTTGAATCCTGAAGCAGTTGCTTTTGCCCCAATTCGCAGCTTCAAAGTCCAAGCAATAGATTAAGGTATCCACTGTGGCACTATCCAACCATCAATGTCCGACTTTCAAGCAATATATTATTGTATCTTGTTTGTTTTCTTATGGGGGAAGTCGGAGTGTTCATCTTATAGAGAGAAAAGGTGGGGTTTTCAACCAATAAAAAGGCTTTTTCATTGGATCCGAAGTCAAACATGTTGGGATCCGTTTCTGTTTTTCGGGATGCATTTCAGATTTTTGGGGATCTGTTTCAGAGCCGGGTCGGATCTGGATCCAATCCAGGGAACCCCGGATCCAGCACCAGTGAGGGGTGGATCCGGCAACATAGGTTTGTTGTGCTTGTTAATTTAAGAATTGCTACTTTTTTTAGTTGTATTATAATCCTATGTTTTAGAATGTTTTTAAATTTGTAATATTTTTTAATATTTGTAATATATTTTTCTGTCATATTTTTTAATATTTGTAAGGTATTTTGCTGTCCGATTTCAGTGTCCTGAAAAATTTGGGCTTCCTTCTAGCTATTCCCTAAACCTGTTCCCCTATCCCCGAAGCATGGTGCAACATACTTTTTAAATATCTTAAGCCAGATGAAATTTATTTGATACATTTTCCATCGAATTTGAATATTTATCATAAAACAGTGGTGTACTCGATACAATGAAGTTGGAACCACTATCATGGCACTTATGAATTCTGGTATTCTTGGAACCGATACAAAACTCTGGTACAGAATGCCACCATTTATAAAGCTTTTGCATTGATTATTGATTTGTACATAACCGCAAATAATGAAAAGACCATAGAAGTAAATAAAATAAAACAAAAAAATAATGCCCTCTGGGTGGCTAATGTGTTAGAAACTAAATAGGAAAGCTAGCTTTTCTAGTATCTAGCAGATTGTGGGGTTCAATTAGCCACATCATGCTATATAAATAGTTTTACCCATGTGCTAGAGTTGAGGTAATGTTAAATAGCACTGGCGCTTGCAGTTGGAAGAGTACAAAAGGACCATGTATTTTTTAATTTAAAAAAAAGTAGTAATTTTGTAATGCCAAAGTTATGGTGGCCCAAGAGTTTATGAGTAGTTATTTCTCTTTATTTTTTTCTGAAAAATGATGTTTCTTTTGCAGTTAGGTGATTCTTAAATTGTAGTTCTATGTTTTCTAGCCTTTACATTTGCATTTATTACTTGTGGGGTTTCCCTTTCAATTAATAGTACAGTTTGAACTTAATATCATCTTTAGATATGAGATAAATTTTGAATGTTCATTGAGCACTGTCCATAGCTTTAAGCTAGCCTTTCTAGGCTCTAGAAGATTGTGGGTTTCAATTAGCCACAGCATGCTATGTAAATAATTTTGTCGATGTGCTAGAGTTGAGGTAAAGTTAAATAGCACCAGTGCTTGCAGTTGGAAGAGTACAAAAGGATCATGTACTTTTGAATTTAAGAAAAGTAGTAATTTTGTAATGCCAAAGTTATGGTGGCCTAAGGGTTTATGAGTAGATTTTTCTCTTTAATTTTTTCTAAAAAATGATGTTTCTTTTACAGTTTGGTGATTCTTAAATTGTAGTTTTATGTTTTCTAGCCTTTACATTTGCATTTATTACTTTTGGGGCTTCCCTTTTGGGTAATAGTACGGTTTAAACTTAATATCATCTCTAGATATGAGATAAAATTTGAATGTTCATTGAGCACTGTCTATAGATTTGTGCATGTTTCATTATCTTGTTTTCAACCTGATTCTGGATGATTCTAGTGACAATTCCACGTGAGTATTTAAACTACTTGATGGAAAATTGCTTTATTTTATACCAACATGTTTCTTATTGTCAGGGTTGGAGACCAAAATTTTGAATCGATCGTCCTGTAAGATGGTCTGTAGATGAATGCAGAAGAGCCTAACTTTGCCTCTTCTGTAATTGTTGGTTGTCCCCATGTACAATGCTGTAACATATGCAACATAATTGTAAAATCCTGCCCATATATATATATATATATATATATATATATAGCCTAAATTTGCCTCTTCTGTAATTGATGGTTGTCCCCATGTACAATGATGTACAATGTCTATATGCAACATAATTGTAAAATCCTGCCCATATATATATATTCACTATTGTCACTTGTGGAAAGGAGGTATATATATATATATAGCCTAAATTTGCCTCTTCTGTAATTGATGGTTGTCCCCATGTACAATGATGTACAATGTCTATATGCAACATAATTGTAAAATCCTGCCCATATATATATTCACTGTTGTCACTTGTGGAAAGGAGGTATAGAACAATGCAGAAGAGCCTAAATTTCTTTCATCTTTAATTGATGGTTTAGTTCTATACTTGATGTATGAAGGATATCCCTTGATGTCAGTTCAATTGGAGTTTAAAAGCTATGCTTAAGTAAAATGAATGTTTTTTTGCATATGCTCTACAGGACAGATGACAACGACTTCCTCTATCAATTGTGCAAGATATCAGGCAAGCTTTTGAAGGTAGACTCGTTCAATTGAAGTTCTGCTGTTATTTCAAATTTAAACATTCTTTACAGTTGTCTTTTCTGAGCTCGATCTCAAGCACCATATAGTTGGTTGGGTTAAAATGACCTCTGTTTTTCTTGATTCTTCTTTTAGGGTGGAGAACCTGATCTAATGACTGCTGCAAAGATGGTTCTCCATGATTGGCAGAGGGGCCGCATTCCTTTCTTCGTCCCTCCTCCCGAAGCAGATGATAGAAAATATATCAAGGTTTCAGGTGAAGCCCCTCCTTTGAATGATGATACAGAAAACTTAACAGAGGGAAATGAAAACAATGAAATAGCCAAGGCTATAGCAAATGTCGTTGCTAATCAGCAGTTGAGAAATGTTCCAGTGCAAAAGAGCTTCTTTAGTCATGAAGATGAAAGGAGGGAAATTAATAAAGATCATAACTCAGTTTCACACAATGAAACTGATATAAATGCTACAAATGATGACGTTAGAGCAACACAGGCCAGCCCAAAGGGTTTGACGGATGATGACGACGAGCAGGCTCTTACATGGGATGCTGTATTAGAAAGTGTTAAAGCTAGTATGGGTGTAAACAGCTCATCAGTAAAATTATCTGAGAGCAGTCAGTAAAAGCAAGATTTTGTGCTTTTACAGAAAGTTGGTTAAAGCTATGCAATTTATTTTGTACTTTGTATTTTGATATAATATGTTTGTCGCCTTTTATTCGAGAAACATAGTAAAATCAGGTACAGTGCATAAATAGATTCATAAGGTATTTGAGTGGCTAAATTTTTTTGTAAGTTTTAAGCTTCATAAATGACCCAGTCTTGGCTGATATGAAGTGTTGGAATAGTATTGCGGCCCATGATGAACTTTACAAGAGGATGAAAGTTAAAAGACAATAGCAGGAGTTACCAGCTATTATTACAAACAATGAAGTTCGTCTCAAATTTTGTTTATTTATTTAATAATTTACTTTAAATGTAGTATGTAATTGCAGATTATGATCTGTTGTGGCAAGAGTACATTCGTTTGTAAAACTGCCTTTGATTTTAGATATGTTAAAACTGATTAAAATAAAAATGTCTGGTAACTATGCTGATTGATCTCATGGTTGAGCTCATTCTTTTTGGATGGCAACAAGATTCTATGTTCTTTTTTGAAGAGGCTATGGGAATTCTTTTTGGCCAGGATTTAGGAACAAATAGTTTAGGGTTGCTTGTGTGGTTTTCCTCCAGCAATTTAAGATTTGGCGTTTTCATGATGCTCAGAATGCATTATTGAAATCTGAAAAATAGAGCTCGTCACATGATTGCCATAAGCTTTCTATAGTAGCTATTTATTTCAAGTATAGTGGATTATGAGGTTGGAGTTCCTAGAGAGAATCTATCGACTTCCATCGTAACACCTTTTGTATTAAGTCAATTCTTTTTGCCCTGAAAATGGTTGGAAGCATTTGCTGTGGTTATTTTAACATGTTTGCGTAATGATCCTCGTAATCATTTTATCTTTTTCTTTGTATATCGAGTCTCTACCTTTAGAGTCAAGATGTGTGTAAGATTGACAAAAATGCCCCAATATGTCACCGAGTGTGAGTGACTCCCTGTCTGAGATAGTAGAAATATGGTGATAATCTACAAACATGTTTTTGTCTCCATGGTCTTTAATGATTGGATTTAAGTTGATATGAGCCTTAGGCAAATGCGTTTTCATCATTCAAGGCCCAGGCCACATAGCCCTGGAACAAGATCCAAGCATTCAGCAACTTAGCTCAATCCTAAACGAATATGTCAATACATTAAAATGAAGGCAGAACATTGTGGATAGACTATTTATTTAGGAATACGGCTTTGGGAATAATTGAATAAGAGACTTTTAGACATCAAACAAATCTTATTTTGACTCTCTTGCTCCCTCTTGGCCAAAATAGGGTTCAGAGGCTTGTACTAGTATGGGCCTGTGATGGAAGGATAGACATGCTGTTCTCTACCAAGGAATTCTCTTACACCAACATAACACTAGAAACCAAAGTTTTGATGCCGAGTGGAAATGAGTGTCATGAATGAACACCAAACCAAAGGGAGAATGTTGTTCACTGGCGCCTCACCCATCGGGCCTTTCTTTGTTCTGCGTTGTTGAGTGTTGAATGAGAAAAAATTAGAAAAAATTACTGAGTTCAATAGAGGTTTCTCAGATCTATTAGTAGTGTACTTTGGTAAAGAGATCGTGGGAAATATAGTTGGAGATAATTTGACATGGACTCCTGGTTTAATGTAGAATTTGAAGTGGACCAAATCATCAGGAGTATCCTCTGCAATCAGTTACGATGGAGGATGAAATACATGTTGGTAGCTATCACAAGGTTAGATGGATTGCTTAAATTTTAGTTAAGGCTTGTCTATTTAATTTAAATGGGCAGGAGCTTAGTCATTTTTAAGCTCATGGCAAAGGATAAACTTTGGAACGAATTAGAGCTATAAGGTGGTTGTTAGTATCAAGTTAGGCTTCAAGTTGGACCAGTTTTTGAGGGGCCTTTCTTGGATCATTTTGATGTAGTACCTGTCCGTCGTTACTATTCCCCTTAATCTGGTTAATTTGGGGGTTCATGTTCCCAAATCCAATTGTTGTGTTGTTTCTGTTATGGTTCTGATCTTTTTTCTGTGTACTGGCAGTCTTCTCTTTGAATATTCTATTTTAAGGCTTTTAAATCCCATGCTTTAAAGATTTTATTACTATTAAGACACTAAATTTGGCTTTAAGCCATTTATATCGGATTCTTTCTTCAATTAAAATTTCTTTCACATTGGATTTTAGTCATTGTATTGCTGATCATATGTGGTAATTGTATTTGTACATTTGTTGGAGGTAAGTCATAGTTGGTTGTGCTTTTAATTTTTTCTTTGTTGAAGTATTTATGGGAAATCTAGCACGTTAGTGAATCTGATATACATTCCTTTTGATATCTTCCGAGGATGGGGTTATTTCTCATGCAATTTTCAAGCAACTGTCTCACAAGTTCAGGTTGTTGTTTGAGCATATTTTGCAAGGTTTCTAGGGAAAACTCTGCAATTTTTTTAATCCTATGCATCTGTTGATCACTTCAACCATCATCAGGGAGACAACTCCATTCTGTTCTGCACATGATTTTATCCATAAATCTTGCAAATATGTTGACAAACAACAAAAATCTACATTTTATGATATTTGAACATCATGAACTATTGTGATATAAGTCTTTGTTGATATTTTTTCAATGTTTCAAGCAAGTGAAATACCATTTCCATGATTTAGTTTTTTGAGCTCACTAGGACAGCTTTTACAAATCTACAAGTACAGGCATAGGCACGAGCTTGTGGTCTAACGACAAGATGTAGAATTTCCCAGACACGGGTCAAGTTCCATCCTCTCGCTAATGTTGACACTTGGTGCTGCCGTCAACTGATTTGCCTATTGTTTAGTTCTCATGCCTAGAGGGTGATCATCGCTCAGCTGTTGTTGGATTTTTGTTCCCAGATACTTATTATGAGCCACTGAATACTATTGTAGTTGCACCTATTGGTGATTACATATAAAATTGTTTCAGTGGTATTCAAGTATGTGTTTGAAATGTTCATGATATCAAATAGATTTGCAAGGATAAAATACATTTTAAGTATGAAAATTTTGGAATTACTAATTGGAGATAGGAGGGCTTTAGTGTAAATGTATGTTGCCCATTCTAGGTCAACTTTCCGGCCCCTCAAACACCTATACTTTTTAAGTTCTTTACATGGAAACAATGATAGCTCGGGTTGTAATGTGCTAGATGGCTTGCAAGTATATCCGATGCAACAACTAGAAATTCTTATCCATATCATAGATTTTTAAATCTTAAGCATTTTTATTGTTATTTTACTATTGTTTTGGATCCAAGAAATTTACTTCGAGGTGTTTGCAAGTAGTCTTGCTTTCCATGTTAAGTTGGAGGGTCGTTAGTTATATTGATACACATTTTCCAAAGTATGAAAAGTATGGTAACATCAATACTATTACACTCTAGGTGACTAGGCTTAAAGCACGTGTCCTTAAGAATTATTTTTTTAATTAATATATTGTTGTATCTCTTGAATGTGTATTATAGAGGGGCTTCCACAGTGCAACATATTATATATCATTTTTGGGATTAATTGCGTAGAGTAAGTCATTAATCTATGACCCATATCCATGAGTATTAGTCGCATTGGGTGATGTTCACAATGGTGAAGAAGTGAGATTGAAACTAGCGAAATGAATCGCATAGTATCTGTTATCATCCTGTAATTTCTCAGGCTGAGGAGAAAATCGGCAGGGGTAACCACAAAACCACTTCGAGTCAAGGATCTAGCCCTCCAAGACTCAGAGAGGGATCTCTCTATCAGATTTAGATTTGTTTGAGTATGGATCTTAGGCTAGCTATTAAAAATAGAATTTGTTTTAATTTTGAATGATTGGCTGAAGAAATGCTTTAAGTCTCCATTGGGCTATGGGGTCTGTGTTTAAATATAAAAATCGATTTGAGATCTAAAATAAACTTTCTCCACAGGGTGAGGTAGTAAAAATGTTGGATCAAATCAATTAAAATGATAATGGATAAGAGTGAAAATGAAAGAGGTTTACGAATCAGAGGAGCAATTAAGAATTCCCGGGCTTAGCTTTAGATGGGAAACATATAAATTATCAAAAGATCAGATGCAGAGTATTATAACAATAAATTATGTTCTATTTACTCTCTTTTAATAACAAGAACTGAAGAAACATATGGAATGATAACAAAAAGAAACACTTAACAAAGAAAGATAATGCCACCAACACTTCAACACAAGAATCCTGTGAATAGTTTTTCTATTTCTAGTCGATCCTTGAAAGGTTACAGAATAGCTCTGCTCTTGGGATACAAAGGTCTCTAATCAACCATTTTGCATTAAAATTACATGAATATATAGGAAAGATCACCCCTCAAGCTTAGGAGATCGAATTCAACTACCTCGTGCCAAAAATATAAATAAATCCCTGAAAATCTTGAACTATCAGCCATGAAAGACGGATCGAACTATTGAAAAAAGAGGTCAACTCAGACATTTGTTTCTCCTCAACGGTGACACTTGTGTATAAACTGAAAGAGGTTATTGTAGATGGGCATGTGCTTGACTAAAACCTCTTTCGGTTTTTCCAATTTCATCTTCAACTCACCAAAACAACTCCCGCAAAATCATGACTAAAACAAGAAAAAACGAAAAACTAAAAAATGGGGCTCAAAGATGGTTTCGATTCTTCCAATTGCTGACACCTGTGTAAATTCTGGGAGAGGTTTTTGTTCTTCAGCATGTGTTGAACAAAAACCTCTCTCTGTTTTTGAAAATTTGTTTCCATTTGCCCGGAATCATTTCCAGAAGTCGACTGGTCAAAACTGACAAAAAAACGGTTTTGTGAAAT
>ML776751.1:964929-986022 GCA_009831015.1 Picea engelmannii | reverse complement strand
GGCGGTGGTTTTGCAGGGGTAATGTGGTTTGCTCGGACCCCCCCGGGGTGGTGAGTGGTATTGGGAGGGGGGGTCCGAGTTCACCATGCGGTGACAAGTCTCCCTCCCAATACCACTTTTTCAGACCCCCTTGGCGTTGATGTGACGTGAGGGGGGGGGGAGGGGTCCGAGCTATATGGGAAATGTGGTGGGTAGACTTTGACTTGAATATATACGAAAGAATAATCAAAACTGTAGAATAACTTTGAGTGCATAAGATCAAGCTATAAACAAACACACATTCTTACAGTCCATGTGAACAACATACATCACACTTGAAATAGTTCACAACAAATACAACTTAACACTTAAATTCTTCTTTCTTGCAAAAAACTAGCCCTAAGGGCTTCTCAATATTTATTAACAGAGTATATGTCCTTGAATTAGTTCTTGAGTCTATACAGTGTTTGAAGAGCCCTTACAAAATGGGCACCATCTTTCTTTTATATAATCATTTGTAATTGTTAAGTGACTCTTTGTATTCCCCTTGAAGAAGTTGTTACAAAACTATTCAGTTTCCTTTTGCTCAATGACAAGTGTACACAATAAGGACAAAATTTAGGTTGGTTGAGAAAAAGACAAAATAGAAGATAGGTAATAGTAATTTCTTATTATTATTTTGTCTTATTCAAGGATTCATGTCCCTGAGGTAAATTGTCCACCTCTCGTTGTTTATATAAGGAAATGATCATTTGGTAGAGTAATTCTTCTAGTGCTGCAACATGCATAGTTATTTTCTCTTCGATGACCTGCATATCTTTAGACAAAGTAGCCATGAATGCTTGGATCATGGTGTGGTGTGGACTCTGGTAGGCTATATAATATGTTGCTCTATCAGGTCTATGGTCACTTTGGTAGTTGATTCGGTGACCTCTCGCCGATGATTAGCGTTATCTTGAACTTTGTCCACTAACTCCTCCATGACTAGGTTATGTCCGAGTTCTTTTAATTGAGGAAGTCGACATCCTTTAATTAATTCTTGAGCAACCTTGTGTAGTTTTGAGCATATTGCCATTGATTTGGTAGTTTTTTATTAGCTCTTTGCCCGACTTGTTGACAACGCTCTAATGAATAAATATTTGTTTTCCTCTCCATTCGAGAGGGGTGATAAAGTTCAGTTGGTGCATCAATGAGTGAGATTTGTTGTAACCCTAATATGTGTTGTAAATGGTACAAGTCGGCCCCACTATGTAAAAGATAATTAATATTGTGTAATGATTAATTATATTATTCAGTTGAAGAGGTCGGCCCTATTGGGCCAATAGACACATCCTTTTGATGTGTTAGGTCTTGTATAAATAGGAATAGACCCCCATTGTGGATCTAACTCAATCACACACTTGTAACATTCTCTCAAGTTGAGTTGTACGGTTGAAGTGCACACTTATCTTAGGCACACGTTTCTAGGTCAATGAGCACCCTCTTCTGTGCTCTAAGGTTCATGGTGTGGGGGATCTTCTCTTGACTCTATAGCAAAGGATTGTTGGGTTTTTCCCCTGATTGAAAAGGGTTTTCATAGGATAAACTCTTGTGTTCTTGTGCATGGTTATTCTTCTTGTGATTTTGGTTATTGCAACACTTGTGTATGGTATTGTTTATGGTTCAAGTACATGCTAAATTGAAATAAACCACATGTGCATGAGCTAAGCATTCAAATTCAACATATTTTACCAGACACGGGTCAAGTTCCATCCTCTTGCTAATGTTGACACTCAGTGCTGTTGTCAACTGGTTTTCCTATAGTTTAGTTCTCATGCTTGAAGGGTGATCAACGCTCAGTTGTTGTTGGATTTTTGTTCCTAGATACTTATTATGAGCCTTTGAATACTATTGTAGTTACACCTATTGGTGATTACATATAAAATTGTTTCAATGGTTATTCAAGTATGTGTTTGAAATGTTCATCATATCAAATGGATTTGCAAGGATAAAATAAATTTTGACTATGAAAATTTTGGAATTACTAATTGGAGATAGGAGGGCTTTAGTGTAAATGTATGTTGCCCATTCTAGGTCAACCTTAATGGCCCCAAACACCTATATTTTTTAAGTTCTTTACATGGAAACAATGATAGCTCGGGTTGTAATGTGCTAGATGACTTGCAATTATATCCGATGCAACAACTAGAAATTCTTATCCATATCATAGATTTTTAAATCTTAAGCATTTTTATTGTTATTTTACTATTGTTTTGGATCCAAGAAATTTACTTCGAGGTGTTTGCAAGTAGTATTGCTTTCCATGTTAAGTTGGAGGGTTGTTAGTTATATTGATACACATTTTCTGCTCAAATTAAAGAAAAGTATGAAAAATATGGTAACATCAATACTATTACACTCTAGGTGACTAGGCTTAAAGCACGTGTCCTCAAGAATTGTTTTTTAAATTAATATATTGTCATCTCTCTTGAATGTGTATTATAGAGGGGCTTTCGTAGTGCAACATATTATATATCATTTATGGGATTAACTACGTAGAGTAAGTCATTAATCTATGAACCATATCCATGAGTATTAGTCACAATTGACCAATAATTCTCATGATTTGAATAGTCCATTTAACACTCATTGTATCGGGTGATGCGCACGAGGCTGAAGAAGTGGGATTGAAACTAGCGAAATGAATCACATATTATCAATAATCACTTCCGGGGCTTGCACTCGGTAACCATGATTTCTCAGGTGGTCAACCATCCCAAGAGTCTCTGTCTCAAGCGCGCTTATTGACTTACTCTATGCAATTAATCCCAAAAATGATATCTAATGTCAACCATGTTAACAAGGAGGGACCTTGACTATGTTGATCCCTGTTTTCTGCTCAATTTTAAAAAAATATGGGGACAAACATCCACACTATGTTTATACACAAGGCCTAGAGCACATCCTCGAGAAATTTTTATTGTTACTAATATATTGCTATGTTTATCAAGATGTGTATAGGGAAGTGGAGATTCCTAAGTTGTGGTAAGGGTAAGATGTTGCCATTGTAAATCCCCTTTTGGTAAGCTTTATAATAATTTTTCATAGTGAGTAAAAATTGTATGACTCTTACCAAATTATATCTCACATGTTTAAAACTGACTATCATCTCTATATAATTAGAAATAATGAATGTTGTACAACTTTCACCAAAATATATTGCCACAAAACAAGGCAATTAGAAACCCTTGCAATAGTTGTCATCTCTATATTATTATAAATAAGAATTATGTTTAGATGATTCTTGTAAATAATATCTTGAAACATAATTACAATTGAATACCGTTATTTATGGGATTGTGTTGAAAAAGAAAATGTTCCAAGTTTTCGGTATGCGGAAATCCAAGAATGGGGAAATGCGTTTGGAGGATGTATGGAGACACCTCTCAAATTTCAGGAATGTCATAGGGGATGTCGAGGCCCTTGGCATAGGGAACCTTGTTTGAAATCTTCTTGGAAAAAAATAAATAATGAAATCTTCCTATAAAATAAATATATGAAAAACATAAATAAATATATGAAAAACATAAATGATATATCTAAATGATAAAGGTAGGGTTAGTATCTTCCCTCCATTTTTAGAAGTATTTTACCTTTAATTTTTGTTGACCCTTTTGAGAGTTGACAAGCATTGTTTTTGGATGTGCCAATGTGTTGTGTCGATCGATTCTTCTTGGACGTATAACGTCATCAATATGAATAGAGTCTAAGTTATGAATCTTTACCTTTGACCATTGAAAGAATTCCTAGATAGAGGTGGCATTGAAGATCTTGCACCTGTCTCCGAGACAATCTCTCGGTCCCTTTTGAAGATGAGTAATTTTATGTTAAAACATATCCATTTTTCATTATCTTTGTTAGTGGTGTCGATATCATGTTAGATGCCTAATATCTCAAGACTCTTATATATTAAATGAATATGGATATGGAATTTTTATGTTTAGAGTTACTTGGTGGTTATTATGGGTTTCGGGGCATTAAGTCTCGTCAATACCATGAAAGCCAAAGATATAAGCCTTCAATAATGAACAAATTTCAACTTAGATGTGGCCATGGAGCACCTACATCATCTTATTAAATGTAGTTGTATCTTTATACAACAAACAGTTGAATGTTGACATCTTCATTTGCCACTACGTCTATGGGTATTGTTGATATCATATTAGGTGGCCAATCAATGAAGACTCTTACTATGTTCAATAGATTATTGATATGATTTTTTTGGTATCAAGTTGTTTACACTCACTAAAACTCTTATAAGGAGTTATGGATACTAATGACACTTTACGTGTTGTATGTGATTACTGTGAGATAAAGATGTTAAGTTTACGGGTTAGGGGGTTAAACCACCACAACTACTCTAAGGTATTATAAATTATAATTAGACATCATGCTATAATGTTTGATAGATTTAAATTCAACATTGCAACATCATAAATGAAATGTCCTTTTTTTTTTTTATCTTCACCTCTTTATGAATGTATGTACCTTAAATTTCTACATGGTAAAAGAGTGATAATGGGCGCCCATTGCATTTGCAAAGTTTGAGAAGGGAGACTTTGTAAGTGAGAAAAGAGAATCAAAGTTCATGGTATCTCTAAAAGAGAAAGGTAAGTTAATTTCTTTTTAGAGGCTTTTGAAAATTAAATTGAATATTTGTAAGGTTATTAAGCTTAAAACTTCAAGGAGTCCACACATATGATGTTGGGTCATTAAGTTTATTTGTTTCATTTACAAGGCATTACATCAAAGTTATGATTGAATCCAATATCCTTTATTGTTATGAGTTGGCAATGAGGTCTAGCTCGACTACTGATTAGAGAAATCGAGTTAAAAAATGGGCCTAAAATTCTTTTTGCTATCAACATCAAGTTTAAAAGAACCAATAAGATTTAAGATGATGATGCCAACCGCAAAGTTAAATATTTTTGGAGGGAATTGTTTCATATTTTAGACTAATCTCCTTATGGTTTTACTCAAATTTCAAGTGTAAGCACTCATTGGATGCTGAATTAAATTCTACATCCAAAAAGCACCTACACTTGAAATTTGAGTAAAGCCATAAGGAAATCAGTAAAAAATATGATAAATAAAAGTAATTTTTTCTTTACCTTTGAAAATTCATAACTAGTATTTTATTATTTTCCTTAGGCTTCTCTAATGATAAGGCTATCGGGGCTCAAATTATCCCCCCATTGTCCTCTTGACGGGGCAAAATTCTCCTTACAACAGTAAGGGGTACTCCCCGGTACACGGTCCCAACTAAATTATGCACTGTTTGGTTTAGGAGACCCATTCAGAATTTGGCCCGGATGCCATTATTGTTTTTGGGGTTTTACCAATTGCGGTCGAGTCTATTGATGAAGGTGGATGATATATGGTTATGTCAATGAAGTGGAAAGGTTGCGACAGAGTTGGGTTTAACTCCTTCGATATATCAGAGGAGTTGATAGTAACTCCTCCGATGTATTG
This sequence comes from Picea engelmannii, assembly GCA_009831015.1. NCBI lineage: Eukaryota > Viridiplantae > Streptophyta > Pinopsida > Pinales > Pinaceae > Picea > Picea engelmannii. The sequence continues at coordinate 980,532 of ML776751.1, read as the reverse complement.
GAGGAGTTGGGGTGAAGTGTTTCGAATGTTCGAAATACAAGTCAAGAACTGCGTCGATATTAAAGAAATGGCATTTGATAACTAAATATTGAGACACAACCCCCCAACAACCAAGAACATCACATCAGATTTGTTTTTAAGTCATGGGTGTGCAAGCCCTAATCGAGACTACGAGTTTCAAAAGGTCATGGGTGCGGGTGAGACTGTGGAAAAGGGTACTTTGGAAACCTCTTCCCTACGAGAGAAGAGGCAATGACCATGGTTTCTTTAGAAAAATTTCGGTAGAGTGAGGTTAGGTTGCAGGGAGAATTTGAGGGTTAACGCCATAAGGATTTTCAGAGAAATGAACCGTATTTCTAGGGAATAAAATAAAAACAAAGCAAATCAAACCTAACCCTAACTAAAGAAAGATAAATTGATAGTGGTAGGGCTTACCTATGAATTGGTTAGCACGTGGAGACTTATGGGTGGTGGAGGGCGAGTAAAATTCGAGTTGAGTTTTATTACATTATGTGCTTCTTACCCTTTTCAATAATCAATGAAACAAGAAGGGAAGAGGGCGAGCGTTTGTATATATAAGTTTTGGCGAAATTTGTAAAAATGCGGGTTGGTGGCAATATTTAATTCGACGAAGTTGTTGTTAAGCTATGCAATGTACATCGAAGGAATTCGTGGGAAGTCCTCTGATGTGTATCGGAGGACTTAGCACGAAATGTGTTAGAGTTAATCGAAGAAGTTTGAAACAACTCCTCTGATGAAATCGGTGGAGTTGCCACTAACTCCTTCGATTTCATCAGAGGAGTTTCCAGTAAGTTAGGCGATGAAAGGCCAATCAGAGAAAACATGATGAACTCAACAAAGATTATTGACGAAGTTAAGAATAACTCCTTTGATGTACATCGAAGGGGTTGAGGGTAACTCCTCCGATATACATCAGAGAAGTTTTCATCAACTTTGCTGAAAATCCAAAAAGAATTGACTTGAGAATTTCCAAGTGTTGCGAATTTGATAGATGCAAACTTAAGAAAAAGTGAAGCTTGAGGAACAAGTTTTAGAGCAAGATGAAGAAACTATTGGAGGAGTTTTTCAAATTCGGAAAATGCAAGGGGCCCCATATTCTTGAGAGGATTTTGCAAATAAATTTCAAGAAAATGGAGGGTTGTAGTGTTTGGCATAACATGTTCATATTTTGTTTCAATTTTCGATGTAGGTAGTTTCCATTAAGGCTCCAAACATCAATAACAATGGTGTCGTAAAAAATCCTTTGAAAGTTTGTTTCGAAAGTTTATCATGTGGTATTACTATTTCTCTTGATGAAATCACTATTGATATTCTTGTTAATGAATATATTATTGTGTATGATGGCTTTAGATGTTGAACCTTGTTAGGTTATTTTGTTGGTAGGGTCCTCCATTGTTTTTGTTTAATCCTTGGCTCAAGGAACTTTGAAAACTTCACCCCTAGATATGTATAGTTACTTAGAGACTTGCTAAAGGATTCTTTCAGTTTACCTTTGTGAAATAATTCCATACCTTTGATGTGGTCATGTGCATCCCCTAAATGTTTCATAATACCCAAGTGGTATTATTAAAGTGGTATGATAATTTCTCCACGATTGAAGTTGCTTAGCTCTATTGACCCGTCTAGATTGTATTCTTGGGTCTCTCGATGAAATTATAGGATTTCCTTGAGCGTGTTTTGTTGGAAGGCGGAACTAAAGATAAGCATGAGATATATTATCCATTGATATGATACATCTATAAATACATTGATGTGACCTTTGGATTCATCTTCCAAGAGGTTTCTTGGACTCCCGATAATCGTTACACCCACTTGACGTTTCATATTCCTTCAAGTGTGTAACCCTAACAAATTACATTTCCAATATTCCCTCCCCTTAATTCGAAGGGTTGTATGTGAGTCCAAGAAGAGAGATGAAGTTTGGAAGTGTGCAACTGAAATATGGAAGTGGAAAACTACCAATGGATGAATGTGCTCTCTGAATCTGGTGATTTTGGGATGACCACAAACTAAAAGGCTAGCAAACGCTGATGTATTTTACTCAATGGTGATGGTAGTTTAAGGTAAACCAAAAACCAATCTGGCTGTTTACGGATGACCACAAACTTTGGAACTTGGCTCTAGGGATAAATGGTTCTCAAAACATTTCCTAAGTTAGCTAGAAGCTTAAGTTGATGTCTTATGCTAATTGTAAGTTCTCTCGAATGTTGGTTTAAAGATTACCATAAACCGTTCTCTAGCAGAAGTTGAAATTCTTCTACTAAGTGGAGGTTTAAGGAAAACCATGAACCGTTGTCTAGCAAAAGTTGTAAGTCTTCTACTAAGTGGTGGTTTAAGGAAAACCACATACCAATATGGTGGTTTTGGGTGACCACAAATTGAATCATGCTCGCTTGTTACTGTTCAATTGATAGGACTTTGAAACTTGAAGCCTCATTGTCAATCACTGATATTCTTCCCCCCTGTCAGGTACAAGGTGAGAATATGCAAATCTCTCCACTGCAAGATGTGTCAATATTTGAGAATGAATTCATCAATATGACTGATATATCTCTTCATCGTTGATTACTATCACCAAGAAGTGATCAACCCATAGTGGTTCTTTACTCTTGCAGATTTATTGCTTTTGGAACATCTGTTGGAATAATGATTATGGTTTCTAGAATGCTTACAAAGATGAAGATCAAAGCACTAATCTTCCATGTGGCCAACTCGGTGAAAATGTTGGCATTTCAGAATCTGCTCTTGAACTAGAGCATGTGAGTATGAACCTTCTTGTAGGAATCCAACACTTTGGAATTGGAACAATTTGGTATAATCAATAATATGAAAGGTGACTTCCTTTTAATATCTGATACTTGTTCTATGCTTATTTATTTTGATTTCTTCTGAAGGTTTGATGATGGACTTGGAAAGAGGAAGATGAACTTCATCTGCACCTATATATGAAGTTGGCTCACAGAGTTGCTTATGCACTCATTGTTGGTTTGCATCATCAACATCATCATATTCTTTGAAAAGAGGGTTGATTTGAACAATGACTAGTTCATAATGTCGAAGATTCTTTCGTTCAAGTGCATCATGAAGAAGTTGAGACTTAGCAGTGCTACTTTGGCTTGTAAACTTGCAAGCAAGTTACAAAAGATTGCATAGTTGCTTTGTTAGTTGTGACTGCATTGTCCACAAAAGAGAGTATTAGAGTATTCGATAACTCTAATAATTCATCCATTTGATCCATTTAGACACTGGATTAGACCTGAAGGGTTTCTTGCAACTCCACCCTTTAATAATCAGCATACACCAGCACCAGGTCTAGAATGAAAAGCATATCAAACACAATCAAATAATAGGAAAATGACTTCAATAACTAAAAAAATATGTTCAAAATTGGAATGCGCAAAAAGGAAGCTTAGAAATTACTTGTATGAAGAGAAGGAAGCTCAAACCTTACCTCAATGAATTAATGTTTTGAAGCAGATCTTGAATGTCATTTACAAGATATATATTGGCATCATCAATAGACTTGATCAACCTCAAAATAGCCTAATGAGCTTAGTAAAATGTGTGCATGGACCTTGCAAATGCTTGTCTTGTACCACTGTTATATTTCTTTTAAGTAGTATTCTTTGTCAATTAAACCCTTGAGCGCTATCTTTCTAGTAGTTCTGATATGAGGATGCGAGTGATGAGGCGACTGTTGCAAAAGAACCCACAAATCTAAGGATGAGGAGGCCGGATTATACGACTTTTCATTGCTTCTTCAAAGCCCAAACTAGTGAAAAATTTGAGTCTAGAGACCAACTGCTGGTATTTACATCATTCAAACTCATAAACAATCTGGTAGGTTCAGAGTTGTATGAGAGTTGGAATCGAAGTTCGTCCAAATATAAGGTTATGAGCTTTAGATGGAGGCAACACCAAATCTAGAACCTTGTCTTGTCATTAGTTGATTCATTTGGGGCGATTCTCTCGTTTGATTGATGAAATCACTGTACTCATCCAATCCACACTGCCACACGCTAGGCTAGGATCGAGATCGACTCCGACATTCAATTGTGCTTCAAGAGCTCCTTGTCGTAGAGGACTTGGTACAACTATCTAGATGTTCAAGTCGCTTGAAGAGTGGCAGCTCGCCGCAACCAAAAAAAAACTTTCTTTTCGCCCAAAAAATTACGGATCTCAATGTTCCTCTGGTCACGGGAAGACCGCCATCCGCACTACCATTAGCCATGTAATAATATTTTCACGTCGGGTTCACCAGCACAGATACAAGATAAGGTGATACCATTCGTATTAACATGTAAACTTGAGCGTGAATGAAACCACAGTGCTATCAATGGGCGTAGATCTCGTGTCCTTGTTCTCACCCTTAGAATTTCGTGTCCTTCTCTTGTTTCTTCCGCGCAGTCCATTGTCTTGTCTGCGCAGTTTCTTGTTTTCACTGCGCAATCTCTTGTTTTGTCATGGTATCAGAGCACGGGAGGCAAGACTCACCATAGCGCCTGGAGAGCAGTCTGCCAAGGATCGATGCAGAGGGATACGACTCCCATAGTGCAGATCACAAGAACCCACTCCATCACTCAAAAGAGCGCGAGACACCTTGTTGGCTAGCGCGCGGAGTGTAAGTCGTTGGCATTGGAAAGATCGTGCACACTCCAAAATCGTGCACTAATGGAGTTCTGCAAGTGATTCTATAAGTTTCTGGTGCTATTCGAGGTTCCGTGTGGCGCGATTTACCCACGAGTGGAAGTGTGGCGTGCATTAATGCTTGAGGTTCCGTTGTGTTACAGTGTCGAGTGAAAATTTAATTGCGACTGTGTAAACAGTTTGTGAGGTCCTTCACAAGCCGCCAAATAAGCTCAAACCAAAGGGATCTTAGAGCTGCCAAAGGGACTGGATCCCATCAAACTCGTGGATTGTTGAGTTAGAGCAAATCTCAAAGAGAAAAGAAGGTGACTTTCAAAATCTTGATTTCAATGCTCAAGAGGTTCATTGGTTATGAGTCAAATTCAGAGAAATTTACCTAACTTTTGCCTCAGTTTTTCGGTGGTTGCTTTCTAAAGCTTTTTTTCTCGCGCTATCCTCTGGGTATTTTTTTTCTTAACCCACGTTTTTCTGGATTAGTGGTGATTTGTTATCCCTAAGAAAGGGCACCAAATTTACTTTCATTTTTTTCTGTTTTTTTTTTTTTTAAAATGGCCACCTCTAACAATTTAGGGCCAATTCTTCTTGGGAAGAACTATGGATTTTGGTCTCTTAGAATCATATCCTTCTTGCAAGCACAAGAGTGCTGGGATCCAGTGTATCATGGCTATGTGGAACCAGATCCAACATATCTAGTTTCCATGACCAATCAACATAGAAATGCTCATGAAGAACAGAGGAAAAGAGAGAATAAAGCCAAGTTTTGGATTCAAAACTCAGTAGATGACTTCATTTTCTCAAAAATTACAGGTGTTGTTACCCCAAAACAGGCGTGGAACATCTTAAGAATATCCTACCAAAGAAATGACAAGGTCAAAACAGTCAAGCTGCAAACTTTGAGGACACATTTTAAGACCTTAAAAATGACAGAGTCTGAAAATGTTGATCAATTTATGACCAGAGTCATGGGAATTGTGAACCAGATCCAGTTGACTGGTGAAGCCATCCCAGAATAAAGGATTGTTGAGAAAGACCTCAGAATTATTCCAAAGAAATTTGAGATGGTTGTTACATCCATCATTGAATCCAAGGATCTGTCAAATTTTTCAACAAATGAACTAATGGGTTCTCTGTTATCACATGAGACCAGAGTATATCTAGAAGATGAGTCAATTGCCAATGCCTTCAAGACACAATTCTCCTTCAACAGAGGGAGAGACAGAGGCAGAGGCAGATGTCACAGAGGAAGAGGGAGAAGTCCAAGCAACCATCACTCGGGTGAAGGTCACACACATCAAAATCAATATCAGAATTTTCAGCCTCAAAGAGGCAGAGGGAGGAGATCCAATGACAAATAAATCATACAATGTTGTTATTGCAAAAGGTATGGGCACTATGAATCTGAATGCATGAAGAAGCAAGCAGATCAAGACTCGGGCATAGCACATGTCTCAAATCATGAAGTAGAAACCTCAGATGGGATGTTTCTCTCGTGTCATAAGACTAAAGTACAACACAAGGACCTATGGTTGTTGGACAATGGATGCAACAATCACATGACATGTAACAAAGATTTACTTTCTTGCGTTGATTCTTCTATTTCATCTTATATTACACTTGGAGATGACTCTTTAGTCAAAGTTCAAGGCAAAAGAACTATACCTATTCTCACTAAACAAGATGTAAAGAAAGACATATATGATGTCTATCACGTTTCATATCTGAAACATAATATGTTAAGTGTAGGACAACTAGTAATAATAATAATAATCTATTTTTAAGGTCACGGCCAAGCCAACACACCAAATTGGTGTATGAGACCCCCTTGTTTGTGGGACAAGAGACCCCTCTCCACCCAGCGATTTGACTGGTAAAGTCTACGAAGGTATACATACCCTACCCCCCTTTGAATTTGAACCTGTGACCATGGCTATATGGTACTTTTTGAAGGATCATCATGTAAGATGTATGCCAAACCTCCCAACGGAAAATTGATTTTTGAAATCCACATAACTAGGAGTAAAATGTTTCCCCTGACCCTTAGAACTGCAAATCTGACCCAATCCTATGCACAAAATGCATCCACCCCCAATGAAACTATGATTTGGCATGCAAGATTTGGACATCTACCCTTTCAGAGTCTAAGCCTCCTGTAGAAGCACTCCATGGTCAAAGGTCTACCTATCTTCAAAGAGAAAAATCCCCCATGTGAGTCTTGCATTCTTGGAAAACATAAGAGAACTAGCTTTCCACAGTCCTCCACTCAATCCAAACAACACTTAGAGTTGGTTCACACTGACCTATGTGGACCAATGCAAAAAAAGTCAATAGGTGGTAGCTTTTATTTTCTAACGTTTATTGATGATCTTAGCAGGAAAATATGGATCTATTTCCTCAGACACAAGTCTAAAACCTTTGCAAAGTTCAAGGAGTTCAAGGATGAAACTGAAAAACAAAGTGGGAAATATGTAAAGGTACTCAGGTCAGATGGAGGGGGAGAATACTGTTCAAAGGAATTTGCAAATTTTTGCAAGTCACAAAGCATAATCATGCAAACCACAGCCAAGTATACTCCACAACAAAATGGAGTCACTGAGAGGAAAAACCAGACTATAATGAACATGGCAAGGAGCCTTCTCGGAGAGAGATTTCTCTCAAATTTATTTTGGGCTGAAGTTGTAGCATGTTCAATTTATCTCCTGAATAGATCCCCAACCACTAGTGTCAAGGTGAAGGTCCCTCAAGAAGCATGGAGTGGGACAAAACTGAATGTTTCTCATCTTAGGACCTTTGGATGCATTGCATTCGCTCACATACCTTCCAAATTGAGGAATAAACTTGATGATCAAAGTGAGAAATGCATTTTTGTTGGCTATAGTGAGACATCCAAAGCCTACAAACTCTACAATCTGATTTCAAAGAAACTCATTCTCAATAGAGATGTTAAATTTCTTGAAAATCAGTGCTGGAGTGAGTCTGAAAATCACCCTATGGACAGTCAAAATCCATTGTTATCACTTCCTAAATAGACAGAAAATTCAGGACAACAAACACATCAACCTGTCCTTCCAAGATTGCAGGTACAAGGATAGCCTGAAAGTTCTTAGGACAACTCTTCTTCAAGAAAGAATTCATCCTCTGAAGTCCAAAATCAACGAACTCAAAGCTTGAGAGAAATCCATCAGCAATTGGATGATATTAATCAACACAATCTTCTTGCATTAATGTCATGCCAACCTATGTCTTTTAAAGAGGCAGCTAAAGAGCCACATTGGGTTCAAGCCATGAACCAAGAGATTGACTCCATTGAGAAGAAAAAGAGATGGGATCTTGTTGATCTACCCAAACATAAGACAAGTATTGGTGTCAAGTGGGTTTACAAGACTAAACTAAATGAAAAGGGGCAGATTGAAAAACACAAAGAAAGACTTGTTGCTAAAGGATTCTCACAACAACCAGGCATTGATTATGGTGAAACCTTTGCTCCAGTAGCAAGGTTGGACACTATAAGGACCCTCTTAGCCATAGCAACTCAACACAAATGGAAAGTATACCAGATGGATGTCAAGTAAACCTTCTTGAATGGTGTCTTAGAAGAAGAGGTATATGTGGATCAACCACCTGGATTTGAAGTCAAAGAGAAGCCAACCAAAGTGTATCGGTTGAAGAAAATCTTGAATGGATTAAAGCAAGCTCCAAGAGCTTGGTACAACATAATTGATACTTACCTGATCAAGAGTGGTTTCAATAGAATCCAAAATGAGCCAACTCTATACACCAAAACAAGTCAACAAGGTAAAATTTTGATTGTCTGTCTATATGTTGATGACATGATATATACTGAAAATCTTGAGTTAGTCAGCTTTAAACATGCCATGCAATCTGAGTTTGAGATGACAAATCTTGGCATAATGAAATAATTCTGGGGGATTGAAGTTGACCAATCAACCAAAGGGTTTTTTGTCTGTCAGCAAAAGTATGCAGCAAACATCATCAAAATATTATGCATGGAAGACTACAATCTAGTAGAAACTCCTATACCCCTAGGCAAAAAATTGAGCAAGCAAGATGAAGGCCCTACAGTGGATTCTACTTTGTACAAAAGTTTAATAGGAAGCATGTTGTATCTTACAACAACTAGGCCTGATATTATGTATGCAGCCAACTTTGTTTCCAGGTTCATGGAATCTCCCAAAGATTCACATTGAAAGATGGCCAAAAGGATTATGAGATATGTTGTTGGCACTCTCAATTTTGGTTTATGGTACACTCAGTCTGAAGATAATCATCTTTCTAGTTACACTGATAGTGATTTTGCAGGCAACCTAGATGACTGGAAAAACACCTAAGGGTATGTTTTTCACATGGGCACGAATCTGATTTCTTGGGCATCAAAGAAGCATCACATTGTCTCGATATCTTCTACATAGGCAGAGTATGTCGTTGCTACCTCAACGTCCTGTCAAGTTGTGTGGTTGTGAAGACTATTGAATGACATGTCACATACATAAAAGGAGCCAACTCCTATCTTCTGTGACAATACTTTAACAATTGCTTTATCAAAAAACCATGTTTTTCATAAGAAAAACAAGCACATTGACACTCACTATCACTTCATACATGAGCTTGTCAATAATAGTGAAATTGCTCTTCATTTTTGTGGCTCATGAGATCAGCTTGCAAACATCTTTACAAAGCCATTAGGAAAAACCATTTTTTATTTTCAAAGACAACACTTGGGCATTATCAGTGTTGATGTTTGTAATTGTTGAGTTTAAGAGGGAGTGTTAGTTGTAACCTCAACAACATGTGATTGTACACTACCAGTTGTACCAGTCGTTAGGATTTCTTTTATGTCTTCTTTATTTGGTTATTATGTTTCCTCCTTATAAGTTTTGTCTATCATCTAATACTAAGGTACTCTGCACTTTCCTTTTATCGTATGCGTAGTCTCTTGTTTCGTCTGCGCAGTCCATTATCTTGTCTGCATAGTTTCTTGTTTTCACTACGCAATCTCTTGTTTTGTCAATAATTAGCAGATGAGATTCGAGGTATTGTCTAGATCATGCGTATGGGTTCATTTACCTGATAACTACTGCAATGAGAGAGCCACACACATCTTAAATGTTCACTGAAGTCGTGCCACTTTTCTTCTGATGTTCAGACAATGTTCTTAAAAATGGATCATATATACTTGTCAAGAAATACATGAAGACTTAGATGTTGCAATTATTGATTCATTTACCATTTGAGCCACGTGCATTCAACCATCCACCATATACCACTGATGGGAAAACTTTTGAAACCATAAAAACATAAAAAAGAGACAAACGTTGAGAGATTCAAGCATAGATTATAGGAATGGAGACTTATGGGTATATTGAAGACACGTTCAAATCAGCCAACACAAAACATAATATTATTGGCTAGGAAAATAAAAGTGTTGCTAGACAGTTTTTCCATGCATTTTTAAATGAAATAGTTGATTCTTCCAAATGTATCGGTTTTAGGGTTGTGAGGATACGAGTGAATAAAATGTAATAGAGACCGTGTAGGACAAAGAGAAGAATGTGAATGACCATGCAGGTATGCCCAGGACAAACTGTCATGAAGAGGAGGGCAAAGAGGAGTTTCTGTAAGTAAAACACTTAGAATTTACCTGCTATGGACAACTATCATAATATGTTTCAAGCCTAAAAACTATGGGCTCTAATACTACTATTGGAACGTGGAAATAAAGATAAGCCTGAAATATATTATTTATTGATATGATACATCTATAAATACATTGATGTGAGATGTGACCTTTGGATTCGTCTTCCAAGAAGTCTCTTGGACTCTCAATGACTGTTACACTCACTTGACATTTCATATTCCTTCAAGTGTGTACCCCTAATGGATTACATTTCCAACACATTTAAAGTCCCCTTGGGTAATTCATTTGTGTGAGATTTTTTATCTCTTTAAAATTGTCAACATATAGTAAAAGTAATTGTTTTTTATGGAGCATAACCCTACACTATATTTGGCCTACACTATATTTGGCCTAATGTGGCTAGTTCCACTCTTTACATTAGGAAGGTGGATGGGAGTTAGCCACCTTAATCTCATGTAGGTTTTATTCTTGTGCAATTGACCACATGCTAGATCTCTCAATTAGGTTGATGGGGGTTCTATTGAATCTTGATGGCGGGTTTCTTGGTCCTATAAATCTATATGCCCCTAACAAATTGACTAATATATTAATGTTATGGGTTTGGTTAGTGGATTTTGGTTAATTTGTGAAGACTTTAATGATGTATTGTCTTATGATTACAAGATTGGAATAAATTGTAGAAATTTATGTATCTGCCTTTTATTGCAAATTCATAAATTTCACCTCTCAATAGAGGTTTCTTGGATCTAATCATTGAGAGCTTTCAACATTAGGGCTCTTGAGCAATGAAACACAATATATGCTTCACTTCATTTTAGTCCAAGTCACTATGCAGATTGAGAAAACATACCAAACAAGTGTACTTCAATTGCAACAAGTCACATCCCTTGGGACACAGGTTTTCATATGTATAACATATTTGAAAGGTGTTGTCTAAACGTTCTACCTTTTGGCCTTTTACGACAACCATTACCGGATTTTTTTTATACAATTCTTGATTAAATATTTCTTAAATTTCTTATTTGAATGCATAAATAGATTCAACACCCCATAAAACCCTTGGAACACTTGATTCTACAGTCCCAACAACTCAAATTTGTAATTTCAACAATTTTGGCTAGATTTCAAGCAAAATTAATCAGAAAATATACTCGGAAAAAGACAAAAGGTAGAACGTTTTGACTACATCTATTTGAAATAACTTTGTTACAATGGAATTTACAATAGTAAATCCACCCCATCCCCCTTGTATTGAATATATATGTTAAATCACTTAACAATTTCAACCCTATGTTATATGCTAAATCAACATGAACAACAAGGGCCAAAAATTTATGAATCAAGAAGAGAGTACATGCTGAAAATAAAATCTACAAATACACAAATATTGGATAGTTGAAACACTTGTTTATATATCACAGATGTACTACACGTACATACTCACAATGTATTACATGTTGATATATTTTCAAGATTTCCAAAACCTAGCTGGAGGAACCAAGAAAACCCTAGCCACCAACTCCTCCTTGTTAGGAATCACTCCTAAGAAAAGCTGGTCACTCCACCAAAAATCCTTAACAAGTTATCATCATCACCGACAAGTTCTCCTTGGCACAAGAAAAACAACACCTTCTCTTATCCTCGTCAACAAGCATAACAAGTAGCACTATGGTTTCCAAAACCTTACTCTTCTTGTCTCACAAGAGCTACACTATACAACGTTATCTTTATCCCTCTATGGTTTATGACAAATCCTAGTATTTTCCTCCTTAGGATGAAACCCTAACCCTATAATATCCCTTGAACTTCTCTATGAAACCTAGCATACTAAGACAAAGAAATAAAATACAAATAGGAGTACACAAATGAGAGGAACTAGTACACTCCACTCCTCACATCTCTAAAGTGTGTGATGAATGAATGAATGAATGAACTCTCTCATTCCTCTATTTATATGAGAGGTAAGGGAGATCTACAAAATAGTGGTTCTAATAATCGACTACAAGAAAATTATCCATAAGAAGATAAGTCCACACGCTAAGTTCTCCCTCTACAAGTGACACATGTTTCGGTCCAAGGTGAAGATTCCCACCAAGCAAGTCTCTAAGGCCAAGAAGGTACAATGATCCACCTCCAAAGGCCTCCAAAGTATCCAAATACCCCCTTCTACCATGCAATTCTTTATCTCCACCACACCTACATGATCATGTCCTCAACATAAGCATCCTCAAGTTAAGCACAAGCCTCCATGCAAGCAACCAAGTGTGCTCATGCCATCTAGGGCTCAATGCTCCTCCAAGGAAAGTTGTCATCCAAGAAAGCTACCCACTCCCTATGTGCACATCATGAAGAATGTAATCGTGCTATATATCTATCCAACACTCCAAGGAAGAATGACACACATGCATCCACGCAATGACTAGCAATAAATTAGGAAGCCACCTCCCATGTGTGTGTCCATCATAGAACAATTGGGGGTCATCCATACACCATGCACCCCACATCACATGAATACCCCCCAAGCATGGTGTAAACAGTTTCAAAGTAACCTCAAAAGCTAACACTCATTTACGAGGAAAGTGTTTTCACCAACATCATTTTTTTCCCTCAACATCTCAAAATTCCCTTTTCCTAAGTGTTGTGTACAGAATGTTGGCAACTTGCAACTCTGTAGGAATGTAATCAAGCACAACAACACTATGATATACCTTGTTTCTCAAGAAATGATAGTGGAAATCAGTGCGCTTGAAGCAGTCATGGAACACATGATTCTAAGAGAGTTTGATACAACTATGATTGTCACAATACACCACTTTTAGCTTCTCTTTAAGCTTAACTACTAGTTTGTGAAGCCATATAGCCTTGAAACTCACTAAACATGCTCCTATATAATCTGCCTCAATTGAACTAAGTATAATTGTTTCTTTCTTCCTGTTCAACTAGGATATCGGCTCCAATCCCAAGCTAAAACAATATCAGGAAGTGCCCTTCCAAGAATCAATGTCTCTAGCCCAATCTAAATCACAAAAACCATGGAGTAATAACCTTCCATCTCTTGTATAACTTATTCCATAATGTATCGTGCCTCTCAAATACTCAAGCACATGCTTCATAGCCACCTAGTGGGTCTCTTGTGGAGAAACCATAAACTTTCTTAGCATGTTCACAACATAGCAAATATTTGACTTGGTATTCACAAGATACATCAAGGATCCAATCAATTTCCTATACAATGAAGGGTCAACCAAATTAGCGTCATCACCACAATTGAACTTCAAAGTTGATATCATGGGTGTGACCAAGCGTATGCAATCTTACTGCTATAATCTCTCCAAAATCTCCAAAGTGTAATTCCCTTACTTAAGGAATACCTCTCCTAGACCTTTCCAAACCTCCAACCTTACAAAATAATGTAGTAGACCAATATCCTTCATGTCAAATTCATATGAATTTTTTTCCTTGCAACACATAATGAGCTTCTCTAAACTACATGTGATGATCAAATCATCTACATATAGAACCAAGACAATCAAATAAGTTTTAACATACAAATACAAAAGATTTGGATCAACAACAGTTTTGGTGAGCCCTAATTTTCGTACGAACTCAACAATCTTTGACTACCAAGCTCGTGGTGCCCACTTCAACCTATAAAGGGATTTCTTCAACCTACAAACATGGGTATCACACCCATGCACCTCAAAACCTCTAGGTTGATTTGCATATACCTCTTCCTCAATCATACCATTCAAGAGCAGAGTCTTCACATCCATCTAAATCAAGTGCCATCCACAACATATTGTTAAGGAAAGAATGGTAAGATAAAAGTATACCTAATACCTTCCAACTGGGGAAAATGTCTCATTATAATTGACTCCCTCTTTCTATGAGAAAATTCTTGCCACAAACCTTGCCTTGTATTTTTCAATACTCCCATCAATCACATGTTTGACTTTGTACAACCACTTGGAATCAATCATTGATTTCCCTTTTGGTTTAGGTACAATCTCCCAAACATCCTCCTAGATGATGGAGTTATAATCCTTAGTTATGGTCTCTTGTCATTCCTTCTTTTCATAAGCCTTCTTAAAGTTACAACGCTCATACAATCTTTCACTGGAATGTGCAAGTGCCATAGGATCATTGATCAACTTGCATAGTCCATCCTCTCACACATCTCTAGCCAAATTCCTTGGACTTGCTAGACTACAATCACTAATAATGATCTTCTATGCTTCGAATGCAACGCTACATTAATGATTTTCCAAACAAGAAATTAAAAGATGATTTTTCTTCAAACCAAGAAAAAATAGAACACTAATCAACTCAAGAACATTGCCCGATGACATATTTAAGGAAATGGATCTCAATCCTTTCACAAGATAAGTGGCATCATCACCCAACTCCATACTCATACCTCCCTCTTTCTCTTGGAGCTGGTTGAGGAGTGTCCTATCATAGGTCATATTTGCATCATTTCCCACCATCCAACACTTGATACAATGTTAGAATATAAACAAGAGACCATGGAGAAGGTGGTATCAAGTTGGGACAGTCCCTCATCCACTCTTTCTATAGTACTTGCACTCTTTTCTATTTGTCTTTGTTATTTGGCCTTCCATTTCTTCTTCAAAAATTGGTTGGAATAATGTCCTATTTGATGACACCTAAAACATTACACCTTACTCAATTCCTTCTTTCTTGAACCTTCATTCTTATCCTTCTTGTTTCCTTTCTTGCTTCCCTTCTTTCTCCCTAATTAAAGTTGCTTCTTTTATTTCCTCTTACTATGTTGAAAAAGAATCCAAGCTGATCTCTTCTAGCACAAGGTCATCCCAAAGTTTCATGAAGGTAGGGAATGTTTCATGACTACAACCCCCTAAAAAAAATTCCTCCAAGAAGTAAAATTCCATTCATAGCAATGGACACCAAATCCTTATCTTTCAATTATGTCTATATGGTAGCTTGTTAATCTCTTAACTTTGTAATTTGGCCATTAATCTCACTGGTGTATCTATATTTCTCATTTGTATCATCGAAAGATTATTTTGCAAGAGAATTTGTCAAGAAACACAAGTGCTTTGAGATAAATCAACTAAAGCATCAAACATTTTCTCATTGGTTGTCTTGTCTATAGTTTGAGGGATGAAGTGATCCTTCATTGAATCAAGAATGATTCTCCTTACCTTGGCCTCCTTGTTATGGGAGGCCAACTTTGTTGGATCCTTAGGTGCAACTATCTCTTTCTCAACAGGTTCCTAGATCTCATCTTCCTCCATAAG
>ML776751.1:882868-931803 GCA_009831015.1 Picea engelmannii | reverse complement strand
TTTTTCCCAAAACTTCCCTCTTACACAAAACTCATTAGTTAGCATTCAACATTTACTCATTACCCATTGCTATCATTTCTAACCAGTTAGATGTGAACACATATTAGCAACATATAGCAACAATATATCATCAATAAGTCATCACCACAAGGAACACAAAGAACACAAGATGTATGTACAATTTTATTTTTATTACGAACTACAATCCTTGGGGTTTTTCAGCAACAACTGAATAGAGTACGACTCTACAAGAGCACCAGCTCTATAATGCAAGACTCAACTTACATCCTCGGCACCAACTGAGATGAGGCAACAATCCTCAACATATATCAATCTACAACAGGTATGCGACCTATCGATAGTGCAGGACACGTATGTACGTGCCCTACCAGTAGTACAACCCACGTGTATACGCGCCCAAGCAATACTACAACCTATGTATACCTTCTGAGCTATTAGGGTTTATTATTTTCATCACATGCTCAGATCCTCTGCAACCTGCAATCATATTATCCTCTGTATTCCACTGTCCAAACTGACCCACAGCCAGTCACAACACATCCAAGCTCTCCAATAGTCTACTCATGCTCCACAACCAATCAATCTGAATGTTATCTCAATCATGTATAAACAACTAGTATACCATAGCAATCATGTCACCACTAAATCACAAGAGTACTGCTCATTCCATCAACCAACATAGACCACATCACAAAAACCATACCAAGAATTCCCTAAGAATTCACAACACAACAAGCTATACTATCCATCAAGGCAATAATGTAAGAATACCAATGTCTTAGTGACGGATCTGAGCCCATAGAATGCAGATCTGTAACCTGCTTCAATCTTCAATAGCTTGTCATCAGCTCAACCACAAATATCCATGATTTTATCCACTGTACGCTCCCTATACACAGACACCCCGCGTATTGTATGCACCTTGTACACATACATCTCGTGTATACACACCCTATACACAGACAAACCACGTATGCATTAGAAAATAGGGTTTTTCTGTAATTCTGAGAATTTCTTCGTCATGATCTCAGACTTGTTGAAACTTCAATGCATCCATGAGATCCTACCGATCTCCTCTCTCTCAGAATAGATCTTCAACACATGTTCAAGAGATCCACACCAAAGATGCTCTCACAAGAAGCTCTCCATCAATACTCCAAAAGATATTCTCACAAGAATCTCTCCATTGATCCACAAAAAAGATGTTTTGCAAGAGACCATTGCTATCTTATTTATACTTTCATCCTCTAGGTCACTTAACACATTTCTAGGTCACTTAACCTATTTTCCTTATTTTTAGGGTTAACCACTTTCCATAAATAGAAAGTTCTACAATATTTTATCATCTAAATATTCCTTCTTGATTTTGTCATCTCACTTTATCATTTAAATAATCTTTCTTGATTTTGCCACTTTTCTTTATTATTTAAATAATCCACCTTGACTTTGTCACTTTACTTTATCATTTAAATAATGATTTATTCTTTTCAAGCACTTTGACTTCTTTGACCGTGTGGGCTTCAAGCCAATATGTGAGGGTCCTCCAACTTCGTAAGGCCATAACTCTCAAACCGTGAGGAGTTATGTGACGTTCCACATACCACTGGAAATGGTATGAAAAGCACTATCCATCTAGGATAGTTTCACCAAAAACTTCATTGATATTCATCTCATTATTCCACATACAAGAATGGGTCCTCCAACCATTCTTCTAGGATAACTCAATCCACAAAGCGTCTTCCCGTGAGGACTTTCACCATAAGGGGACCACTTTGGAGTTCATCCATTTATGCACCTTATCAATCATGATAAGACAATAATGAGTCATCTATACATTTTTCTAACAATGCATCATATACCAATGAAACCACATCGATCCATCTTCATCATGTATCAATGACAACTCATTGATCCATCTTCATCTATGCATTCTCATCAAGGACAATACATATTACATTACATCAATCATCAATCAATCAATCTTTTGCCATCAATCAATCACTTGAAATCAATCAATCAAACCATTGGCATCAATGACAACATGATCCAACAACATCGTGTAAGTTGATATAAAACAATTTCACATGTCGATGCACCTCGATCCAAACAACGCACCAATAATGTAAAGTGCAGAGCACCAGGTTGAATTTTCAAAAATTATTGGCACAGTACGTCTTATGGTAAGCACCACTAAGATGTTAGGAAGTGTGCCAATTGAGATAAACGCACTGATGCATTCTATTAATCGAACGCGCCGCACGGTTTTTGAAACAAAATTTTTCCTCCGTCGTGCATCAAATAACTAAAACACACTAGTGATGTGTACTACAACACAATGAGAAAAATACATAATAATTTACCATATCGATTTGTTTTATGGGATGCCCTGTTACCAATGCCTTATAATACAAACACACCAATATCAACGCATACAAAGCTAAAATGGAGCATCGGTGAGTTACATTAAATGAAACGCACTAGGGCGCTTAAGTGAGTTGTATTGGGAAAAATAATTTAAAAAATATCATTCAAGTGTGTTTTTTAAAATGCACTCGTTAACGATGCGTCAAGAAAAGACAACGCACCAGTTAAAAGTGTATGGTGCTCGAAATAACATAAAGCGTTTGTGCAATTAATATAACCAAGAACACTGTGTGGTTTAACATTAACAAAGTATACTACAATGGTGAGTTTCATAGAACCAATCTCCCTACGTTACAGACTTCATATGTGAAATGGCATTGTGGGTTGTTTTGTATGACAACCCTTAACTGGTGCACTATATATCACAACACACCGCTATAGATATTGGTGCTCGAATAACAATAACACACCAATGCGTTATATTTGGCACACCTCTATTTGGTGCCTTATGTCTGACACGTATCATTGGGCGTGGTGCGTATGTTTTTGTTAATAGCATCGACTACTTTTTCACTCTTTTTTGCAAACAAAAACTAATTTTAGTTTTTGATAAATACAAATTAATTATATATGTTTGTGTTTTATATTTTAAATTCCTTTTATCTATGTGTGTGTGTGTGTGTGTATAAAAGATTTTATGTGAGTTAGATATGCCAACGACATTGAGTGCAGTAGCAGCAACAACAACAACACTAGCAACCAAAAGAAAAACAATTTAATTCATAAACTACATATGAAAACCTCCACAGTTAAATTTTGTGCAGGTTTAGCTTTGTGAAGGCAAAAACATAGGTCACTCTTTGGTGCCTCTAATTATTTAGTGTTAGGGACCTAACCCCTTACGTAGGTAGAATAATATATTTCCATGTAATAAAGGTCAATATTAATAAGGCCTAGCAATAAGGAAGAATAAGTCCAATGTAAGAAAACCTAATAGAAGCTTCTGATTCTAGAAATATCTTCCTCTAGATGGTTCTTTTGATAGAGATATTTAGTATAAATAGGAGTCAAGGGTATGATAAATTTTGTCTTGGATATTATTGTAATATAGCTCTGCTATGTTGGAGGTTGCCCCCTTGAAGAGGCAAGTGAACATTGCTCTTAGTAATCAAAGTGCTTTTTATGGTATTATTATGGTATCACTTTGGTATTATTGTGGTGTTGTTCTGGTTATATTGTTGTTCATCTGCCATTTCTAGCTATTTATTTATGTTATGCATACTTTTTTATATCTGGAATATTACAAGAGGTGTCAGAGAAAATTATGGGTTGATTTTTTTCAGGGTAGAGACGTATTCTGGCGTCTTTAAGCTACAAAGATCTGTCGTTATGCGCATCAACCCATGGTCGGGGATTCATACATGCAGGAAATACAAGTGGTACTTAAGTGCACATCTGTTGGCCACCCTTGTAACCCTTGTTGGTACCCCTTCAAGTGGTAGCGCATCAGACAACACCTGTATACGGATCGACCTAGATCTCCTGAAGCCCTCAATAGATAAATTGACCAGCCGCCTGACTGCTATAGTGCCACCGAGAACAACACTCGGGGAGATACTCTCTAGTACCTGGGTAGTCGGGTAGTATGGCTAAGGGCATGGTCTAGCCTTGTTAGTTGGTGCCCTGAGATATTGGGCCGAGTACTACTGTTGGACCCTGCACATATATCAGAGAGCTATAGCACAGGGTAAACCCTTGTCTGTAGAACCCTTGAATACCTAACCCTTTGGACAGAAACAAAAACAAAACATACAAGATCTATTTTGGTGCAACTGTGTCTCCTGCATTCGAGTTGCAAAATTACTACACATTTCTTCCTATTAAGCATTTAGGCATTTCATCACTGCAATATTCTTCAAATCAGAGTATAACTCCGCAGGAGTAAAAAAAAAAAAACGGTTTGGATCCTGTTGGCACCATTATTTGAGACCTATTCCGTTGGATTTATCTCTTCACCCTTATCGCAATCATACCTATCATTTTTTAGCAAAAAAAATTTCTTGTGGACCCGACCCCCTTCCAATACACTTATTTGGGCTTTACTCCATTGGATTCAACTCGTCGCCCTGATCGTTGTGATACACTTCACCCATAACCCATTTTTTGTGTGGTCCCACCCACCCCTTTTCATGTTCCCTCGTCATCATGGCCCATACCCGTAGCCAAGACTTGGAAGCTCGCTTCACTAACTTACACTCTAATTTCATAGAAACCCAACAAGAAGTGCGACAACTCAGTGCTAATATTTCCACCATCAATCAAAAGATGCATTCCTCCATCTTTTCCTCAATCGCGGAACTCAAACAAGACCTCAAACAAGACATTACTACCCATCTTGAATCTGTCACTACAATGATCTGTGCCAAGTTTCATATCCATGCAGATCTTCCCTTATCTAAACCACCTTTGCATACCGAAGGTGAAACTTCCTCTCATTCCCATAATTTTTAGCCCCATCACTTTCAGTGTGATCTACGCCTTTCGCGTGTGCATGTGACCAAATTTGATGGATCGGATCCCACTGTCTAGGTAACTCAAATGGAACATTATTTCTCTTTGTATGGCATTACAGATGAGTTGGCCAAACTCTGGTATGGTGTTCTCCATCTAGATCAAGAACGTTGACAATGGTGGTAAGGGAGAAAAAATGCCCACCAAGGGTATGTGGATTGGACACACTTTGTGGCAGAGCTTTATGAACTCTTTGACACTGACACCAACCATTTAAGCCATTTGAAAAAGTTGAAACAATCTAGCATAGTGGAAGACTTTATCGCTACTTTTGAGAGACTGGATTTTCGTACAGAGGGAATTTCTGATGCTTTTTTCCGAGAATGTTTTATCAGTGGCCTCAAGGATGAGATTCGTGCTCATGTCCTCATGTCTCAGCCTTAGAGTTGGGTGGACGCTACTAAAAGAGCTAAGGAAGCACAACAAGTTGTCTCTTCTCAAAACCGAAAGCCCTCCTTTATTCCTCGCACTAAACCAGTAACTCCCACTCCTCCTTCTACTCCACTAAAGATCCAAAAATTGACCAGGGACGAAATGGATGAACGCCAACTCAAAGGCCTTTGTTATAGTTGTGATGACAAATATTTTCTGGGACACAAGTGTAAGGAACAAAATATTTTTATGGCCATCTCGGAGGATGTTTCGGAAGAGGATGTTGAGGCTCCCCTTGTGTCAGTGTCACCTGAACCCACTGACATAACCCCTGCCTCAGACCCTCCCGAAGTAGAACCAATCATTTCCCTAAATACTCTCACTGGCTTCTTTGCTCCCCAAACCATCAATCTAATTGGTTACATCAAGCATAGGAAGGTCATCATTCTTTTTTATAGTGGAAGCACCTATAATTTTATTCATTGTCGCATTGCCCAATAAACTAATTGCTATATCCGTGCAATCAATAATCTTCAAATCATGATTTCCAATGGCGGGTCCATGAAATGTGGAGGGAGTTGTTAAAATGTGTGTCTCCAAATTGGTGAATACCACCTGAAATATTATATGTTTTCTATCAACATGGGCAGTTGTGACATTGTGTTGGGTGCATAATGGCTAAGGACTTTGGGTCCCATTCTCATGGATTTTAAGGAATTAACCATGCAATTCGACCAGGAGGGCCAACAATATAAGTTCCAATGCATCATTGTCGGTTACCTGGAGATCATTAGTTCCCATCGCACGAAAAAACTTCTCAAAAAAGGTCATTCTGGCATTATTTCCCAACTCCATGCCATACAAGCAACTGAGACACCCGTTGTGTTGCAGGACCTCCAATCCATCCTCTCTAAACATCAAGTGGTTTTTTCAACTCCCCATGGACTTCCTCCTTCCCATGGTGTTCATGATCATTCCATTCATGTTGTCCCAGGAAGCCTTCCTCCCAATATCCATCCCTATCATCACCCCTTTTCCCAAAAAAATGAAATTGAGAAAATTGTTCAAGACCTGCTCAATGCAGGTGTTATCCGCCCTAGTACAAGCCCCTACTCTTCACCTATGTTCATGGTCCTTAAGAAAGAAGGTTCTTGGCACATGTGTCATGACTTTTGCGCCCTCAACAAACTCACCATTAAAGACAAATTTCCCATTCATGTCATTGATGACCTCTTGGATGAATTGAGTGGAGCCCAGTTCTTTACTAAACTTGATCTTCGTTCTGGCTACCACCAGATCTGTATGAAAGAGGAAGACATTCATAAGACTGCATTTAGAACTCATGAGGGCCACTATGAGTTTTTGGTCATGCCCTTTGGCTTGTGTAATGCTCCCTCAACTTTCCAAAGCCTCATGAATCATGTCTTCTGTCCTTTTCTCCATCATTTTGTCTTAGTTTTATTTGATGATAACCTCATCTATACTAAAACCTGGACAACCCATCTTGTTCATGTGGATCGATTTCTCCATCGACTCTCTCAGTACCAACTTTTTCTCAAACAATCTAAATGTGCTTGTGGTGCCTCAGAAGTCGAGTACTTGGGTCATCTTGTTGGCAAGGCCGGTTTCAGGGTGGATCCTAAAAATATTGAAGCTATGCAAGATTAGCCTCACCCAAAGACTCTCAAGAGCTCACGTGGATTTCTGGGTTTAACAGGTTATTATCGCAAGTTTGTTAATAATTTTGGAAATATTATGGCACCTCTCACTACACTCCTTAAAAATAATTCTTTCACTTGGACTGCAGTAGTTGCTCAGGATTTTCAAACCTTGAAGATGGCCATGTGCACCACTCCAGTCCTGGCCCTTCCTGATTTCACAAAGACCCTTTTCCTGGAATGTGATGCTTTCGGGAAAGGAATTGGCAGTTTCCTTATGCAAGAGGGTCGGCCTTTGGCCTTTACCAACAAACAATTGTCCGAGCACAATTTGGTCAAATCAATCTATGAAAAGGAAATGTTGGCTATTATGCATGTTGTGGATCTTTGGTGCCCTTATCTATTGGGGAAATGCTTCCAAATTAAGACAAATCATCAAAGACTCAAGTATTTTCTAGAACAATGTCTTTCCTCCTTAGAGAAACAAAAATGGGTGACTAATCTCTTTGGATATGATTATGAGATAATTTACAAGAAAGGAAAAGACAATGCGGTTGTTGATGCACTTTCCAGAAAATATGAAGTTGAAAGGTCCCTTTTCTCTCTCTCCTTCATTGTACCAGATTGGCTCCAAGTTGTTTCCCAAGAATGGCTACACGATCCCAAAATTTTTCATATGATACAACAATTGTAGTCCAATTCTCCAGTTTCCCCAAGGTACTCTTGGCTCAGTGATGAGATTCGATACAAAGGTCATTTGTATTTAAGTAAACAGTCAAAACTTAAATCCATGGTACTTTCTGAGCTTCATATTACACCCACAACTAGGCACTCTGGGTTTACCAAAACCTATGTTAGGGTAAAACATTCTTTTTTCTGGGATGGTATGAAACAAGAATTTTGTAATTTTGTGGTTGAATGTGATGTGTGTCAACGCAACAAGGGAGAAATAGCAAATATCTTGGCACACTACAACCGCTTCTGAGTCCACCTGCTATTTGGCGGGATATCTCTATGGATTTTATTGTAGGCTTACCTGAATTGGGAAATAAATCAGTCGTCATGGTGGTAGTTGATTTTCTTTCCAAGTATTCTCATTTATGTTCTCTTCAACACCCATTTACAGCATCCGTTGTCGCTCAATTTTTCATGGATCAGGTCTTCAAGCTTCATGGCATGTCGTATTCTATTATCTTTGATCATGACCCAACTTTCACCAACATTTTTTGGCAAGAACTGTTCAAGATACAAGGCACCCAATTGCATCTCAGCATAGCTTATCATCCCCAGACTGATGGTCAAACTGAAATTGTCAACAAGTGTTTGGAAACATATTTGAGGTGTTTTGCATCAGAAAGGAAAAATCAATGGGCTCAATGGTTACTACTAGCTGAATGGTGGTACAACACTTCATACCATATAGCTACCCGCATGACTCCTTTTGAAGTGGTATATGGACAAAATCCACCTTTAGTTCTCTCATATTTTCCAGGTGTCTTAAAGGTCCAGGTAGTTGACCAAACACTTACAGTTCGAGAGGGTATTCTTTGTACCCTCAAAGAGAATTTGGTCATGGCCTAGAATCGCATGAAGAAACAAGTAGATCAAGGTCGCTCTGAACATCAATTTGCAGAAGGATATCAGGTGTTTCTTCGACTGCAACCCTACAAGAAAAATTCCCTCAAGGCTGACCATTGTCATAAACTGGTGCCCAAATTTTATGGTCCTTATACCATTCTCAAGCCTATGGGACATGTGGCCTATCAGTTAGCTTTGCCCAGTCATTCTAAGATCCATCCTATTTTTCATGTTTCCTTCTTAAAGAAGGTGATTGGAACTAAGTGCCAAACTCAAACCAACCTTCCTGAGTTGGACGAAGAAGGATCCATTTGGCTACAACCACAAACAGTTTTGGACCAGCGTGAGTGTCGTCTATGTTAACGAACCATCAATGAAGTGTTAGTCTAGTGGAAAAATACAACTCCAGCACATGCCACTTGGGAACCAGCTACCACTCTACAACAATCTCCCCATCTCAAGCCTTGAGGACAAGATTTTTTTTAAGGGGGAGGACATATTAAGGACCTAACCCCTCACATAGGTAGAATAATATATTTCCATGTAATAAAGGTCAACATTAATAAGGCCTAGCAATAAGGAATAATAAGTCCAATGTAAGAATACCTAATAGAGGCTTCCGCTTCTAGAAGGATCTTCCTCTAGATGGTTCTTTTGATAGACATATTTAGTATAAATAAGAGTCAAGGGTATGAGAAATTTTGTCTTGGATATTATTGTAATAGAGCTCTGCTCTGCTAGAGGTTTCCCCCTCGAAGAGGCAAGTGAACATTGCTCTAAGAAATCAAAGTGCTCTTTCTAGTATTATTTTGGTATCATTGTGGTGTTGTTCTAGTTATATTGTTGTTCATCTTCCATTTCTATCTATTTATTTTTGTTCTGCATACTTTTTTATATCTGGAATATTACATTTGGCGCATGGAATCAATCCTAAGCCACTTCCTCAGTGCTATTCCTTACATATCCTCCTCTGCAGGCCACTCGACTTTCTCCAAGATACCATCCTCGTCATTCCTATAGCCATAATATGAACTAGTGTCAATTCACTTGTACATTGCATACCTACACCTCCTCTTTTTCGCCTTGAGGGGGCTTATTGAATAACTCTTTGAGGATGGGGAAGAATTTTGTAGCCTCGAATTATTTGTAGCCGAGGCCCTTGCCTGTGCACCAAGCACATCAACTTCGTTCCTTTCTAAGTCCATCATCTTGGCCACTATTTTGGCATAATTAGGACTACCAAGCTCTATGATCGGAGCTTTCTAGTGCATGTTCAACAAGAAAGGACCTTGGTGGATGTCTTAATTATAACATTGTGTCGACCTCAAGAATGAATTAAGATCCATATTATATATTTAATAGAAGTTGAGAATCACATTTGGAAAAATAGTCGATGATCCATAAGATTTATCAGCATGTTGTATCGTTAAATATTAATCATTTCCTTAGTCTCATCTTGCTCCTCCATGAGATCATCACTCGTGTACTTACTAAGAATCTCATCATGTTTCTTCTTCTCCACAACCAAGATCTCGATCTCTTTCTCATCCAGAAGGGGAACATGGGAAACAAACTCTCGCTCTCCTTGTTGTTGGTTTCCCTTGTCCTGCTCTCCCATTTCTTCTGCCACATACGCATATTCCTTGAAAAGGACTGGATTAATGGAAACGACGTCCCCTCTCTTGATCACCAACCTAGACTACCTATAGATAGAGTCAATCATCTACCACTCTCTTAGCGCTCTAGCCTGTATCTCCTCCTTCGTGGGTCGCTCGAATTTCTCCAAGATATTGTTCTTGTCATCCTTGTCACCATAACAACTAGTGTCAATTCACTTGTATATCACATACATAGACCTCCTCTTCTTCGCTTTGTAGGGCTTATTGAATAGCTATTTAATGTCGAGTAGGAATTTCCTAGCCGCACTTGTACAATTGGTTGCTACAAGATTATAACATTTCATCTTCCAGCAATCAATTGTACAAGTGTGGCTGGGAAATTCCTCCTTGAAATCAAAGAGATATTCGATAAGCTCCCTGAGGAGAAGAAGAGGAGGTCTAGGTATGTGATTTACAAGTGAATTGATACCATTTATTAGGGCGATAGGGATGACAAGAATAGTATCTTAGAGAAATTCGAGCAGCCCGCGGAGAAGGATATGTGGGCCAAAGCATTAAGGGAGTGGCAAATGATCGATTCTATCTAGAGGGGGGGCAAGTTGATGATCAAGAGAGGCAAGGTTGTTTCCATTAAGCCAATCTTATTTGAGGAAGATGAGGATGATGCAGGAGAAATGGAGAGCATGAAAAAGGAAACCAACAACAGAGAGAGGGAGAATTTGTTGTCCATGTGCCCCTTCTGGATGAGAAAGAAATCGAGTGCATGGTTGTGGAGAAGAAGAAACATGATGAGATTCTTCGTAAGTACATGAGTGAGGATCTCATGGAGGATCAATTTGAGGCCAAGTCAATGCTTAATATTTAGCGATAAGGCAGGCATGCTGACAAAGCTTATGGATCATCGGTTGTTTTTCCAAATGTGCTTATCAACTTCTATTAAATATACATTATGGAGCCTAGGTCATTCTTGAGATTGAAATGGTGTTATAATTAAGACATCTACCAGGGTCCTTTTTTGTTGAACAAGGCAAAGAGGCACCGGGAAGCTCTGATTGTAGAGCTTGGCAGTACTAATTATGCCAAAGTAGGGTCCAACATGACGGACTTGGAAGGGAATGGAGTTGATATGCCCGATGCTACTAGCAAGGGCCCCGGTTACAGATACTCCGGGGCTATGAAATTCCTCCCCATCCTAAAATAGTTCTTTGATGTGTCCTCTTGAGGCAAAGAATAGAAGGTGTAGGTATGAAATTTACAATCAAAGTGATGTCATTTCATATTATGGATATAGGAATAACGAGGACGGTACTTGGAGAAAGTCGAGCGGCCCGTGGAGGAGGAGATGTTATGCAGATCATTAAGGGAATCATAGAGGATTGAGTACATGCACTAAATTATGAGAGGCACCGAAGATCGATTGCCTCCACAAAGCACAACCTCCGCAAAACTTTAATTGTGGAAGTTTGCATACGTACTTTGTCAATTAAATTGTTTTTCGATGCATTTTTACGTAACAATCGCTTTGGTGCGCTATAAATAGTATAGCACACATGCATATTATGTTTTTTCAAATCATGATGATGTTGTTGTTGTTTGATTTATAAATTGTATAATAAGTACGCTAATGATTTATTTGTTTTTAAATTAAATTTAAGATGTATCACTCATTAGAATTTAGAGTTGTCATATAATATTTAACTTTAGTTTTATGAAATCGTTTACTTTGGATTGTAATTGTGAAAACTTAAAACTATTAATGTCATATAATGTTAAATTCTTCTTCAAGGTGAATTGTTTAATTTCCAACAAGATACAATATGTTGATCAAACATGTTTACAAAGAAAAAATACTTTTATGAAATGTTATTTTCTTGTTTATTTTATTGATAACATTATAATAATTGTTCATAATTACATTTATAATTGTTATATTTATCAGTAGTTATGGTACAAATATCTTCCATATTGGGATGTTCTTTTTTTTCAAATATTATATTGGGATGACTTATGCCAAGTGTCATATTAGACTATAAAATGCACCTCACTTTATATTAATAATAATAATAATTAATAAAGGTGTTAATAGAATCAATATGTTTTTTTAGTTTGTAGGAATCAGTTTTTTAAAAATGATTGTGTTAAAATTTTATTGCAAAAACATAGACATGTCTTTTTAAATTAGTATACATGTTACATAAAAAAATATTAAAATAATAGGAAACAATATATATATATATATATATATATATATATATATATATATATATATATTTGGAATTAATAAAAATATATCTATAAATGCATGCAATTCATCAAATAATAACATTTGTATAAAAATATATACTTTGAATCCATAGAAATAATTCTATAAATGCATGTGATTTCATCAAAGATGAGTCTGTGTAAACTATTTAAAAATATTGTCAAAATGAAACACAATGACAAATGATTTGGAAATGATGAATTTAATTAATTGGTTTATGCAATCCTTCCATGGATGGGGTGTCGCGTTCTTAGCCATGCACATAAAGCAAGCCCATGTTTTCCACCTCTCCTCTTGGCTTCACTTCACAAGAAGGCACTCAATGCAGAGCTTTGGTGACGGGAGTTCTCACCCCATGTGAGTTCAGTTTCATTGGTTCAGGATGTCGCCAAGGTTAGTTTGGAAGCGTCCCACAAAGGATGATGTTGCTTCAGCTGTAATTATGCCCTTAATGCACCGGAACATGATTATTTGCATTAAAATCTACATAATTCTTGTGATGTTTCTCTTTCGGGCTTTACTGGTGCGTTTGGATTCTTCTCTAAGGAATTACAGGAACTCTCAACTATGGTTGTTTTTTCTATATCTACAACCCAATGCCCTCAAATTTGGACTCATGTCTCATTAGCGAGGTCGACCTCGTAGAGGTCCAAACTATCTTTGTTACCTTGCAGGCCACAGAAGAAATGTTGGCATCCTTGACTCTCGGTCACACCAGTCTCCTCCCTTGGATACCATTTCTATGAGACGTTGGGATTGGATACCAGCATGGAAGAGGAAATTTGGGGTTGTCTAGTCATTGAGGAGGATCGTCGGCTCCACTTCTTGAAAATGCAGAGGGATCATCCACAGATATTTCGTTGCCAAGTAGGTCGTTGGACCACTCCCCTGCGCATGTAGAGGTGTTGTGCCCAGACTATTCGACCATCCCACCAGAAGGCCATTGGGGATTTCCCATCATTGAGGAGATACCTCCGCTCATTCCGTTTTAAGATATCATTCCTCCACGGAAGGAGTTCCCAGCTTCTACATTGCCCAATCTCTTAGAGGATCATCTCAGTATGATAATGGACATCTGCAAAGACACAGGGGATCAAACTTTTTGTCAGGAATGCTTAAACCGTCAATTGGATCTTCTATTTGAGGCACTCTGAGGTGGACCAAATTCTAGCAGTTGTCCAGTTTTTCACCAACCCTTCACCCTTTCCCCAACTTGGAACCGGCACACTCATGGCGAAGAGAGAAATGGCACTTCCAATGCATGATCTATAATGTTTTTGTTACAGTTTACACCTCTTTCAGATATGTAGGATTACTTTTAATGATACAAAAATAGTGTGGTTTTAATTTTTTAAGAGCCTGGAGCCGGCATTGATTTCCTCCTTTTGGTAGGCCGGTCTCCAAGCTCCTCAGGATATGTAAGTTTTTCAGTTCCTGAAGGTAATACAAATTTTAATTTACAAAAAAAAATTGGTTTATGCAATCCCAACCACTACCATGTTTTTTAGGACAAAATAAAATTTGAAATAAATTCATTAGATAACATGGACATATGATACTTTCCCTCCTAAAAAAATTAATTTCACATAATGTGCATGCATCTTATGACATCAGTGTTCTATGTAAATTCTACAATTACTAATATTCATTCACATATTTTTCGTAATCATGTAATCAAAATCATTTGATTAATACATATGTCTTATCAAATAACTTGTAACACCCCCATCCATCAACCCCATGGTCGGGCCAATGCTACTACGTGAAAAAACACTTCTCGAACACATTATGCATTCTAATGAACTTAAAACGCTTAATTACAGTTAAACACAGAATTACTGCTAGCATTTCAGAGTTAATGGAAATAACAATAATTCATATGCACAACAAAATACGTGATAACATTGCAAGAATCACAGGTATGCAATTTAATTAATTACAGAATTACAAAACATAGTGACACTTATCTTTGAAACTGTCACACACCACCAACTGCGTGTAGACCTTCCATGAACCTCCCAGCCTTAGACCACGTTGCTCATCACTCTCAGCAGTAGGTCACCCCCGAGCTAGGACTAAGCTCCACCGGGTAAGGAATCCTAGGCTAGGTAAGGTTTACAAGAAGAATACACGTAAAAGAAGGAGGATTCTCTCCCAGGAACCACTTATGCCCACTGCCCACAGACTCTCCTTCCCCACATGTCTGTCCCACCCCA
This sequence comes from Picea engelmannii, assembly GCA_009831015.1. Lineage (NCBI taxonomy): Eukaryota > Viridiplantae > Streptophyta > Pinopsida > Pinales > Pinaceae > Picea > Picea engelmannii. The sequence continues at coordinate 917,141 of ML776751.1, read as the reverse complement.
GGAGTATACACCTTCTTTATCACTTAGACAGTCCTTCATTGCTAAACTCCCTAGCCTTGGGCTTTAGAAACAGACCAGACAGGAAATCTCCGAGCTCTGTGGTAGCTACAGGGTTCCTTCCAGGAGCTTTCTCCTTCCTCCGTGCACTCTCTCACCTGGAGAGAGTCACTCACAGGCTTGGTAAAACCTGCCTCTTCAACAACAATCGCCTCCCTCACCTGGAGAGAGGTTACACACAGGTCATACAACCGGTTTCCTTAATCTCGTTCCCATACAAAACAGAAAAACAACAAGGCTCAGCAACGAGCATACAACAGCAGCAAACCACACCCAGCCAAGAATTGTGTGGCTGCCACAGTTAACTGGGACAACAAACACGGGTTTCCCAAACAGATGACAGACAGACGCTTCAACCCAACTAGGCTCAACAATTACGGGACATTCAGTTTTCCCAACCATCCATACAGAACAGACTCGCGGTTCTGGGTTTTGGGGATGTGTGATAAGAAATCCACACGAAGGTCGAACACAAACTCGATGGTTTTGATAGAGGGTGTACCGGCTCCTCCAGAAATCAACACAGGCCTTTTTGGTTTTAGAGTTGCGTGAGGGTATTCTTGCAGAGGTCATACGGGATTCCCGGTTCAGACAGTCGACGGTAGAATGGAGGAGGAACCCCCATCATGGCTCAACTCAACAGTTTTAACTGCATGCGCTTGGGTTGATACTTGTCACCCATGAAGCTCGTTCCTTCCCATTTGGAAGTCACTCGTCCTTCCAAAGAACTTAGGATAAAACATCAAATTTACACAGCTTTGGAATAGTAATAATTTAATATTATTCTTAAGGGTTTAAGCCCCCTCAACTTATCCCCTCTTCCAACCTCTCATCCCCCTCTCCCTTACCCAGGATTTGTGGATGCTTAGTCCCCCATCACTCATTCATCGTGATCAGTCCGCACACAGATATGTTTTGTATTAATATTGTGCATAATTACATGTACAAAAAATAAGGCTCCTGGCCTTCAACACTTAGGCTCCCTGGCCTAATAACACATAAGCCCACTAGCTTATATGACTTGGCTCACCAGCCTATAAAAAATAATTACAATTCATAATGCAAGCTTTATACTTCATAGACATGATTTAGAATAGGGCTCAGCCTTGGGTACATTACAATCCCCGCACAGTCCTTAGTGCAACTTTACACTGCATCTGCAAGCTTTTCAAAATTTTCAAAAAGATGCGGGCACTCTGCCCGCATAACATCTTCATTCTCTCATGTTGCGTCCTCAGGACCGTACTAGTTCCACTGGACCTTTACAAGCCCTATAGCTCAATTATGAAGTTGTTTGTTTTTCCTGTCCAATATGCGCACAGGATGCACTTGCAGGACACCTTCTTGTTCCACCTGAATCACATTCCAATCAATAACATGATTAGCATCTGGTATATATTTCTTAAGAAATGTATCATGAAACACATTATGTACAGTCATGGATGCAGGTAATGCAAGCATATATGCAACTGGCCCAATCCTTTCCAGGATTTCAAATGGCCCACAAAATCTGGCTGCCAACTTGGCGCAACTTCCCAGCTTCAAGGAAATCCGGTTAGCTTTCACTTTCAGGAAAACATGAACACCCACTTTGAAATCTCTGTGGGTTTTGTTCTTATCAGCATAACTTTTCTGCCTGTCCTAGGCAACTTTCAAATTCTGCTTAATTTTTATCATTTGGTCTTCCATATCCTTGAGCAACTCTGGCCCAACTATTGTTCTATTAGTTGGATTATCCTAGCTCACTGGAGTAATGCACTTTCTTCCATAAAGTGCTTCAAATGGGCTCATCTTCATCGATGCATGATACCCATTGTTGTAGGCAAATTCTACCAAGTGTAGGTAGTCTTCCCATCTTGATGGTTTGTCCATCACATACATTCTCAGCATGTCTTCTATTACTCTGTTCACCCTCTCTGTCTGTCCATCAGACTCAGGATGATAAGATGTACTAAAGTTCATATTCATTCTGAATCCTTTGAACAATCCTTTCTAGAAATTCGAGGTGAATTTCGGGTCTGTGTCGGACATAATCGTTTTAGGAATTTCATGCAATCGTGCCACTTCCCTTATGAAAATATCAGCAACATCTGCTTCCTTGTGAGTAGTTTTCAGTGGAATAAAATGGGCAGCTTTTGTAAGCTTGTCCACCACCACCATGACCGAATCATGCAGCTTTCCTGTTCGAGGCAATCCTGTAATAAAATCCATTGTTACTACTTCCCACTTCCACTCAGGAATGGGTAAAGGTTGCAGCAACCCTGTCGGGTGCCTATGCTCAGCTTTAACTTTCTAGAACTCCATACATCTAGCAATGTATTCAACGATCTCTCTCTTCATACCCGGCCAAAAGTAATGGCTCTTGACCGCTGCTATTGTTTTCTTATATCCAGGGTGCCTTGCATAAGGCACATTATGCATCTCCTGTAAAATCATATGTTTCAAGCACTGGACATTGGGTACACAAATTATGTTCTTGTACAAAAATATTCCATCTATTTCCAATTTATAAATTTCCATCTTCTATGGTATCTTACCCTGCTGTAGCTTGGCTACCAATTCTCTGTACTGCAGATCTGCATTTGCAGCCTCCAAAATTCTGCTTTTAATATCAGTCCGATACATGCTAATGTTTGTAGCATGTAATTCATGCACCCTCCTGTTGAGTGCATCAGCCACTTTATTCTCCTTTCCTTTGATATGCTTGATCTCAAATTCGTACTCACATAGAAATTCCAGCCACCTACTTTGTCTAGCGTTTAAGATTGGATGTTCAAACAAATATTTTATACCGTTATGGTCTATTCTGAGTTCAAACCTCTTTCCCATGAGGTAATTCCTCCATTTCTTTAGAGCATGAACTATGGTTGCCAACTTCAAGTCATGGGTTGCATAGTTCTTCTCGTGCTCTTTTAATTTCCTGGACTCATAACAGATTACAAATCCGTTCTGACTGAGGACCCCTCCCAGTCCTTCTTTTCATACATCATTGCATACTATGAAATCTGCATTTGGATCTGCAATCCTCAGGATTGGAGCACTGGTTAACAGCTGCTTCAATCGCTAGAAACTTTCCTCGCATCCCTTTGTCCAGTGAAATTGTTTCCCCTTTCTTTGTAAGGAAGTGATAGGGTGAGCTATCTTGGAAAACCCTATGATGAACCTTCTGTAATAACCAACCAATCCCATGAAGGATCTAACTTCTGTTACATTCCTTGGCACTAACCATTCTCTAATGGCTTCAATATTCTTAGGGTCTACCGCTATCCCATCCTTCGAGATAATATGTCCCAAGTAATGGATCCGTTCCTAATAAAACGAGCACTTTCTCAGCTTGGCATACAGTTGGTGCTCTCTTAGCACCTGCAACACCATCCTCAGATGTTTTTTGTGTTCTTCTTCGGTCCTGGAATACACCAGAATGTCATCGAGGAAGATGATGACAAACTTGTCTAGATAGTCCCTGAATACTCCATTCATCAAGCTCATAAAAACAATGGGTGCATTTGACAGTCCAAACTGCATCACTGTGAACTCGTAATGACCATACCTTGTTCTAAAGACGGTCTTGTTGATGTCTTCATCTTTTATTCTTACTTGGTGATATCCCGATCTTAGATCTATTTTCAAAAAGATCTTTGCATCCTTCAACTAATCGAAGAGATCATCAATCCTCGGTAGAGGATACTTGTTCTTCACCGTTACTTTTTTCAATTGCCTAAAATCGATGCACAATCTCAGCGTTTCGTCCTTCTTCTTTACAAATAGGACCGGGGCACCCCAAGGTGACATGATTGGGCGTATATACCCCTTCTTCAGAAGTTCTTCAAGTTGCAATTGCAACTCTTTCAGTTCTGGCGCACTCATCATGTACGGAGCCTTTGATATTGGAACTGCTCCAGGCATCAAGTTCATAGAGAAATCGATATCCCTTTTCGGAGGTAGTCTAGGTACTTCCTGGAATACATATTCGAACTCTTTAAGTACCTCATGATCCTCAATACTTGACACCTTATCCTTAGGCGTTTCCCCCACATGGGCTGCAAATAATTGACAACCTTTTCTATAGCACTTCTTCAACTGCATTGCTAAGATTTCTCTAACAGTAACATCTCTAGGAATGCCTTGGACGAATCTCTGATTCCCTTCTTCATCTAAGCAAGTGAATGTCTTGTTCGGACAATCCAATATGGCATGGTGTTGGTCCAACCAGTCCATCCCAATTAGACAGTCATAAGAGCCTAACGGCATAATGTTCAAATCGGCCTTCGTGCTCAGTCCATTCATGTCTACAGGACAACACTTGACTAACTCCATGACTTTCCTCTTGGTTCCTATAGCTAGTTGCACTAACCAAGACTTTTCTTGTTTGCTTCTTATCAAATGCAAACTTTCTACCACTCTAGGGTCTATATAACTATGACTAGCCCCTGAATCAACTAAAATAGTAAATGGTTGGTTTTTTATCATACCTTCTACTTCAATCATGTGTGACTGATACTCATCTTGCTTGTTGTCTAGGGCTGCGTAGATCCTTGGAATTCTACTGCCCATGTCCTCCACTGTTTCAGCTTGCTGAACATTGTGGAGAACTCTTACTTTATCATTTTTGTGGGGGCAATCTTTGTACCTATGGTTTTCTTTACAACCCCAACATTCCATAGGTGGCGGCCTTGACATTTTCCCACTCACTTCAACCTTCCTGGGCTCTCTAAGAGACGGTTGTTCTTGAGGATTGTTTCTGAAAAAGGGTGGTCTATTTCCCTTCTGCCTCTATTATTTCTTGAACTTTTTCTGGTCATCCCAAGGCTTCTGAAAGGTAGGCTTTTCTCTTTGTTGTTCAAATAAGCACTTCGCTCTTCTTATCGTTTCTCCCATAGTCTTTGGGTCATCATACTGAATCTTATCCCCAATAGGAGGCAATAATCCACTCAGGTACCTCTAAGTCTTGACAGACTCATCTTTGATGAACGAAACATACTTCAATTATTCCAAAAACGTTCGTTCATACTCATCAATGGTCTTGTTGTCCATCTTGAGTTCAAAGAACTCTTTCATCTTTTTGTCATAATATATTTTAGTTAAGTATTTCCTCTCGAAATACCTCTTGAATTCTTACCATGTGATGTCCCTTTCCCTGATGCGTTGCACCTGCACAAGTTGATCCCACCACATGGATGCCTTTCCCTTCAGTTGATACATGGAAATCCTACCCTCTGCATGAGAGGAATAATTCTGCAGTTGAAATTATTTCCTCATGCCCAGCAACCAAGTTTCAACATCTTCCTCCTTCTTATGTTCTCCATCAAACGTTGGAGGCTTGATCTTGTTCATTTCCCCTTTCAATTCATCCATCCCATATCTCCTGTGCTTTCTGGTAGGAGATGGGCTTGAACTATTGTGTGCTTCCCTACTGGAATGCTTTGGGGAGTGACGACGATGTCTGCTGACACTTCTTGATTTTATTTTCCTCTCAGGGGTCCTATGACTCTCTGTCTTGCTTGAGTCACTCTCCCTTTTCAATTTCTTTTCTATTCTTTCCAGATTCTTCAACATCCTTAAGTTGAATTCACCCTGCCTATCCCTGACTTTCATGAGCTTTCGGCTATCAGCTCGGCGAGCTTGGGCATATTTCTGCAATCTTTCAATGATTTTCATCATATGTCCTTCCTTATCCATCACTTTTATTTTCCCATTAGAGTTTGACCCTTCGACTCACAAGTTGGCATTCCTTCCTTCTCTTTCATTCTCTGAATTGGAGGTAATCCACACCTCTTCCATTCTCTGATCTCAACAACAACCCTATTCGATTCTGGCACTTTCTAAGCTTCTGCAAACACACGTGCAGATAACATGGATTTGTCAGGTCGTCATTCTTAGCAAATTCCACACATTCAAAACCATTCTGATTGAAGAAAACGCTTCAACTTCACAAAGTTTCTGAGTTCTCCTCGGCTCTGTAATTTTCGGGTGATATCTCCCTCTTTCTCCCTACCCTCGTAACCAAAGGTCGTGACCAATGATAGACTACTAGGTGTTACTCGGGATTTCGACCTTCGAAGAGTTTAAGGTACACACATCTATCTCCCGGAGTTTCGATTTACCGAATTTGCGTAAATCGGGTGGATCGACAGTCCACATTTACCCAACATACAACGGTTAAAAATCCACTACGGTTCTTCTGTCTTCGAAGATTTTGGGACTTCGAAACTTCGGGTTTCGGGGTTTTGGTAACTGGGAGTTCAAAATGCAGCGACCCAAACCACTGGTCACTCCATTCCCCGAACTCCGATACACGATTTCTTGTACGATATCCAATGATCCTCGATGATTTGGATCCAACGGTCCAGATCTTTTTTGAGTTTCGTGAATCGGGAGTTCATGATGCAGCAACTCCAAATCTCCTGTCGCTTCAATCCCTGAATTCCGATATGGAAATTCATGTATGAGATCAACGACTGTGAGCCTCCCCTGATCCGACGGTCCATATCTCTCATACTCTTACACCTATCAAAGCTCTTCAGCCCTAACTTCCTCGCTAGTTGGTTGGATTTGACGACTCACGGGATTTCGACACTTCTTCCTGGAAGCACTCCACCGTCCAATTCTACCCTTGTTAATCTCTTTCACGATTCGGGACTTGGAGTGACCAAGAATTTGGCCTGCGCTCCAAGTTCACGATCCCTGAATTCACGAAATAATCCAACGGTTCAAACCAACCACGATCAACGACCCACGTTTATTCTGGCTCCTAGGGTGGCGATTTTCTCCATCCACTAACCACCTTGCAACTTCTGGCTATCTTACGGTCCTCGCAATTTCGCGAGTTATCCATAGAGAATTCTGACCGTCCAACTCTGCTTCTCAAGGACTTTTGGCCAATGACTTGGTACCCTCCTTCTGAACTTATGCATAGGAAGAATACATGTAAAAGAAGGAGGATTATCTCCCAGGAACCACTTATGCCCACTGCTCACAGACTCTCCTTCCCCACATGCTTGTCCCACCCCAGGAGTATACACCTTCTCTATCACCTAGACAATCCTTCGGTTGCTAACCTCCCTTGCCTTGGGCTTCAGCAATAGAGCGGACCGGAAATCTCTGAGCTCTGTGGCAGCTACAGGGTTCCTTCCAGGAGCTCTCTCCTTCCTCCGCGCACTCTCTCACCTGGAGAGAGTCGCTCACAGGCTTGGTAAAACCTATCTCTTCAACAACAATCACCTCCCTCACCTAGAGAGAGGTTACACACAGGTCATACAACTAGTTTCCTTAATCTCGTTCCCGTACAAAACAGAAAAGCAACAAGGCTCAGTAATGAACATACAACAGCAGCAAACCACACCCAGCCAAGAACTGTGTGGCCGCCACAGTCAACTAGGAAAAAAAACACAGGTTTCCCAAACATATGACAAACAGACGCTTCAACCCAACCAGGCTCAACAATTACGAGACATTCGGTTTTCCCAACCATCCATATAGATTAGATTCACGGTTCTGGGTTTCGGGGATGCGTGATAAGAAATCCACGCGAAGAACGAACATAGACTCGACGGTTTTGACAGAGGGTGTATCGGCTCCTCCAGAAATCAACACAGGCCTTTTTGGTTTCAGAGTTGCATGAGGGTATTATTGCAGAGGTCATACGGGATTCTCGGTTTAGACAGTCGACGGTAGAATGGAGGAGGAACCCCCATCATGGCTCATCTCAATAGTTTTAACTGCATGCGCTTGGGTTGACACTTGTCACCCATGAAGCTCGTTCCTTCCCATTTGGAAGTCACTTGTCCTTCCAAAGAACTTAGGATAAAACATCACATTTACACAGCTTTGGAATAGTAATAATTTAATATTATTCTCAAGGGTTTAAGCCCCCTTAGCTTAGTCCCTCTTCCAACTTCTCAGCCCCCTCTCCCTTACCCAATATTTGTGGATGCTTAGTCCCCCATCACTCATTCATCGTGGTCGGTCTGCACACAGAGATGTTTTGTATTAATACTGTGCATAATTACATGTACAAAAAATCAAGCTCCTGGCCTTCAACACTTAGGTTCCCTAGCCTAATAACACATAAGCCCACTAGCTTATATGACTTGGCTCACTAGCCTATAAAACATAATTACAATTCATAATGCAAGCTTTATACTTCATAGATATGATTTACAATAGGGATCGGCCTTGGGGACATTACATAACTAATATACAATTATCATCTGTCCTCCACAATTAATCCTAAGATATCCTTAACTAAGTTATGTTTTCCATATTCCCTTTGTGAGCCTATTTGATATTATAGGGCCCTTTGCATCATGAATAATTCATAAAGCATCAAATTTAAGGGAAAATACATTAGTTTTCACATGTGGGACATATTAGGCCCTAATACAATCCCTAGTGTGCAAGGATTATAATGGCTAAGGTTTGTTATAAATGTCCCTTGTGATGGTTTCAAACCCAATGCATGATGGCCCATCAATTCTAAAATCATGTTTCATGCCCTAAGACATTTTTTTTCATCCCCCAACCATGACTAGGGCCTTCAAACTCATCATTGGTGTGGAAAAACTCAGAACGGTGCACATATCATATCCATGTCACAAATGTTCCCTTTATAGGACCTATGTGGGTTTGGGACCATATTTAGGGCCCATGAGACATTAAATCATATTTTAGGCCCTATATTGGTGTTCCTCCTCATGTCGCGTCTAGGGTCCCTAATACCCTTTTATGGAGTGAAAAAAATTATAGCATCACTTATGAAAACATCATGAAGTGGTTTATGGAGCAAACAAAAGGGATCCTGCATGATGTTGATGGTTAAAAGATTGGAAATTCAAAATTTGGGAACATGCTTTCGCATGAAAATGTACATGTTATTCAAAATGTGCATAAGTTCCTTTTAAAATACCCTTAATGCCTTTTGAACTACCATCCAAACTACTTTGAAGTTTGTCAAATAAGAATTAAAATAAATATTCATGTACTTTAGAAATGTGCATGCATTAATAGTGGGAACACATTCTTTTTAACACACACACACACACACACATATATATATATATAAGAAATTTCCATCCCTACAATGTATCAAGGGTAATTTAGTAATTTGTCTATAATATTGTATTTCAACATCCACTTTTGGCATTATTTACATACTTGGAAAGATCGTGAAGAGATATACAACTTTATGTTATTAAGTTTCTATGTTTCTTGATATGTGTTCTCTTGTTTTCAAAATAATATAAAAAATAAAAAAACTTTTGACAGGAAAAAGAATATTTGCAATTTTCTCACAACTTTTTCCCCAACATCCACTTTTATTTCTCTTTATATAACTACAAAGATCTTGAAGTGTTCTACAACTTTGTTGTTATACACTTTTGTTGTGTCTATATAGATGCTTTTTTGTTTTTTAAAAGAATAAAAAAAATAATCTTTTGACAAATAGGATACACTTTTGAAGGTTGTAATTTGCTATGCAGTCATTTTGAATTAAATCCATGTTTAATAATGGGATTACTCCCTTAAAAATGGTTCTCTATGAACCTTTTACTCCCTAATCAAACCTTGAACTGCCATAAATGCCCTATAGAGGGAATATATGGTCTTTGAGTGGGATATTAGTGCCATCATGGAGGTTTTGTGGACCAAGTATGGATCTCAAACCCTTAACCATGGTCCAGTTAGGAAAACAAGGAGCTTAAGCCCTATGTGAACCTTCTAAGTCTTATGGGCTACAAACAGGGCCTTGAACCACCACTTAAGCGCTATAAATAGGATTTTGGGCCTCTGAGTAAGAGATGAATGCCATTCAAAGTTTTGCACTCAAGGGAGATTTGGGGGAATTTATCATGGTATGGGTAGGAAGTCAAAGGACTTGGGACCCTAAATGAAGCTCCTAGGCACTCTTAGGAGGTTTTTCAAATGAGGCGTGGGTCTCAGATAATTGACCATTGTGGGAGAAGGAAAACGAGGGAATTAGATTCTAAATGAAGCCTCTATGGCTGATGGGCAATTAACAAGGCTAGAAAACCACCACATGACCCATTTAAATGGGATATTTGGCCCCCAAGTGAAATTTAGGTGATATTATCGATTTTTCTAATTATGAATCTCCTCATAATAAAATGTAAGTATTTGATTTTTTAGTGAAGAAATTAATTAATTTGTTGAGGTTAAAATAATATTAAATTAAATTAATTTTGTAGTAATATTTAAAACTATAAAAAATATTAAGCAAACTCAATAAATAAAATAAACAAAAGTCCATGTGTAGAAGTTATAGGGAGCTTAGTCCCCATCTTTGATGTAATCATTGTAACATGCAACCAACCACTTTATAAACCAAATGTAGAATTAAGAAATACATTTACATTAGTTCCATTGAAAATACAATTACTCAATCATATGTTCCTTACGCCCCAAGGGGATGTCTATAGGTAGACCCAATGCAAGGCATTTTTGACGAGCGATTGGTGGTCTATGAAAGTTATATTTTATTAACAACTCGTCACCAGGAGACAAACTACGTATTGTGTGCACAACAAAAAATATGGATGCCTTCCTTTTCATAAAGAACTCTTTTTCATTGGACTATTCCTCAAAGGAACAATTTGCACTAAATAATGAGGCCCTGCTACTATTTATGAAACCTGCAATGTTCTCATGAGTTCGTGGACGACCGTTGATATATAACAGGTTTTTCTATTAAATTTTCCATAAGCATAACCACTCATGCACATATTATACATGGAAATGCTATATTTGTATTTGACAATATTCAAGTAATCGACCGACTATAAAGAGGACCACAAAATGGCATAAGTGTCATTGATTGTTTGGGAGGAACAAATACATGTGAAAGGATAAACAACTGAATACTGCAACATTTATTTTAGACTTGGAAATCATATAACTATTACCACAAAAAGATAATTTGGTTCCAACATCAAGAACGGGCATGGATGACGGCCAAGCAACATACAAAGCTCGATTGTAATAGGTTTGGCATTTACTTTGTAGATGGATAGGAAGATGGAAGTCATCACTACCTTCCAACAATTGAACAGACTTTGGTGTGAACTTAGACATTTTCTCTCTTAGCTCATACAACTTGTTTGATCTCCTAGTAGTGATATTTTGGGTAGTATTGATATCATACTTTGGCTCACTTTAAGAACTCTTCGTTGACTCAACAGAAGGAGATGGGTTGTCCAATTTAGGACGAACCGTAGTTGATTTGGCTTCCAACTTTTCAAAAAAAGAGGATATGGAATTGTTCCTACGTGTATTTTCTATATCACCTATTGGATTATTGAACACAGTGGGAGGTATTAAACAATCAATTTTGGGTAGTCGATCATTGATATAACGAGAAAATGTGACACATCGAGGGCTCTTCTTCAAACCTTTACATTTTGAACAACCACATACCACTAGCGTGTCATAGAAGAGATCCAATTCATGGTGTAATATTGTTGACTCATGCTGCAGTTTACTGGAAGATGGCATGTTACAATTGGTAGGGTAAAGCAACTATCCATTTGCATCAAACATTTTCCTACAATATCTTTCTTCTGATAATATCTTGCGGCATTTTTTCACTGGTGGAATATCTTCCTCATCCAAACTCAATCCCAATTTATGAGCCTACAAAATTCATTGAACTATTATTCGAATGCACATGCATAAATGACATAAATTCAATCATATAAATGAATTGTAAATAAAATCTATCTACTTATTTCAAATGTTGTGGGAGAAGTTGACAATCTTACAACGATATGGAATGAGCTAGAATCTGAAGTATTTGCCATTTGATATTTTAAGCTTCTTTTCCCTACATTTGAGCCAAAACCATCATCAATATGTGTATGAATCTCATATTAAAATTTATCGGTGCTTTTGTTTATTTTATAATGCATAAATATATATCGCACCGGTGCAACCAACTATGAAATGCATTGAACTGTTACATCCGTTAAAACCTTTGCAAACCAAATTATCCATAAATTTTAATAGTAGAGGTTTACATTTCTATTTTTTCGATAAAATTGGTATCGGTGTGTTGTTTATTATATATGCATTGGTGCATACGAATCGGTGAAGCGCACTGATTTGATGACAAATTTATTTTTTTAAATATATAGTTTAATAATCGTTTTTACATACAAATTGAAAAAACACAGCGAAAAAAGAGAGGGAATTTCATTTTTCAAAACATATTTGTTTATAAATTAAAACATTATTCATTATTTCATTTTTTTTGTAGAATTTAGAGGGAAGATTTGTGGAAGAGAGATTTACCACGAAAGACTTTGGAGTGGTTGGATTTTTTTGAAGATCCAAAATTGGAAGGGATACGTAGGGCACATACAAATCTGCAGAGAAGAAACTTCATGTATGTGATTTCATTCTACTCATCATTTCAATTTTTCCTTATTTGATTCAAACTATTTTCAATGCATGTTAAAAAAATATAAGGGTTTCATAGTTACCTTCGGTATTGGAAGTCATATCTTTCTTGTTGTTTTTTCTTGTTCCCCTCTTTTTTTAAGCAATAGATTTTTATAGGGTTTATATTTTTAAGCAATAGATTTTTATAGGGTTTATTTAGTTGCATATGGGGTGTTGGTATCCATTGCAATGGTACTACTCATTGCATCAGATCCCAAACCATGTCAACCCTGTCGTTGTCAACGATTTTTTTTTTTAATTTGCGGTCCGCAGTGCACACTATATAGTAAAATTGCACTGGTGTGCATTGTATAGAGGTAGCGACCTAGTGCTCATTATATAGAAAAGTGCACTGGGGTCCATATATCTGTGAAAAACATTGATTGGTTAAAAACATAAATAGTATTTATTTTGTATCATATGCCTACTGGTTAGCGGCGCACAATGACTAATAATAAGAATTGGTGCAAGTATATGTTTGATGCCCCGGTGTGTGTATATATTTGATGCTCTGATGTGTTATAATTAATGAAGTGCACTGAAATACTAGATTGTATAAAAAAATTCATAATTTCTATTTCTGATGATTCCTAAAAAAAAATTATACAAGATGGCTAATAGAAGTTCAAAGAAAACATCTTATTCCAGTGAGCACAATGGTAGATCATCCCAAAAATAGAGGGAAGCAAGTTCTTTAAGTTTTATTAAAATGTAAATATATTTGAAATATTTGTAAGTTTAAATTAATGATGTGTGTTGGTTAATGTGTGTCATGCAGAGCAAAAACTTGAAGAAACTCAATAAGATTTTTTACAATCTTAGTGCAAAAGAGCGTAAAATCTTTATGGAAATGTTGCAAAGAGAGGAAACATGTGGATCAAAAGGTAATCAACATTAGGTTTTTCTTTGACTTTTACTAAAAATGAATTTCTTAAAATTAATCGCTAACAAGTTTTGAACACTCGATTTCACATTTTTTAAATGTTATGCAGGGATCAATAGTGAGGGAATGGAATCCCATCCTAAGAGAACAAAAATCATTAAGGATGTAAATTATGATGACGGATTGGTCATCATTTTGTCTTGAGTGGTGCTTGAAGTTAATGAGAGGGGCAAATTGTTTTACAGAGCTTTGAAGGATATAGTGGAAATAACGTATAAATGTAATTTCCACTTACAATACAAAAATCGATATAGTGACTCCAAGAATCGGGTTATATGTACACTACAAGAAGCGTTTCTAGAGCCATGGTCAATGAGACCTGTGAGACTTGCAATAGAAAAAACTTCCAATAACAAAAAACAATCATATAAAAGATATAATTGCTAAACATGTTTTTCTATAATATGTTCCAATAATTACCAAATTAATTTGTTTTTTTATATTTAATTTCATGTCCAATTCAGAAAAAATTATTGTGCTTTTCTGTTTTTTAGAAAGATTATGAAAATTCCAAGCAATAAACGAGGGGGAATCCAATACATGCCGATAGGGATTTTGAAAAGAGTGTACAAGGATATGGTAAAAGAAATGAACATAGTTGCATCACAGGAGGATGCATCCCAACAAGAACATGCATAAGAGGTATGTGATCATTCATTTATTATTTTATGAACATCAAATTTATTTATCATATTAAATAATAATTTTTAATTGTTTTGTTGCAGAAAAGAAAACAAAATGGAACCCAATTAGCACATAACACAAGACGACAAGGAAAAAAAAGGGTTGTTCGTAATTTGTGAGTACTTACGTTTTCGACATTACTTAAGTTTTCATATTTGTTGTGATCTTTATATTTAAATAATTAATTTACATGGATCCATGGATGTCTTCTAATAGGTGCTAGCATACAAACAATAGCCAACCAAATAATTGATCAACATTGGGTTAACTAAGGGTCATGAGTATACGTTGAAGTATCAAGGTTTAATTGAACAATTTGTAAGTAGCTATGTTGTTTAACTTCCCAACTTGTTTTATAATTAATGAAACAATAAGAAACCTTTATATTAATTATATTGACTATGCTTTGTCATGGCATATTAAACATACAGGAAACAAAGTATGGAGAGGATCCAACATAAGATCTTGTGTTACACGCCATGAGACAAAGCTTCGAAAGTTTGTGTATGGTTTATGAATCACTCGTTACTACAGTATTCTTTTTTATTTACACAATCATGTATATTCTACTATATTATAAATGTAGATTTAATTATTACACTTTATTTCTATGTTTATAAATGGAACATGCGCAGTTGGAACATCAAAAAGAAGTTGAGAAATAAAACATTTGTTTAAATAACCAAAGTACAATATCTCCTACAATTGATCAAGAAATTAGGGATGCACACAGCTCGAGCAATGACAGTGGTTCAAGTGATGAATGGCAATCAATATATTTGAACGTTAATGCAAGTTGTATGTTTTGTAATATCGTTCAGTAAAAATTAAGGATTTTGCTTAATGTAGTGGACATAATGTCCAAATTTCATGAGGACATGTTACCAATAACTCTAAAAATTACATATTGGTTTCATTTTGATTATTGTGGACCTTTACGTTGTCCATTTTGTATGACCCTGGGTCTCTTATTCATATATAATAAAATGGGTTTGTTATTTTATTGCATTGTCAAATGTTGTAAAATGTTGCGTTGTTGATTAATTAATATGTGAATGATTTACATTGTTGCAAATAAAAGAGGTGTAATCTATTGGATGAGGCATTAATGCAATCATTATATCAAATTGCAATAACAAAAATATACAAAATAATATTATTATAAAAAATATTTGTAAAAAAAAAATTAATTAAAATATATACATATCGGTGCATTCTTATGAACTCACAAAATGGTGCTTGAAATAATATAGAAATCAGTGTTTTTTAATGGGTTATATGCACCGGTTCATATTATTCATATTGAAGCACCAGTGCATATTAATTATACGGAAGCATCAGTGCATAAAATGTGTGATAGTATATATTGTTTTAAAATTTTACGGTGGGCATGTCATAAATATGCATCAGTTTTTTAAACATAATAACAACACCAGTTCTTTAAAAAACTTGAACGCATCGGTGTGTTTAATAAGATAAACGCGACAATGTGTTATATGTAATATAGGCACCAGAACTTATGAATTATATAAGCATCGAGATGAACAAAATGTACAAGCACACTTGCAATGCTTACAACAAAATGGGAATAAACATCAGGTCAATAATGTATGGATCGCGTTGCCGACCTTCCTTCCTTGTACCTTCCTTCCTTGTTCAGGCCCAATAGAGGGGAAACCCACTAATACCTTACCATTAGTTACCATTGACGGTTGAAAATGAGGTTTTGATTTAGGAATAATCGCATTTCACGGCGTCTCACACGAAGTATTTACTCATGTCAATAGGGGTCTAAGTTGTTTCAAATAAAAGTGATACCCTTGCTATAGCCGACTTACTCACAAGAGGAAATGATTGGTTAAACATATTACCTCACAATAAAATCACTTATCCTTATAACTACCCCCAGATCCATGTGCGGACATACAGGTGACCCGTAGCACTTGCATGGCTTATGAATCACATGAGACAATTCCCACGAGCACATTCAAGCTACCCATCACAGTGGATCTGGTGATGTTTTTGTCTTATGTATGCACCGGGGCATTTCATGCAATGGTACCCTGGTGCATTTTTTTTTTTATGTAGACACTGGGAATTTATGTAATGGTGTGTCAGTGCATTTTTTTGGTTTTATGTATGTTCTGAGGCAGTTTATGTAATTTTGTTCCAGTGCGTTTGATGTTTAGGTATGCATCGGGGCATTTTATTTAGTGGCGCACTAGTGCGTTTTGACAATTAAAGCACCAAAAAAAAAAACATCTGCTACAACCTCCATCCACCCAAAAAAAATTAGTTATTTGGAACATCTTTTAAAACCTCTGCATCCAATAGAGGAGGTTGTAGCAGAGGTTTTTTTGAAATTTTTTCCAAATTTTGTAACACTAAAAACCTCCGCAAAAAACTCCACTAGAGTATGTTCTCCTTGTAGTGTCAATATCCTAAAAATGATAAGGTCTCAACCGAGACACTAATGAACATTATAGGAACATATTTAAATGATAAAAAAAAATAGAATATTTAATGAAATACATTCATCATACATTCAAATCAATACACATAACATAGAAAATTTAGGTGGGGAACCATCACACAATCCTTTCTATTTAGTCCATAAGATAGGTCCATACAAAATTCCTTATAATCCCATACAATAATCAAGGGCTTTGAACCCTCATCTCTGCATCCTCCATACAATATTTGATACTAATATTTCAATACAAGAGACAAATAACAAACTATCTAACCCTCATCCTATCATTTACATTCATTTATATACACTCTGGATCAATTACAATCATTTACAAGATAATTGTAACTTCCTACAGCATAGCCTTCTAACTCATGGATAAGTATGCATTCCAATTCTATTTGCATTCATGGTTTTCAGTGTGCATGGAGGAAACCTTTATAAAAATATATCTTATTATTTAATACTTGACCTCTTACAATGATGCATGGCACAACATTATATGCTAATAGTTTTGAAAAGTCTTAGCTCTTCATACAATTGGTGTATTATAATGACATGTAAACTATTCTCCTATAAATAAACACTAGCCTACTTTAGGCACACTCCAAGACATCCCCTCTTAAAATTACTTGTCCTCGATGCATGGGTAAAGATGAATGCCTCGAACTAAATTCTTCACTTTCCCATGTAGATTCATCTTCTAGAATTTTCCTCCTTTTGACAAGATATTTGTTGACATCTCTTGAATCAAGGACTTTGGTTTTGGCTTTAAAGATACCTTTGAGCTTCAATACTAGTCTCCCTTCTTCAACCAAAGGGGGGTATATTTGTCCGTGTAGAAGTTGTAGGACCAAATTTTTTCTTCAAACATGAAACAGTAAAACATCGCATAACCCTCCCTTGTTTGGTATATCTAAAGCATAAACTACTTGGCCTACTCTCTTCCAAATTTACTAAGGACCATAAAACTTGGGCACAAGTTTATGGTTTTGTAATTTTTTAGAAAGTTTACTTGTATGGTTGGAGTCAGATGAGCACCCAATCTCTTACTTTAAATTCATGACCAATTCTCTTGAAATCAATGTATTGCTTGATTTGGTTCCTTGCTTGCCTGAGATGAGTCTTAAGGATATGAAGGATTTCATTTGAAGTAGCTAGGTAGTTTTTGTAGCAGGTGCTTTGAAATTGGTGACAACATACTCTTTTATTGACAATGGTGGATATCCATATAAAGATTCAAAGGGAGTCATATTTTCGATGTGTGATAAGTGATTTTATATCACCATTCTACAAGATGTTTCCAATTGTGCCATTGTGATTTCCTATAAATCACAAAATTTATTAGGTGTCCTTCAACATATTTATTCACCACTTAAATTTGTCCATCTATCTAGGGATGGTATGAAATTATCATGGTTAGTGGTCCCTACTTGGTGGAACAAATCCTTCCAAAAGTTGTCAATACATTTGGGGTCCCTATCGCCAACGATAACTTTGGGAAAGACATGGAGTCTATTAACATTTTTCACATAACTATCAGTTATTTGACTAGATTTATCCCTAGATGATATGGAAATGAAGTGGGAATATTTGGTTAATTGGACATATTTGGTTAGTTGGACTATGATTACAAATATCTTATCCTCCCCCTTTGAGGTAGGGATACCAATGATAAAATCCATAGACACTTAAGCCCATTTCTGATATGGTATATGAAGGGGTTGAGGGAGACCCATAGGTGCAATGATTCAAACTTTTGGCACTGATAAGTGTCACATTCAACCACATATTTTTTACTACTAATCTTCATTCCTTTTCAAAAGAACGATTGTCCGATATTGTAGTATATTTGAAAAATCCAACATGGCCTGCAAATGGGAAATTATGGTTCTCTTTTAAGACTTGGATTTTGGATTTGGAAGTGTTGGGTAAATATATTATTTCCTTATACTAGATTATATCATTCTCCTGTGTAAATTTTGAGCTCGATGCATCATTGATTTCAACTTCCTTGATTAACTCCTTTATTTATGTATTTTTCACATACTCAACTTGAACATCGAGATCCATTCAAGAATGACTATTGAAATTGTGCATAGTGTAACATGTCCCCTTTCTTTTCTTTATAAGCTATCAACAACTTGGTTTTCCTTTCCCTTCTTCTAGAAAATATCGAAGTCAAAAACTTGGATTTTGCTTACCCATTTTTGTTGTTCTGATAATAAGATCTTATGGTTTAAGAAATATTTCAAGCTATTGTGGTCTGTTTTGACCAAAAGTTTAGATTCCAGTGTATATTTTTTCCATTTTACCAAGGCACAAATGATTGGAAACATTTCCTTGTCATATCTAGATTTTGCTTACTCTCTAGGGTTTAATCTTTGACTTTCAAAGGAAATGGGATGATTTTCTTGCATAAGCACCACTCTTATTCATATCCTTGAAGCATCGCATTCAAGCACAAAAGGTTTTGTAAAGTTTAGGGAAACCAAAATAGGAGTAGAAGTCATTAAGGTTTTCATCGTCTTAAAACAAGTTTCTATTGTGTCATTCCATCTAAAGGTATCTTTTGTCAACAATGTTGTTAGCAGAGCAACAATCTCTACATAGTTTTTTACAAAACTTATATTTTTATAACATGTAAGAGATAAGAACCCTTGTGTTGACATGATAGTGTTGGGAGTATGCCAATTGATAATCACCACAACATTCATTAGGTCTCTCCTTTTGTTGATATATCATGGCCCATAAATCCAATTTCTCCAGTAGATATTTTTTCCATTTTACCAAGGCACGAATGATTGCCAACATTTCCTTGTCATATGTAAATTTTTCTTACTCTTCAAGGTTTAATATTTGACTTTCAAAGGCAATGGGGTGACTTTCTTGCATAAGCACCACTCCTACTCCTATCCTTGAAGCATCACATTTGAGCACAAAAGGTTTTGTGAAGTCTAGGGAAACCAAAATAGGAGTGGAAGTCATTAAGGTTTTCATCATCTTAAAACAAGATTCTACTACATCATTCCATCTAAAGGTGTCATTTTTCAACAAAGTTGTCAGCGGAGCAACAATCTCTGCATTGTTTTTTAAAAATATTCTATAATAACATGTAAGAGCTAAGAACCCTTGTATTGACATGATAGTTTTGGGAGTGTGCCAATTAATAATCACCACAATCTTCTTTGGGTATTCCTTGACTCCTTTTGTTGATACAACGTGGCCCATAAATTCTCTACCAAAACTACACTTTGATTTGTTTATATAAAACCTATTTTCTTTTAATAGTTTCAACGTTGTCTCTATGTGCTTGAGGTGTAAGCTCCATTTTTTTTTTATAAACAAGTATATCATCAAAGAATACAAGTAAAAAAAAATTCAAGTATAAATGGAATAAGTTGTTCATCATTGTCTGGAAGGTAGCCAATGCCTTGGATAGTCAAAAGGCATGACATGGAATTCATATAGGCCTTCATGGGTACAAAAAATAGTCTTGGGAATGTCCTCTTCTCATATTCTTATTTCGAAATAGCTGATATAGAGTTTGTAGGAGCCATCCGTTTTCCTTATGACTATGACTAGTGTTGAATATGGACTCTTGATTTGGGTTACTACACCACAGTCTAATAATTCTTGAACCAAATGCCCAGTTTTGTTTTGTGTTTATGAGAATGCCTATATGATTTTCTCCCAACTAGAGCTCATCTAGGAATGAGTTCCATATATGATCTATTGACCATTTTGGAGGAAGGCCTCAAGGTTAATGCTAAAAAAAGGTATTATATTTCCCAAGTATCTTATCAAGTCCTCTTGGATACTCTATTTCACCGGGTGTTCCCTCCATTGAATAACAATGTAAAACATAGGCTTGGGGTCCTTTCTATATCATTTTCTTCATTTCATTGGATGAGACTATTTAGGTGGATGGGTTGTTGATTCCATGAAATTTGTATTTTTTTCCATTTTCATAAAATATTAGGAATTGTTTTGGTAGATTTAACCCCAGCATACCAACAATGGCCAACCATTGGGCTCCTAAGAAAACGCTTATGCCCCTTATTACTGTGACATACATTGGATATCTTAGTTGGTAGTCAGTGATATTAAATTCTATCATATGGCATTTCCCATTGCAAGAAGTAGTTCTGACCCATAGAATTATGATTTGAAAATTAGAGGTAGGGTAGATGAACATACTTGATTTCTTCATTATTCTTGTATCTATAAAATTATGTGAACAACCACTATCCATAAGCATCATTACTTTGGTTTCATTAATGTAGATAAATATTTGAAGAGGCTAGGGTTGAGAAATACCTATCATTGCAACGATAGAGAGTGTTGGAATAGACTTTTGATTCCTAGATTTATTACTGTAGTTTTTGTGTCAAAAGTAGATGTATTCACTGCTCCCTCTTCTTTGTTGATATCTCTATTATTTTTTAAATTCACATAGGTAGAACCTTTTTTCCTTGAAGTTCTGGCCTAGAATCCAATTGGGTGTGTTATATTTGAAACATCAACTCTCATCCTTCCTTGTATCGGACAGAGAAATCCTTTTGTGAGGAGGAATATATCTTGAAAAATATTTTTTGAATTAGGAACAAGAGGGTTGTTGATATGACATGTGTTTCTCTTCAATGAGTTTGGATTTTTTTCACGCTTCTTATACATCCTTGATATCTAGTAATTTGGGTTTGTTCTTTATATTCCCTTTCAATCCTGATATGGCAATTTGCAGTAGATTCTCATCGGATAGGTCTTCAACATGAGTGGCCAATATATGTAGATCATGGAAATATTCCTCCTCTATTTTCATTGTTGCAACCGAGTGATTTTGGTGAAAAATCCCTTCTCATCTATATCCTAAAAATATTTGAAAATTTAATTTTGAATATATCCTAATCTCTTACTACTATCTAGGATTTCGAGTTCCACCATAAGAACTAGTAATAATTTAATCTTTCCAGGTGCATCAATGCAAGGTTAATTTTTTTATCTGTAAATTGTCATGGATATTACACTGGAATAGTTCATCACAATAGATCTCGTGTTATATTGAAATATTTTATTATACATGTTTATTTTCCTTAGATCTCATATTTATAATCACTAGGTTAATGCTCAAATTAATGAAACAACTAAAATGTGAAAATGAAATAACAGGTAAATATACACATCATCCACACAAATGAGCACAATATATATCTTGGGAAACCTAATATGGGAGAAAACCTAGCTCGAAGGTGAATCCTATACTCTACTCTCTTTGCTTATGTTATCAAAATGAAAATACAAAGGAATGGGCATTCACTATGGAGTTTCCTATGACAATGTGGCATGTATGGTTGCTACATAATCTCTCCTCCTTTGTTATGCTCTCAAAATACCACTTTGAGATGCTCTGCTCAACTATGGAACAAATAAAATGCTAAAGAATGGAACCCCCTCTTCTCCTAGTGGCTCGGTATTTAACATGGCTCGGTAGCCATCTAGGGTTAGGGTTTTGAATTCCCCATCCCTCAATTAGTAATAAGGTTTAGACCTTATAGAATCTTCCTAAAATTCCACACGTGGCTATCCCCACATGTTTCAGTAATGGGGGCTGATGTGGAATCCACTCATACCATGGTGGTCAACAAGGCAAGTCAACTTGTGAGAGGCATAACTTTCACATACGGACTTTGATTGAGGAAATTCTCATGTTGTTGGAAAAGTCTCGGTGTGTAGAACACTTTCAGGGGATTCTAGTGGTTTTTGGAAAAAAAAATATATATATATTTGATCCCTCAAAATGGATCTGGAAGGTTTTGGACCCCAATTTTGCAAATTGGGACCTACTATTGACCTGTCGTTAAAATGGCCCTACAAGACGATTCCTCCAATTTTTCCACCCAAAAAGCACTAAGATAGATGGAACTTTATATGATGGTCCATTCCTAATCAAATTCTCTTACTCATATTGCATTGAGATAGTGTTCCATTTTATTAATACATCTTGTTCATTCTTGATCATCATTGCTGCCAAATTTTGGTATATCAATTTTCATCTTGTGCATAAAACCATTAAACAAGATCATGTTGGATGAATGGTGTAGTCACGAAAATGAAATGTGGGAATTTGGGATACTTATTCCTTTAATCTCATTTTTCAATGTTTCAACCTTAGCCTTGAGTATCCTTATGATTCACGCTTTACAACGTAAGAGTGGCAAGTGTTTTGTTGATATCTTGTGTCAAGGTTAAAAGACTGGTTTCAATATTTTGATATTTGTATGAGTTGGAAGGCTATGTGGCACCAAAGGCCTTCCTTGAGTTTCTAGTGCTCCTCATAATGTAACTATTTATATTGAATAACTAGCGACAATGATGATTCAATCAAAGGAGGTGGGTCATCGGTTGTAGATCTAAATGGTAGATGGACGGTCGAATCTTCGAATATTCATGTGCAAGCTACAGCTATGCACAACATGAAAACTCCACGCATGTAGACTCCACATGGGATTGCATACATTATGATAGGGTGAAAAACAAATATAGGGCATGTGGTGCAAAACTGGGTCTGCAAAGAAAAACTAGGTGCACAATGACTAGTTGTGCGTAGTGCCTTCAAAAGTGTAAAATAGGAACCAACATATATCAATTTCTATGATATCAATTTTTTTTATCAAGGAATGAAAAAATATTAGATATAATGTTCATGTACTATTTGTTACCATTCAATCTTGGGTAAATACAAGATGTCAAAATAACAAATAAATAAAAATG
This sequence comes from Picea engelmannii, assembly GCA_009831015.1. NCBI lineage: Eukaryota > Viridiplantae > Streptophyta > Pinopsida > Pinales > Pinaceae > Picea > Picea engelmannii. Next base: position 893,763 of record ML776751.1, on the reverse strand, counting down.
ACTTACCGCTACACATTTTCCTTTTCCCATTAGATTGCAACAACTCTCCTTTTCTTTTGTTCTAATTTCGATTATCATCCCATACCATCTCCCATCAACGTGCCATAAACCTAATTAATGTACGTAGGAGCATAATAGAATTAGTCATGGATAATGTAACCCTCTACCATAGACCATTTAGGCTTTGCCCTTTTGGAAAACAAACCCCCTCAACTTTTTCATGTACCTTTCAAAGAATAACATCCAACGATAGGTGACAACTTTATCTATTTCAACCTCGTTAACTAGGTGAATCAAAACATGGACCCACAAGGCCATCAAACTTGTGGGCAACTCCTACTCTAACATGCAAAAAAACTCAACTATTTCTACATGCCACCATTGAAGTCTATCTATGTGAATATATTTCAATGTAATCCATCGTACAAATGGAGATAATTTTAATATGGCACATCATAGGTCGAGGGGAAGTCATGGTTCACACAACCATGCATGAACAAAGGATAATTTCACTACAAAACACTTCAAAATTAAAGTATTTTACATAATTAAAACAGGTGTAACCCAAGGGGTTGTATCAACTAGTTGTTACTAATATTGTTGAGAATTTGGCTAGTTCGATGCTAGAAGGTATATGGTTTGAATCCCTCTAGGTTAGGTGCATTGGTATATATTCATAAGATTACTAGGGATGTCATCCATGAATGTGGGGAAACATCTATTTTGTTTCCCTGTGAGATTATTTCTTCAGAAAAAAAAATTAAAACAACTTCATCAACGAATATATTTGGCATATAAACAGTAATGTCTAATCCACATACCCTTAAAAGATTCAAGTGGTCATGTGATTTTAGGTGTGAAAACTGACCTTATACTATTAAACATATCTTATTATTAGACCCATATAGAGATGGTGTTCTCACATCCAATATTACTTTTGTTAAAACTAAATCTTATTTTTTCAAAAGCCATGTGACATCCCCTATTTTAAAATTCCATAGAGACTCAACTTTGTTATAATACATTGTTTTTAGGCCAATATTATTTTTAGTATTTGAAGCCATCATACCTCTCCTAGATGCCAATGTTTTATTTTCTTTGATGATATATCTTTCCTTAAAGAAGAGGAAATGTTTTTGAATATGGATATTGGGTATAGTAGATAGACAATCTTGAGATGCTCCTAATATGGAAGCTCATAAAATATGAATTTTATTTTCATCCCTATTAGAATTCACTCCTCACGGTTGTCAAAAATAAGTTCCATCACACATATAATTCTTGTATTTTGTATCAAACATGTCTTCAAATTCCTTCTTTGTTTCTCCTTCCTGACAAGAAATATAATTTATTAGTATATTTGGCAAGCATGCAACATGACTTGCATTTTATGTGTCAAATTCCAACCTTTTTATAATGATACAAAGACCCATCACATGTGTTATATTTCATATTACATCATTATCTCACTCACATTCCCCTCCCATATGCATGAGATGACATGACTCGATCCACAATGCAAAAGAAATTATTAAGGGTGGCAGTGGAGTGATGGCATGAATGAATGACTCCATTGATTATATCCCAACACGATGAAATATTGAAGGGCGATAGTGGGTAATGGTGTGAATGAATGAATCGATGGATATCCCAACTCAAATGAAATCTACATATGTACATTTAACATGCTTTAAAGGGATTTATTAGTCATCTACTGTGGAAATTTTCGAGAGATGAGTTATCCTTTACATGAATGGACAAACAATCATGATGCATACAAACATTATGTAATCAAAACAAATTCTTTGAATCTCCTTGTCTATTCTTGAGATATCAGGGGTAGAGAACTTCCTCTTCCTCTTCCCCAAGTTCTATGAATTCTTCTTCCTTGATATGGGATTCTTCTCTTGAAATGATATGGGATTCTTCTCTTGAAAGAAAAATTCCTTCCACTTCCAATGTAAAAGTTCACATGAAGCATATCAAAGGCCAAAGCCATGGAAAGTATCAGGGAGGTGAAAGTCTTAATTGGGCAAAAGAGATTCCTTTATTTTCCTCTTCCAATGTAGAAGTTCAATAGAAGTATATGCACAAACAAATGTTTCACTATATCCATCAAAGTATGAAAGAGGCTAAGTGCTTAAATGGGGAAAAGAACAACTTCATGGTCAACTTATTTTTACATGATTAAGCACTTGGCCTCCTTTGATATTTTTTGTGAAAGGACCAACATGGACACTTTCAAGAGAGGAAAAGATCTTTCCTTTAAGAATTGTACCAACAAGGATTGGGAAATGTTTATTTTTATTTGCAAGGTGTGGTGATTCAAATATTATCATTTAAGCACGTACTACAATATAAACATTGAAAACCCTAGTACGAATCTAGTTCCCATGGGATTGAAACCCTTGCTCCCATCTCTAGTAATGAATGCAGCGGCATCCATGGGCATGGTCTCTAGTTGGTCCTAGAGGTCCTTGTTGGGTATTTGTTATATTATTTGCACGACCAAACCTAGTGTTTGTGTTGCATCAGGAATGCGGGGGGGTCATAGGGGAGCGGGGCCCTAAAAAAAATGGTGGTTTTTGCATTCATTTTTAGCGGTTTTTTGGAACATGGTTTTAGCCGATGGTTTTCTAACTTTGATTAAGGAGTTATGGTTGTTGACTAATCTGGGTCAATGGATTAGGGGTTTTGTAAGCCACGGGATTCTATATATATTGTATTGTAAACAATGAAGATGCATGATGAATAAAGAATTAGAGGTGTGGCTCTAACAGGTTGTTGGTTTTCCCAGTTTGGGTTTCCAGGGTAAAATCTTTGTGTAATGTGTGTGTGTGTGCCATTGTATCTTTTTTGTTTTTATTAAAAATCCATTTCCAATAATTAATTGTACAAGTTTAAAATTTACATTTGGTATTAGAGTAGTTATTGGCTTCAGGGGGATGCCTTTTTTATCATGGATTTGACTCAGTTTTTTGATAAACCTTGTTATAGTGGGAGATTTGTGGTATTGATTCTTGTAGTGAAAAGAAATGGCGAGCAGTTCAAAAATAGAGATCGAGAAATTTAATGAATAAAGTTTTGAGTTGTGGAAGCTCAAGATGGAAGATTTGTTGGTGGACAAATATCAATGGATCGTTGGGGATCCAGGCACTACACCTACATGAAGGTCAACATAAGATTGGGAAAATTTGGATTGGAAGGTGAAGAGCACAATTTGGTTGTGTCTCTCAAATTAGGTATTATAGAATGTGTCAAGGGAAGCTACAGCCAAGGCATTATGGGATAAGTTTGGGGCTTTGTATCAGTCTAAGTCCCAGGTAAACAAACTATTCCTATTGAATAAGTTGTACAACATGAGGATGAAATATGGAGATTCGGTGACAGAGCATCTGAACACCTTCAATATTGTGGTAAGTCAATTATTTTCTATTGATATTTAGATTTCTTATGAAGATAAGTGTATCATTTTATTGTGCTCTTCACCAGACTCGTGGGATAGTTTGGTTGTATCCATAGGAAGTAATGCAACTACTTTAAGATTCAATGTTGCGGTCTCATCCTTGTTGTCATAGGAGATGAGGCGGAAAAACATGGAAGGACATAGCACGGATGCCTTATTTGCAAGAGGATGATCCCATGAAAGAAATGTATCTAAGTCCTCAAGTGGGAGATCTAAATCTCCTAGAAAAATTGTAAATGTATGTTGGAGATGTGAAAAAGAAGGGAACTACAAGAAACAATGTATATCCAAAAGTATTGAGAGAGGGAAGGGAGTTGATGATGTCCCTTCTACAAAATAAAAAACCTCTGCAAATGAAGGAGGAGATGTGTACTTGGCTTCTTCAAGCACAAAAGTAGATCATGAGGCATGGTTGGTTGAATCAGGTGCATCATTTCGTATGACTACTCATGGGGAATGGTTTTGTGAGTATGAAAGTTATGATGGAGGTGAAGTTTTCCTAGGTGATGACTTGACAACCAAACTCATAGGACAAGGGAAAATCAAGTTTAAGCTCATGGATGGAAGGATTAGAACACTCCCTGGTCTTCTGCACATCCCAGGTTTAGCCAAAATTTTGATTTTTGTAAGAAAAATGGACAGTGCAAGGGTAAAAATAGTGTTTGAGAAAGAAACATGCAGGATGGTTCGAGGGGCAATGGTTTTGTTGAAGGGAGATCATATTGGAACTCTGTATAAGCTACTGAGAAGCACTATTAGTGATGGGTGCAACAATTTCATTGTTCCTAAGATTGGAGTTGAAGAAGAAAAAAATATTGTAGTCTTTAGAGAAAAGAATATGCTATGTTATCAAAGACTAGGGCATATCGGAGAGAAGGGCCTTTAAGTACTACACGATAAAGGTATGGTTGAAGGTATGGCCAATTTCTCTTTGGATTTTTTTCTGTGAACATTGCTTATATGGGAAGCAAAATCATGTAAAGTTCTCCTATGGTGTTATGAGGGCAGAAGGAATACTGCAGTTGTTGGTACACAATGATGTGTTTGGACCTGTATCGGTTCTGTCACTGGGAAAATATGTGTACTATGTATCATTTATAAATTAATTCTTGAGGAATACATGGATTTATTTCCTCAATAATAAATTTGAAGTCTTTGAAAAATTCAAATATTTTAAGGCTCTTGTGGAGAACCAGACAGAGAAGAAAATTAAGGTGTTGAGGATAGATAATGGTGGAGAATTCTGCAAAAATGAATTCGAAGAATTATGTAAGAAGTGTAGTATATCAAGGCAAAATACTACTCCATACACACCTTAGGAGAATGGAGTGGCAGAAAGGATGAACATGATGTTGATGGAAAACGCAAGGAGCATGCTCAGTTGTGTTGGGTTAGGACATGAATTATGGGCAGAGGTAGTGGGTACTACATGTTACTTGGTCAATCTATCACCCTCATCAACATTGGATGACAAGACTCCACATGAGGTATGGATTGGTAAGAAACCCTCTCTTACACATCTCATGATATTTGGTTTTGATCCCTATGTTCACGTTCCAAAGGAAAACAAGAGTACGCAGGATAAAAAGGCTAAAAAGTGCATTTTTATTGGCTATAAAGATGGTTTGAAAGGTTACAAGATTTGGAGCCTGAAAACTAAGAAGATAGTGTATAGTCGAGACATGGTATTTAGAGAAATCAAAGATGTTAAATAGGAAGTCCTACTCAGTGAGAAAGAACCAAAGAAAATAGAGTTTGAATTGAAGGATAATGAATCAGACTACAAAAGAACAAGAATTAGAAGAAGAAGAGCCTAATACTTTGATATTGAGGAGATCAATTCGGGAAAGAAGGAAACTGGAAAGGTATACTTGACCTGATTTCTATTCAAATTTTGCTTTATTTATTACTAATAATGATCCTAGAACTGTTAAGGAGGAAATGAAGTTAGAGGATGGCAAACTTTGGAAAAATGCCATGGTTGGAGAAATGGCAGCCTTGAGGCTTGGTATCCAGTGGAGTTGCCAACTAGAACAAATCCCATTGGTAGCAAATGGGTGTTTAAGAAGAACTTGAATGTAGAAGGAAAAGTGGAGAAATTCAAAGCTCGGTTAGTAGCAAAACGTTATTCCCGGGTAGAGCGAATTGACTTTGGTGAAAAAATTTCTCTCGTTGCCAAGTTAACTTCTATTAGATTTATTTTATCTTTTGTTGTTGCTTTTGATTTTGAAGTAGAATAGATGGATGTGAAGACAACATTCCTACATAGGTATCTAGAAGAAGAAATCTACATGAAGCAGCCAAAAGGCTTTGCAGTGAAGGAAAAGAAGGAGGTGGTATGCAGGCTAAAAAAGTCTTTGTATGGGTTAAAACAATCATCAAGGATGTGGTATCAAAATTTTGATACTTATATGTTGGGACTTAGATTCACAAGAAGAAAAGATGATCATTGTGTGTATTTCAAATTAATTGGTGATCATCTTATTTATTTGGTCTTGTATGTGAATGATATGTTGTTGATAGGAAATGACAAGGAGATCATCCAGGGTGTGAAAACTCAGTTGTCCTCTAAATTTGAAATGAAGGATCTTGGCGCTGTGAATTTCATTTTGGGCATGGAAATTAAAAGAGATCGAGCAAATAGGAAACTCTTGTTAAATCAGAGGAAATATATCGAGACAATATTGCAAAGGTTTAATATGTCGGAATGTAAACCGGTCAGGGTTCCTATTCTTGTAGGTGTAAAGTTATTTGCATATCAGTGTCCCAATACATGTGAAGAGGAAGAGGACATGTCTCGTGTTCCATATGTTAGTGTCATTGGCAATTTGATGTATGAAATGGTTTGTAATAGACCGAACATTGCACATGCAATGGGAGTTTTGAGCAAGTATATGCCAAAACCAAGGAAGGAGCATTGGACAGTAGTAAAGAGGATTTTCGGGTATTTGTGTGATACTACTACTTATGGATTGTGCTACCAAGGAAGACTAGGATTGGACAAAGTGTTGGAAATACATGGATTTGTTAATGCAGACTAGGTTGGAGATCTGGGTCACATAAGATCTACAAGTGGGTATGTGTTTAACCTGTTTGGAGGAGCAGTCAGTTAGATGAGCAAAAGATAGTTTGTAGTGGCACTCTCAACTACATAAGTTGAATACATGGCAAGCACTCATGCAAAAAAGGAAGCAGTATGGTTACAAAGATTGTGTTCAGGTATTGGGTTGGTGCAACAAGTTGTAAGGATAGATTGTGACAGTTAGAGTGCAATCTTCCTAGTGAAGAACCCAACTTATCATTCAAAGACAAAGCATATTGATGTTTGGTATCACTTTGTGAAAGACATGGTTGAAGAAAAGAAGGTGTTGTTGATGAAGGTGGACACTTCGAAGAATGTTGCAAATTCATTGACAATTTTTGTGAACACCGAGAAGTTATCCTTGTGTAGAGAAACAATGGGCATTGTTGCCCTCGATTGTTGACTATGTAATCATTTGAACCCTTATATGCAAAGAAAACAACAAGTGGGAAAATGTTGGGTATGGATTATATTATTTGCATGACCAAACCTATTGTTTGTGTTGCATCGGGAGCACGGGGGGTCACAAGGGGTGGAGCCCTTGAAAAAAAAAATTGGCAGTTTTTTCATCCATTTTTAGTGGTTTTTGCACATGGTTTTTGTTGATGGTTTTCTAAATTCAGTTAAGGAATTAGGGTTGTTGATTAATCTAGGTCAATGGATTAGGGGTTTTGGATGTCACGTGATCTCATATATATATATATATATTGTTGTAAACATTGAAGATGCATGATGAATAAATAATTAGAGTTGTGGCTATAAACATGTTGTTGGTTTTCTCGGTTTGGATTTCCAAGGTAAAATCTATGTGCCATTGTATATTTTCTATTTTTATTAAGAATCCATTTTCAATAACTAATCATACAAGGTTAAAATCTACAATCTTCAAATTCTAGTGGATACAAGTGGTTTGAGGAGTCTAACATGGTCAAGTCTAGGAAAGACGGATGAAATCTCAAGCAGAGCTTTCATATGGAAGATGGTGTATTAGACTTCGATGGCGACACCCTGGGTATGGATGAAATATTCTATTTGGATGTGGATTTTTTCTGAATGCAATAGATTACGATGGCCTTTTTCCATAGAAGTCCAGGGGTTGTGCGATCTGCCAGGGGGCACTAATCTAGCTATTGTTCCTTCCAAGACCGAAGAGAATTCAAGTCGCAAGGAGGGGATTGGTTAGGTTCTTATTTTGGCTTTTAATCCTGCCATGCAGGCACGTTCTCACAAAGCTCTGGTTGGTGAAACCTCCAAGGTTTATTCTCCACATTTGCACACTAGTGGCTCATCTCTGATAGAGGTTCTCAAAAGTGCTTCAAAGGAGATCAGTGACGAGGTATTGAAGCGAATATCCTTCACAATCCCCGAAACCTAATAACAAGTGTTGGAAGGTAAATAAGGAGTGGAGTAGGATGGTGCTAGAGGAAGACATGGAAATTGGAGCAATACCAGAATTGTTGGGTAGAACAGTGGTTGGTAGATTTGACGGAAAAAATATGAGGCCTTCTTCTATGAGGGTTTGGATTAACTCAAATTAGTCAAGTGTGTTACGGTATCGAACAAAGTACCATATAACTTGTGGGTGGATTTTTTCAAGTTTTGGATGAAAGAAGATATGGCGGGAATTTTTAGCTAGGTGTGGGGATGGGGACATTTTAGTTTAGTTTTAAAGGAGTGGGATATTAATTTTGACCCTACCCAAGATCCTATCTCGCCTACAAAGATATGGGTGATTCTTCCAAATATGCCTTCGGTGTTCTGGCAAGAGACAGTGTTAATCTCCATTGGGAACAAAATTGGTAAGTTATTTAGCTGTAAACCCAACTAGGACACTAAGATAGACAAGATTTGGGCGTGGGTCCAGGTAGAAGTTGATTTGAGGGAAGGTTTGCTTGATGAAATCGAACTTGTGTGTGGTGCTTTTAATTGGCTCCAAAGGATTGATTACTGGCAAGTGTCATTTCATTGTTTTGGATGCCACAAGGTTGGACACCTGTAGGTGCAATATTGAAGGCCTCCATCCCAATTTCCCCCCTTCCAAAATATGTGGAAGTGAAAGACTTTGTCATAATATTGTGGTCGTGAAAAGGTGGTGGAATCACCAGTGGAGGCATGTCTCCATCCCAAGGTCAAATGGTACGAGACGCCAGGTGTCCCTCCCTCCTTGATTAATCTAGTCCCGAATCCTAGTAATTTTTCAAGCCCAAGCTCTTCTCTCCCATCTCAATCACATGTTGAATTATTATCTCCCTCTATTGACTTGAGTCCATCCCAGGAATGTTCTGCGACTAGGGTCTCGTCTTCTTATATTTTAAGCCCCCTCGTCGAGGGGAAGGTTCCCCCTTCATTGGATACTCTAATCCCTTGACAAGTGTTGGTCCTTTCTTCTTCCCCTCCCTGCCCTGGGTCAGCTCCTATGGTTGGCATTTTCTCCTCCCCTCCCCTTTCCCCTTTAGAAGACTTTGCAAATAGTAATTTCTCCAAGCCTTCTCTCAAATCAGAATACTTACTACGCTTGAAGATCAAGATGGGTCCTTTGGAAGCCTGTGGGGGACGTTTGGCTTTAAAAAAAGTCTTGAGTGCACAGGTGGGAAGGAAATCCCACATCTCGTTAGCTCATATTCAAGCTAAGAAGGACATAGGGAGTGGCAAAAAATCTACAATAGTGTGGGCCCTTGGAGCGTGGAAAGCCCAGGTCAGGGGTGCTCAATGATTGTTCTCTCTTTCAATGCATGTGGGGTTGAGGGTGCCCCAAAAATCCTTGCTCTCAAAAGGATTGTGGAGGCTTGTGCGTCTGACATCATCATGATCCAAGAAACTATGAGTGTTGGTTATAAGGCATTGGAGTCCTTTCATTCATGGTTAAGAGATTGGTCTTTTTGCACGGTGTTGTAACATAAATCGACATCGCCAAAAATTTTATAATTTTCTAGCAAAATAATTTTAAAAGCCACACATTCCTTGTCCCCTCAAGTAAGTCTTTGTCATAAAAACTCATGCATAGTCCTTCATATTTTAAAATATTTTGCTCGAGTCAAGGTTCCTAGCATACTATCTATATGATTTTATGTCCATAATATTGAGGTTAATTCACTACCAAAATCAAGTGCCAAGTCCTTTTATGTACAAAGCATATCATTTCCCTAAACCAAATCATATCTTTAAAAGTTATTTATTTTTCCTATAATATTTGATTTTGATGACCAGTTATTGAAATTTAAGATACATAAAATATGGTTTTATTTAATCATATCTTGTGTATTTTATAAGTTCATAATCTTATGCTCATCGAAGTTTGTTCTGATCCATATGTATGAGGATTATGTCTGAGATCAAACACCAAATGCTTGTCATATGTTCAAATACTTGTCCAAATCCAAGATCCAAGTTAAGAGAAGATCGACGACTACCATTGATTGTGGCCCCCCAACATGCTCGATCGTTAACAAAGAAGGGGGGTTGCGAAACCTAACCTGGGTTTAAGCTCTATTGACATGGCAGCAAGAGGGAAATTGTGGCCCCCTCCTAAGTGGTTTTCAAAACCACAAAGGACCCCCCACCTCCCCACAATGTATTGAACGCGGACACATGGTAGGTCTGTGGGAAATGAATTTAGGGCACAATTTCTGGGAAAACAAAGAAAGGAAGAAAGAAAGAAAGTATTTTTAACGTCCACGAGGCTAAAAATAGCATATGGGATAGATTGTTTTTCCATCTGGCTTTTGTATTCAGCCCTTTTCCTATGAATTTTTACAATAATCGCTCCCAGCTTCTCAACAAACTCTTTGTTGAATAGATTATCCCAAGAATTAGCTACCAGAATACCTGCATAATTTTCCATGTTGTCTTTGAGGGCCTCACATTCTAAAATGAAATGTTTTTCTGTTTCCACTTTTCCGGACGAGCACAAAATACATACTCTTTCTTCCCACCTTTCTTTTGTCCTTTTCCAGCGCCTTGTTTCACAACGGAGTTGATGAGAATTAGTCCTTAATTGAGCAATAAGAATTTTAGATCTCCAAGAAATATTGGCCCCTATGTACGCCTTTTGCTGATGGTTATGAGTGGGGTTAAACTCTTCAATGTAGTACTTCTTCTTTCTCCCTAGCTCTTTCTCCCAAGTACGTTTTTGGAACTTATCCATAACAAAAGTTTTTATCTCTTTACTCTTTGTAGGACACATGCTCAAGCAAATGCCCCATTCACTAAACCATTTGTTATTTTGCCGCATCCAAGTCTTCTTTCTTTTGCACAATCTATCACTAAACACAACCTTAGGCCATCTGCCCTCTTCCATTTGCTCAATTTTTTTCAAATACCTTATGACTCGCACCATAGCAATTGCTT
>ML776751.1:864490-881158 GCA_009831015.1 Picea engelmannii | reverse complement strand
TTCCCACACAAGTTATGCGAGCAAATTGCATAATCTACTACACTTGCTCCGTTGTAAGTATTGCAAGTGAAATTACCGGACTTTTCCCATCTAGTCATACCATTACAAATGACTAAATCGAAAGCCCCACATAGCGTAAGAAACTGTTCTCCAAAGAAATTGCAACCTTTATCCTTTGAAATTCATTCCCACTGATGATTACTCTCTTCGGTAAGCCAGATAGGGTCATCGTCTTCTTTGTAACAAAGAATGCTAGCTTGTTCACCTGCAATTCTAGCATTGAAATCCCCCACTATAAGAACTTCACCCCACTGAGAATATATTGCAATATCTGTTTTTAAGGCTGCAAAGGGATCTTTGTGGTCAAGCCCTCTACTTTTGTAGATTTTTGAAACTTGCGGCGCAAAATAGCATGCTGCAATTCTGATGTGATTTCCATTTTCAGATATTTTAAGCCAGACAAATTGCTTATTTGGGTCTTCTTTTTCTAGTTGAATGAAACGACCTTCTTTTTCTCTTACTAATACCATGATACCCCCGTGCCCTTTGCCATTCCCTGCTGCCTTGTTCCACACTGCTATCTTCCAATACCCTTCAAACAAAGGTGTCTTGCACCCTTCATGCTCATGTGTTTCTATGAGGCAAATTATGTCTCTATCTTCTGCAATAGGCCCTAACCCAGGTCCTCGTCTCCATGGGTACCCCCGACAGTTCCAACAAACTAATCTTAAGGAAACCTGGGTACGATTTGATTGTTATTTGTTTTGGCATGCAAGACTGACAATTGAGTCTTTGTCCCTGCTTTCCCATACTGACCTTGCTTCCTCATTTCTTGCTGAGGAGTTTGCTGCCTATTCTTTGTTATTGTCTTGCTGCCTTGTTTTGGAAGGAGGTCCAAATTGTGCTATCACAGCTTTACCTTTATAAATCCATGCTCTTTTTCCCTCATCTCTTGCTGCCCTAACTTTTTTCATCTCGTCCCTCCTTTCCTCTTGTTGTCTTACAGTTAAGTCTTCTTCTAGAAAAAACCGAGAACCCCTCAAGAACTGCTTCCTTCTTAGAATGATCTATTTATCACACAAGTTGGCATGATGACTTTTATGGGCCTGGCTCTCTCACCGTTAGGCTTACCTACTCTCCATGCTTGAAATCCGAAACATGGTTTTTTTGTAGGGTGACCCGAATTGAGAGTCATGCAAGAAGAATTTAAAAATAGTGACTGGTTTAAGAGATTTCATCATTTTTCTAAAGGAAAATTGGCCATATTTTGTGAATGGTCGGATTGGAAAAATGTCCAACAAATGGAATGCCCAAAACCATCTCCCATTGAATGGATTGGCATGATGGCAGAGAGTAAGTAATGGAGATGATTTTTTGGTTGTGTTCCTTTTGAAAGGAGATGTGTTTGGAGCCCTGGGCTACCTGTTTGAACCAAAAATCAACAAAGTATTATGAATTGGATATGAAGATGGCTTGTGGAGGGAGTTTCCAAAACAATGATGCCAGCATAGAGATTCAGGCCAAGAATCATAAGAAGACTAGGTTTATCCCTTTGCAAGTCATGTGAATGTGAAAGTACAGATTGGCATTGCTCCAAGAACTAGAAGATTGAAAATGGAGGATGTTTCCATGCTCACTCTTTGTAGGCAGTGCACCATTTATTCCTTGAGATAATTGTTTGTAGTTACTACTAGTACCTGGAACTCTAGCTGGAGAGAGATCTGAAGAAAATGTATCAAAGTGTGACTGCCTGGTTAATGGCATCATGGCACAGCCCTTGGTACAACAGTTGCATATGGACTGAAAACATAGAAATTAGCTCTTACCCATGTATTTCTTCAAAAGAAATATGGCAGTGAATGTATGTTCATGATGCAAAGCGCCCTTTTCCTAGGTATGATGTTCATGCCTTTAGCCAATTTGTGAACTTGGATTTCAGAGTAGCAAGATTGGAAGATACTACAACATTATCAATGAGATTTAATGGACTGGAATTATCTTGTTGATTTTTTTGATTAAAAAATGAAACTTTGGTCCTTTGATGATTAGTTTCGTTGACACTCATAAAACAAGAAATCTTCAAACCCCAAAGTTTTATCATATTGTATCATCAACCTCCATCATAGAAGGACACTTGGAAATTGTGGGATTAACAACACGTTATCAAAATATATAAATTTATCCTTTATTGTGATATCTTAAGCACAAAGGTGTTTAATTTATCAAAATGAACCTCATCATGAAAAGTTTATTTAGAAAAAAGCTCCAGTTTTAAAAAAGGTATGTGATGAGCATAAAAGAGCATAGTGGAGATTTAATGATAACAATAGAAATCTATTTTTCAGTGGTATGGGACAACACATATGTTATAGGTGTCAAATCCTCCAAAATTGTTTTGTCTTTGGAAGATTGATTCCGGATTTGAAAACAGATTTTGAGGGAGAAGTTGAGAAACCAATCCCAACAATGAAAGGATTCATTCAACAACTAAAGAGGATATAAGTAACAATAGAGGACTTCATGAAGGGGAGGTTCAGAAGTAGGTTAGGGAGTATTTTTGGCAGTGTAATTGTGTTCTTTTATATTAATCTCATAGGGAAATTGTAATTTTCTCTGGCATGATGGATTAATTCAAGGATTCATGGCTCATTCTCAGCAATGCCTTGTGCTTTCTTTCATTTTATGTATTAAGTTTTCTTATATTATCGTCTATGTTCTTCTTAGTAAACCTGTAAATTTGCAATCGGATTATCTTGTGTCATAAGTGTATCAATTTGGTAAAACAACCACTCGTACAATTATAAAAGGAATCATCAAAGATTACAGATTTCCATATATTTGACCTGTGTCTTTATTACTAAGCCTTGTGAGACGGGGATGAAGTATTCATTTCTATTTCATACAATATCTGTCATAACCTAGATATATTTTGTTCCTTTACAGGTTATATAGCAGGCGTTATATTGTTGAATTCACATATTGTGCTCAATCCATACACTTGCATTTTATCTTTGTTGGATTCATTGTCTAATGCCCAGTTAAATCATCCTTCTTCATCTCAATTTTGCGGAGACTTCCTCAATCACTGTTACATCTAAGATTCATTATGTTTTAACCCTTCCTCTTCCCATCATTTTTAGCCTTTGTGCTTTGTTGGATGAGACTCCATGCCCAATGATTATGCCTTTGATATAAGAGGATTACAATCTCTTTATTCCATTATGTTGTTATTTATGTTCTAAATCATGTTTTCCTAGTTTATCCTTTTCTTTGCCTTTTCAATATGACATCCTATACTTAATGTTAGAATTGTTGCTTAGTGACAGTGAGCAACAAGCGTTCTTAAATCATATGAGAGATCCCTCTCTGGTCCAAGAGCCAGCTTGTGGCCTAAAGTTGCTTTAAAGATGTCTTGGCATGGTTTCTATACAACTGGGAACCATCTCAAGTTACAACACATGGTAGACTCAGAAGGTTTCTCGAGATGCTTATTCAATGCTTAGAGCCCTCATTAGAGGGTTTTTTTCTCCATCCTGATTTTGTCGGGAATAGTGGTGGATCTAGAGGACCATTCTCTAAAATCTTCATTCATGTTGGTTAATGTGTATGGGCCTTATGCCGACAAATGTCCTTTTTGGGAGGGACTAAGTGTATCTGGTTTCCTGTCATTCTTGGAGGTGATCTCAATTTTACTCTCTTGATCAAGGAGAGCTTGGGGGGGCATCCTAGAAAAGACTTGCATGAAGGTTTATTTTCTCATTTGATTGAAGATAATTATTTGATAGATCTAGAGCCTCCAAAATTGTCCCAAACTTAGAGGGATGGAAGAAAAGGGGATAAACTAGTCGCTAAAAGATTGGATAGATTTTTTATTTCAAAGGACTTGCTTGAGAACCCGTGTACTTTCAAGGAGTGGGTTTGGGTGAGAGGTATTTCTAATCATATGCCCATTCTGTTGAAGATAGACAAAAGAGGGGCTAAGCCATCTTCTCCAATGAAATTCAACCATGCTTGGATTTTGGAGAAGAATATAGAAGCCTGGTCGCATCAACCTAGTCACATATGGAAGAGGATGATGGGTGATCTTATATGCAACAATTTGTAGATAACCTACCAAAAATAAAGAAAAACTCCAAATCCTAATCTTAGGCTTTCAATATGAAAGCTCAATCCCTTCTCTGGGAAGTCAAATCTTATATAGTGTTTCTACTGGTAAAAAGGTCAGTCGACTCTCTCACGAGTGAAGAAGAATTAGCTCTAAGTGAATTGTTGAAAAAGAAACAGGATTTCCTGGCCTATGAAGAATCTAAGTAGCGCCTTAAGAACAAAGTGATCTTGCTTAAGGAGGGTGACAACAATACCAAATTTATTTCATGCTAAGAGGAGAGGGCTCCTAAAAGGAATTAAAATCATTCACGCTAAAAATTTTTCTCATTTTCTTTTTGTTGACAATGTACTACTCTTTTATGCAGGGTCTATATAGAAATTTCAAGCTCTTAGAGTTATTTTGGATTTGTTTTTTTCAGCCATAGGAATGCAAATCAACATGGCCAAGTCCAATATGTTAGTTAGTTCCTTGTGGGAGGATGTCTTAGGTCAACTGGGCAATATTCTTCCCTTTTTTGGTAAAAGTATCAAAGTTGGTATTAAATAACTTGGTTTAGAGCTGAAACCAAATGCTTACTTGTTTGAAAATTGGATGTGGCTCTTCAAACAAAATCAAGTGAGAATCTCTTTGTGGGTTCACCACTGGTTATCTAGAGGAGATTGTCTTGTTCTCCTTCAATCGTTGCTCAACAACATTCTAGTTTATTGGGCTTCCATTACAAAAATTCCTAAAGGAATTTTAAATAAAATCGAAAAAGCATGCTTTCAGTTCCTATGGAAGGCTAGAAAGGAAGTCAACGATATTCCTCTTATCAAGTAGTCACGCATTGCAATGCCAAAAGATTTGGGCGGATGTAGGATAAAGAACATTTACTAGTTCAGCGGGGAAAGAAGAAAGAAAGAAAGTATTTTTAACGTCCATGAGGCTAAAAATAGCCTATGGGACAGATTGTTTTTCCATCTGGCTTTTG
This sequence comes from Picea engelmannii, assembly GCA_009831015.1. Taxonomy (NCBI): domain Eukaryota; kingdom Viridiplantae; phylum Streptophyta; class Pinopsida; order Pinales; family Pinaceae; genus Picea; species Picea engelmannii. The sequence goes on along the minus strand of ML776751.1, from coordinate 876,080 downwards.
TATTCGGCCCTTTTCCTGTGAAGTTTTACAATAATCGCTCCCAGCTTCTCAACAAACTCTTTGTTGAATAGATTATCCCAAGAATTAGCTGCCAGAATACCTGCATAATTTTCCTTGCTGTCTTTGAGGGCCTCACATTCTAAAATGAAATGTTTTTTTGTTTCCACTTTTCCGGACGAGCACAGAATACATACTCTTTCTTCCCACCTTTCTTTTGGCCTTTTCCAGCGCCCTGTTTCACAACGGAGTTGATGAGAATTAATCCTTAATTGAGCAATAAGAATTTTAGATCTCCAAGAAATATTGGCCCCTATGTACGCCTTTTTAGTAGCTAAGAACCTATGGAGGCTTATTCACAATAAAATGATTTGGGATAGAGTGATGTTTTATAGATATTTAGTTGGCATGTCGATTGAAGAATGGTTATGTACACCTAGGAATTCAGTGGCAAACAGTTCAATTTTTTGGAAAGCTCTGGTGGTTGCTTTCTCCCTCGTTGGATTGGACAATGTGGCGGATAGGAAATGGAAAAATTTTAAGAACTGGTGAGAACCCGTGGGAAGGTTCCACAGAGATCCAGAATCAATTGCGGCCACCACCAGACACTTGGAAGGAAAACCAAGGGGTCGCAGAGGACAGTAAAAAAAACAGCAATGCCAGGTCGATGGCGACCTTCTCCGAGTGCAGAGGGTGAACCAAACCGCCAAGAGAATACTGGTGAAAAATGATCCAGTCAATCCATACCTCTATTCGACAGAGAGATTTAGATAATGGATGGTCGAATAAAGGCGCAGGCCAAAACGCCAGCAGCCACCGTGATGCAACAATATTTTCCCAACCCATACTCTATGGAAGATAGTGAAAAACCACAGCTCCATTGACTTTATTAGCTCCTTCATCCATACTGGTTCCTTGCTTTGCACATTTATCAGCTATGGAGTTGTGCCCGCGAAGGATGTGGAAGGCTTTGTATTCAAAATCCTCATGGAGATTTACTATGCGAAATAGCACTCTAGGGAGATTTTTACCTTCAGAATTCGATCGATTGGTTATTGCTCCGATCACTATCATTGAATCACCCAAAATGATGATCTTTAGGAGGCCATTGTCTTTTGCAATACTGAGACCTTTCCTCGATGCGTAGGCCTCTGCGACATTATTAGAAACATTCCCAAACCCCCAGGAGAACTGATGGAGAATGTGACCTCTGGAATCACATATAGCTCCCCTTGCACCAGCCACCCTAGGGTTGTTCTTGGACACCCCATCGAAAAAGAGGACATGAGAATGTTGTTGGGTTAGCCATTCTTGAAATTCAGAAATTGAAAGCCTTAACGCCCATTTTGGAACTTTATTGCCCTTGCCTTGATCAGAAGGCTGATTCAATTCCATATTTTGCTTGTCCATCCACCTTTGTTCACTACCATCAAGAGCTGAGTCTGTTCCTCTCAATCTGTTGTGCATATACTCAATCAGTAAATAGAGTGCTTTAGTGGCTGCTTGCCTGGGAGATATTTTTTCTTACTAAAATATGTTTTTGTTACGTGATATCCATATACACCAACAAACAAATTTGGGGAGGATAACCCAGATTCTTTTAAAGTTGGGTTTTTGATTAAAATGGCCTTGATAAATATTGCACCAACGAGAGAAAAGATCAGAGATATCATTATGCCAGTTGAATCTATTCTTGAGACAGTCTAAGACAAGCAATCATACCTCCTTAGTGAAGCTGCATTCCACAAAGATGTGATGTGATGACTCTTCCTCTGATAGGCATAAGATGCAACAGGATGGGCCTGCTATGCCTTGCTTGATTAGATTCTCTTCAGCCGTCACTTTCCTATGAGCAAGCAACCAGTTAAAGAAATTTATCTTGGGTAGACAATCAATATTCCATACAATAGCCCATAAGCCAGAACGAGGGAAGGCAGATATATGATCGGTTAAGGCATGGTATCCCTTATTCACCGAGAAGAAAGTGCCTTTCCAACCTCACGAGTCTATCTTCTTTCTATGCCAGGGTGCGCAGCCATGAAGAGAAAGGAGTAGTGAATGGTAGAGAGGAGATAGGGGAGCTGGCAACTTGAGGGATTTCCAACAAATCCATTCATGGTTATGAGGGCTCCACTCAGAAATATCAAACAAAGTTTTGATACCATTACCTTGCATCCATAACCGAAGTGAAGCCAGATCAAGATGCTTTACTAGGCTGTCATTTGTTATTATTTTGTCTTCCCATAGGCATATCCTCCAACCATTACCAGGACTCTAGGAGATGTGCTCACAAAATGAAGTTGTACAATAACTATTAGTTTAACGAATGGGGAGCCCTGGTTGGTTTTTTGGGGGTTTTCGATGCATATCTGTCGAGGTCCAGTGAGGTATTCGCTGACCAATACAGTTTTCCAGCATGCATCTTGACCTGTAATAAGCCTCCATTAAATTTTCATTCCTGTGGCCTTATTAATTACATCACGGTCTCAGATTCCAAGGCCGCCTTTATTTTTTGGGCTTCCAGTTAACCAAATGAAATTTTTTCTGATTCCCTTTTCCTCCTTGCCATAGAAATTCTCTAATTTTTTTTGCCAACATCCCGGTGATCATTTTTGGGGTGAGCATAGTGAAAATTTGATATATCGAGAGGGAGGAAAGAACTGATTTTACGAGAATGGTCCTACCAGTTGGGTTTGTTATTGCACAAGTTGTAGGTTGGGAAAAGCCTAACCCAACCACCAAATGGCGACAACTTTGAGAACACCTACCCACTGTCACTTTAGGTAAGTATTCTCATCTCTTTAGAGATGATAGAATCACCTCAAAGGGGGAATCCCGGTGACCCTGGGGGAATGAGTTGGAAAGTGAAGAGATGAAGGAAAGTCCCCCTATAGGTCAAGACAGAAGATGCAGAAAGGTTTGGGAAAGAATCTTGGTGGTAGCCAATGGTTTCCAAGAGATAAGGGCACCTGCAAAGAATGATATACATGCCCGAGACACAAGAACACGCTGAGTATATGTGTATAATGTTAGGTGGACAAGCAAGTTAGGCTTGTTGTCCCTAATTGCAGCAGTAAACAATGATGTATATCAGCAAGAAAACTAAGTGATAAAGCTGCTAAACAATTGCTAATAGTCCAACAAATGATGCAAGAGATGAGCTAGATAAACATTAGTAATACTCAAGTATGAAAGCATAAGACTTTAGCAATGAAACAAGGCTGTAATAAATAGTGTTTGCAGAGATATTTTGTAGTCTTATGGCTATAGAAAACAAGTTGTTAGAACAGTAAATCCAACCACCAAAACTTACAAAGAGTCCACCCAAAAGTTGCACTAGGCCTAGTAGATTATCTTGGAAAACTTTTAGCAAATTGTGACGATTGAAAAACAAGTTATGAATGAAAATGTGTTATGGTTTCTGCAGCCCTAATGGATGTAGATGAAAATTTATAATAGCAGCAAGAATCACTTGGCTAAAGATGATGCCCTAGTGGCTCAACCAAGCATATAAAGCAAATAATTGATTCCAATTTAGACAACCTCCAAATCCTGAAATTTCACGTTAACCAATGCAATATTTTATTTCTCCAATGCAATTATAATAGTGCTTTTAACTATTGGGTTATGGAGTCAAGTAAATAAAGAACTAACAATGTTATCTCCTTGGGGGTGTAAACCCTCTTACTCCCCAAGGCAAGCAAATGTTAACTAGGAGATATTAGGAGGGTGTAAGCCCTTTTACTTCTCCTAGTAAAACCTTGTGCAACAAATAACTTCTAGGAAAAAATGATAGATAATGGAGGGGTTGTAAATCCTTATACTCCCTAATAAATCTAGCAAATCAAACTTGTAAGCAAGCAATGAAGCATCAACAAGATAAATCCTTACCTAATCAAAGAAATGACAAGATAAGCCTCCTCTTACCAAGATAAATCCACCATAAATGCTAAAGAAAAGCTCCAAGAGAGGTAGTGCACTACTTCTTCCACCAATAGCAAAAAGAAACAAAGACAAGAGCACAAGAGAGAAGAGGTTTCCCAAAGATGGCGCAAATTTCAGCCAAATACTTCTCACAATGGGAGAGTTATGTTATGAAATGAGAATCACATGATCTCTATTCATACAAAATGTTTAAAACAGAGTTTGCCCACTTAGATTAGGGTAAAACATAAGATAAGGGGTCAACAACCCTTATCTTACCCCTTAAACCAAATAATAATATTTAATTTACACTTTTGCACATTAGAAAACCTAAAATAAGATGATGTCACCCCTTTAGGACAATGTTTTTGGCATATTTAGCAAATCGTTGGAGTTGGGGATGGAGCGTTTGGCCTCCATAGGCCTTCTCCTCATGCGCTATATCCTTTTCCCACAAGTCAACATGCTCTCTCCATAAAAATGTGCCATATGTCCTCATCACTACTCAAAACCCCCTCAAGCATGATGCCAAGCCCCTTAAGGTAACGTTTTTGGCCTCCAAAGAAAGTCATTTGACTTGTGAGGGCATGGTGAGGTCATCCAAGGTGTCCTCAAGGCCTCCAAAGGCAAGTCATCATGATCCGACATCTAAGCCCCCCTTGGCATCCAACCTGTGGAATTCAAGCCCCATGGAAGCCTAAGCTAGGCTTGTTCCTCCAAAATTGTCCACCAAACAAGGTCCTGCAAAACAAATAGGTATGCCCTCCAAGGATCTCAAGTCAAAATATCATGGAAATGAAAACCACATCTAATAAACATGTGCATCAAAACTACCTCATCAAATTAAACAAGTGCTCAAAGACCCTATACAATTGACCAAGTTTAGGTATGGGAGGGGTGTCATAAAATTCCTATTGGGTAGACCAAAACCCTCAAGTAGAGAATGCTCCCAAGGATGCCCCTTCAAGGTCATGTAGTGGATGATGAGGTGGATAGGGGTTTAGACTTCATATGTCAATGATTTTCATGACATACAAGGTCTCGTATTATCTCATTTATGGGTGCCTTTGGCGGGGGTGTGTTGCACCTTCTTCTTCAATGCAACCATTTTTCAAGCCCATTTATTGCCATTTATTAATTAATTAATGATCCAAACACGTTTGCACTCCCAATAGTGAATCAATTAGCTTGGGGGGAAGTAACACGATGTCACTTGAAAGTAGAGGTCCATAAAGTGCCATAGGGGTAGTCATCAAAGCGTTGTACCGCACCAGTGTTAGTCTTTCATTCAATCTGGATATTTATTATGTGTTTGATCTTTTACAGACCTTCAATTGTTTTAAGAGAATCAGTTCATCGTTCTCAATACCTGCATGTGCGAGCATCTAGAAGGTTTATATTTTAGGCTTTTAACTTTTGTGAGCCACCATCCCCCTGGGCCTTTAGCCCCTTCTTCCCATGTAATGAGGTACATGTCATTCTTGGATCACTAAAGTCAAAGGTCCTAGAAGAGGGTAATGTGATGGAAATGCATTGAGCAAAAAGTGATAAGTATGGTAGGGAATGGTATGATGACCCCTCAAGGGATCCCCAGTTGCACCCCTTCCCCAAAAGTTGGCTACTCACTAGGAAATCGATGACACTCACCAAGGTGAAATAAGGTCAAAAGCATAATGTCCAACCAAGCACTCTATAGTCAAAAGCAGCTTCAATACAACATGCTTAAATTCCTCAAATATTAGGGTGATTACCTGCCACAATACCTGACTTGTACCGCATGTAACAAGACCCATGTGCCTTCCAGAAGCTAGCTGGTGTGGTGGATGCACTGACGTTGGATCCAAACTGTGGTGATAGAGTGGTATTCCATATGTGCAAGTGGACACTGTTATTTATGTGGTGTCTCGGCACTCCATATCTGCAACTTGAGGGCCTCAAGACATCATCTCCTTAGTTATCCCACAAAATGGGGATAACATTTGGCTCCTACTTGGGGACATGTGCTTGCCGTAGAGTGCATGAGAACTGCAACATCTCCTGGTAGACCCGTGCCTACATTGAAACAACACACTATAAAATATAGGGTGGTTTTATCACCCTTCGCCCATATACACCGAAATAAAAAATGAAACTAATCTAGAAAAGAAAATTTTAGCATTTTTTCAAAAATTTCTAAACTAAACATGAAATCAAGATGCCAGTAGACCAAATGAAATATGAAATGCAACTAAACTATCATTAGCAATCAATATGCAAATGCAAGAAAGCAAAATGACCTACCTACTTACCTGGGGCCCTATGGCCCTAAAGATTAGGTCATAAAATGTTAGATGAATTCGTGTAACCAGTGCAACTAACTAACCATCTCATCAAGGTATCTCCCCCTATGCTTAATCATGTAATAAAACAAAGATAAGTCAAGCACATAACAATCATGAGCATAAATATACATATAATCAATCATGAAATTAAGCTCATGGAGATGGGTGGGAGGGAGGAAATATTGTTGGAAAGAACATCCACAAGCATGTTCGATCCATCTCTAAACAAGATTATAGTATGCAGAGGATGGTTCATCTATATGACTGAAATTGACCATCTCTTTGTCTTCGTGTGTGGCAAGCACAGAAGTCAGGGAAACTTCAAGTGGATCTTCCTCACAATGTGTTTCATGGAAGTTTTATTCATCACTAAAACCATTTTTCTCTACAAGGGCTTGTTCTTCATCTTTGCTTGAAATGTCACTACCCCCTAATGTTGAGAGGAGGTAAAGGATCCCAAGAAAACCTGTTGATTTCCCAAACAAGAGGAAATGGGGTAAAACATAGCCTCATGTATGGAGAAAAACTCCTCCCTCGGACTTAGGAAATGTTGCTTCTTTATTTGCAAATCCTCACCAAAAGTCTCAATATGAAAGTACTTACATTTGGTAGTGTGGACCTCGGATTGCCCCGGGCTGGCACGACCAAGTGTATATCAAAATCTGAGCACAATGGTTCAAAGTCTTCACAGAATAAATCTGCATCCTCAAAAGGGTACATATCAAGGGATGACTGAAGATCATCCTGAGTATGTTGCGACAAGTCATCCTTGAAGGGGCAGAACAAATTTGTAACCATATCATCACTAGGATGCCAAACATATGAATCATACATGGGTGAAGACCAGTCCTCTAATGATGACAACTCAAACCCCTTTTCCTAAGAGCTACCATCAATGTCATAAATGGGGTCTCTATCAAAAATGAAATGACCAAAATCTCTCTACATCTCCCAACCTGTATGAAATCATCAATGTGTAGATCGACCATGTCAGAGAGGTTCTACACAACATCATCTGCATCATCGAGGCTAATCATTTCTCCATCTTCGTGTGCAGGAGGAAGACAAGTTTGAACGACCTCATCCTCATCAAGCGAGAGCAAATATAATGATGTCTCAACATGTTCCACCTCGCTAGGATTCTTATTTCGCTTTATGTGCATGCCCCTCCATCGCCTCTTCATCGCAAGGGGATTGATCCTTAATACAAAGTGATTTGTTTGACTCCCTTCAAAAAGATATGTCGCATCCAAGGGCTCCTCTAATACTTCTTCACTTCCAAAGTCATGGAATAAAGTATCAATAAGATCTTCAAAAGGGTCACAACTCATCATGTTCTCTTCTTGATGTGCAGGAGGAGTAGAGGCATGGATGTCTTCTTCAAGTGGAAGGGCATATATGAGCACTTCATCATCATCAAATGTCTCGTCTAGACATTCGACATAAGAAACTTCCTCAGGATCTTCTTCAACCTTTTCTTCATCCTCATCTATAGGAAAACCTTCTTTGCAAAGAGCATCTTTGAGCTCTTGGAAAGTATCTTGCAAATCATGGGTAGCTAGCCGATAATGCCTGAGAAATTCTTCAATGAGCTTTGTAGAAGATGGGATACTCTTCGTATTACATGAGTGTGCAAGCCAACTCCTTTGACTTGATTCCAATGAAGCTACAAAATTTTTCATCAGCAAATCTTTATGTAGCACATTTAAGCTTGAGGCATACTTCATATAACTGATGACATGGGTGACTGCTAGAGCTAGATTGCCATTAAATTTAGGCTTTCCCTCCACTCCGAGGAGCAATGATTTGGATATCCAGGGATATTATGAATATCCAAAGAAGGATAGACTTTATGGAAAGCCCATGGTAAGTCCCATGAAGCCATGGTTCCATTACTTAGGGTAATACCTCAGTGGATTCGCCAGATGAACTTGAGGCTTATCAAAGGATGGAAAAGAGGAAACAAGGAAAGGTGGGTTCTTGGAAGGTGGAGTCAGCAGATGAGCCTCAAGAAGAGTTCATCAAGGGTGGAAGCTAGGGAACATCCTTCAAGTGGAGTCGCCAGGAAAGCTAGGGGAAGGATTTGGGATAGCTTGTCAAAGTGTCATTAGGGTTTGGAAGAGGATTCAAAAACCTCCCCAGCAACAGCGCCAAAATGTTATCACACAAGTTTTAGGTAGGGAAAATCCTGACCCAACCACCAAATGGAAACAACTTTGAGAACACCTACCCACTATCACCTTAGGCAGGTATTCTCGTCTCTTTAGAGATGATAGAATCACCTCAAGGAGGGAATCTCGGTGACCTTAGGGGAATGAGATGGAAAGTGAAGAGATGAAGGAAAGTCCCCCTATAGGTCAAGATAAAAGATGTGAAAATGTTTGGGAAATAATCTTGGTGGTAGCCAATGGTTGCCAATGTAAGTTTTAAACCTGTGAAGTAAAGCAATGCATATAGATTATTAAGCAAAACAGAAATTAATCAATGGCTCATTCACATAGTACACAGAGATTTATACCAGAAACCCTCAACCAGGGAAAACCTTTCTAATATTCATTATCACGAATTTCACCATTCACCATACAATATATACAATGTTTTTAGGTATTCCATAGATACCAAAACCCTAATCCCTTAATCCGGGATTAATTTAGAAAACCGCTAAAAATAGCAAAAACCGCCAAAATAGAAAAATCCGCTAAAAATAGCAAAAACCGCTAATAACAATCTAGGGCAGCAATGCCCATTGTTACTCTACACCAGGAGAACTTTTATGTGCTCAGAGACTTTGTCAATAAATCTACAACATTCTTCAAAGTGTCAACCTTTTCCAGTAACACCTTCTTTTCCTCAACCATGTCTCTCACAAAGTGATGTTGAACATCAATATGCTTTGTCTTCGAATGATAAGTTGGGTTCTTTGCGAGGAATATTGCACTCTAAATGTCACAATCTAATCTCACTGCTTGTTGTACAAACCCAATACCTGAACACAATCTATGTAACCATATTGTTTCCTTGCTTGCATGAGTGGCTGCCATGTATTCAGCTTCTGTAGTTGAGAGTTCCACTACAGCCTGTCTTTTGCTCATCCAACGGATTGCTCCTCCAAGTAGGTTAAACACATACCCACGTGTAGATCTTCTGCGATCCATATCTCCAGCCTAGTCTGCATCAACAAAGCCATGTATGTCCACCACTTAGTCCAATCCTGGTCTTCCTTGGTAGCACAATCCATAATTGGTAGTGCCACGCAAATACCTGAAGACCCTCTTTATTGTTGTCCAATGCTCCTTCCCTGGTTTTGACATATACCTGCTCAAAACTCCCACTGCACGTGCAATGTCTGGTCTAGTACAGACCATTGCATACATCAAACTGCCAACTGCACTGGCATATGGAACATGGGACATGTCCTCTTGTTCTTCTTGTGTCTTGGGACACTGATATGTCGATAACTTTACACCTATAGGAATAGCAACCTTGATCGATTTACTTCCATGCATATTAAACCTCTGCAATATCGTCTCAACATATTTTCTCTGATTCAACCAGAGTTTTATGTTCTCACGATCTCTTTTAATTTCCATTCTCGGAATGAAGTTGGCAGCACCGAGATCCTTCATGTCAAATTTGGAGGATAGCTACGATTTCACCTCCTTGATAACATCCATGTTATTTCCTACCAACAACATGTCATCAACATACAACACTACATAAATGAAGTGATAATGAACCTGCTTGGAATATACACAGTGATCAGCCCTGCTTCTCACAAATCCCAATCCAAGGATGTATGTGTCAAACTGTTGGTACCACATCCTAGGTGATTGCTTCAGACCATATAGTGACTTCCTTAGCTTACAGACCAACTCTTTATTTATCTTTACTACAAATCCTTCTAGTTGCTTCATGTAGATTTCTTCTTCCAGATCCCCATGTAGGAATGTTGTCTTCACATCCTTCTATTCCACTTCAGGATCAAAAGCAGCAACAATAGATAAAATAAATCTAATAGAAGTTAACTGAGCAACATGAGAAAAAAATCTCACCAAAGTCAATTCCCTCTACCTGGGAATAACCTTTTGCTACTAACCGAGCTTTGTATTTCTCCACTTTTCCTTCTGCATTAAACTTCTTCTTAAACAACCATTTGCTACCAACAAATTTTCTTCCAGCTGGAAACTCAATTATATCCCATGCCTCATTCTTATCCAAGGCATCCATTTCTTCAACCATGGCCTTCTTCCAGAGTTTACTATCCTCTGAGTTCACTGCTTCCCTGACAGTTCTAGGATCATCATCGGTAATAGATAAAGAAAAATTGGAACGGAAATCAGGTGGACTATACCTTTTTGGTTGCCTTCTTTCTCTCACTAATCTCCTCAATACTGGGGTATGAGGTTCTTCTTCTTCTTCTGCTTCATCTTCTTCAGATGATTCAGATTTTGCATCATCCAACTCTAGCTCTATTTTCTCAAGTTCCTCTTGTCTTGGTAGGAATTCATGTTTGGACACATCTTTTACCTCTCTAAAAACAACATCCCAACTGTAAACAGTCTTCTTAGTTTCTGGGTTCCAAAGCTTATAACCTTTCACACCATCTTTATAACCAATAAAGATACACTTTTCATCTTTTTTATCCATCTTACTCCTATTTTCCTTTGGAACATGTACATAAGCATCACAACCAAACACTCTAAGATGTTGAAGAGAGGGTTTCTTTTCAATCCATACCTTGTGTGGAATTTTTTTATCCAATGTTGATGAAGATGATCGATTGACTAGGCAACATGTTGTACCCATTGCCTCTGCCCAGAATTCTTGTCCTAACTCGGCACCGCTGAGCATGCTCATTGCTTTTTCCATCAGTGTCATGTTCATCCTTTCTGCAACTCCTTTCTATTGAGGAGTGTATGGAGTAGTCTTATGCCTTGCTATACCACACTTCTTACAGAATTCTCCACCATTATCTGTTATGAATACCTTTATTTTCTTCTCTGTCTGATTTTCTACCAGAGCCTTAAATTCTTTAAATTTATCAAATACCTCAGATTTCTTTCTAAGAAAATAAATCCATGTGTACCTTGAGAAATCATCTATGAATGAAACATAATACACAGACTTACCTAGTGATGGAACAGGAACAGGTCCAAACACATCATTGCGTATCAATTCTAAGATCCCCTTTGCTCTTGTAGCACTAGATGGGAATCTTACTCGATTATGTTTACCATATATGCAATGTTCACAGAAATCAAAATCCAAAGTGCAATTAGACATACCTTCAACCATGCCTTTACCGTGTAGTGTTCGAAGGCCCTTTTCTCCAATATGCCCCAGTCTTT